>OU015748.1:871909-910606 GCA_907169655.1 Acomys percivali
ACTCTCTACATATCTCTTCAGTATAGTACTTGAAGTCTTAGCTAGAGCAATAAGACAACTAAAGGAGACCTAGGAGATAAAAACAGGAAAGGAAGAAGTCAAATTATCACTATTCATAGATGACATGCTAGTATACATAAGTGACCTTTAGCAAAGAGGCTGGATACAAAATTAACTCAAAGAAATCAGTAGCCCTGCTGTATAAAAACGACAAAGCGGCTGAGAAAGAAATTAGAGAATTTACACCCTTCACAATAACCACAAATAATACAAAGTATTGGTGTAACTCAAACCAATCAAATGAAAGACTTATATGAAAAAAAAAACTTTGAGTGTCTAAAGAAATTGAAGAATATATCCATGGATAGAAAGATCTTTATGGATCAGGAGAATCAACATAGGAGAAATGGCCATTTTACCTAAGGCAATTTACAGATTCAATGAAATTCCCAAAAATTCCAAGACGATTCTTTATAGACCTTGAAAGATCAATTCTCAACTTCACATGGAAAAACAAAAAAGTCTAGAATAGCTAAAAACAATACTGTATAATAAAAGATCTTCTAGAGGAACCTCCATCCCGGGTCTTGAGCTTGTATTATAGAGTAACTAATTTTTTTTAAAAAAGCATGGTACTGGCATGAAAATAGGTTGATTGATCAACGGAGTTGAATAGAATACCCATAAATAAACCCACACACCTATGGGCATTTGACTTTTGACAAAGAAGCTAAATCCATACAATGGAAAAAAGATAGCATCTTCAACACATGGCTGGTCTAACTGGATGACTACATGTACAAAAATACAAATAGACCCACATTTATCACTGTGCAAAAAGCTAAAGTCCAAGTATATTAAAGACCTCAACTTAAAGCCAGACACTAAATCTGTTAAAAGAAAGAGTGGGGAACAGCCTTAACTCATTGGCACAGGAGAGGACATCCTGAACAGAACACCAACAGCTCAGGCTCTTAGATCAACAATTAATAAATGGGACTTCATGGAACCAAAAAGCGTCAGTCAACAGAACAAAACAACAGCCTACAGACCGGGAGAAGATCTTTACCAACCCTATATCCAACAAAGGGCTAATATCCAAACAATACAAAGAGCTCAAGAAAATATTCCAATTTAAAAAATGGGGTACAGAGCTAAATAGAGAATTCTCAACAGAGAAATATCAGATGGCTGAGAAACACTTAAAGAAATGCTCAATATCCCTAATCATCAGGTAAACGCACATCAAAATGACTCTGAGATTCCATCTTACACCTATCTGAATGACTAAGATCAAATAGTCAAGTGACTGCACATGCTGGCAAGGATGCGGAGAATGGGGAACACTCCTCCATTGCTGGTAGGAGTGCAAACCTGTACAACCACTTTGGAAATCAATCTGGCACTATCTCAGGAAATTGAGAATAATTCTACCTCAAGATCCAGCCGTACTACCTCTGGGCATCTACCCAAAAGATGTTCTACCTTAAAACAAGGATATTTGCTCAACTATATTCATGGTAGCCTTATTTGTAATAGCTAGAATCTGGAAACAACCTCGATGTCCCTCAACTGAAGAATACATAAAGAAACTACAGCACATTTACTCAATGGAATACTATTCAGCTATCAGAAACAAGGAAATCTTGAAATTTGCAAGCAAATGGATGGAACTAGAGACAATCATCCTGAGTGAGGTAACCTAGATCCAGAAAGACACACATGGTATATACTCACTCATAAGCAGATATTAGCCACTTACTAACTACAGGATAACCACATTACAATACAGAGACTGGTGTGCTAACAAAGGACCATGTATGATGTGGACCTAGAACCTCTAATCAGATGTAGTAGATAGGCAGCACAGTACCCTTATGGGTGCCACAATATGGGAAGTAGCGACTGACATGGACTCTGGCCTCCCAAGGTTGATCACTTCCCCCCTGGCAGGGTGGCCCTGCTAGGCCACATAGGAAGAGGATACAGATAGTACAGATGAGACTTGATAGCTGAGGTCAGATGTTAGGGGAAGAGGGCTCCCCTTTCTGAGGACAAGGGGAGGGAGGAAGAGGGGATGACAGAGAGAGTGTGGGATAGGAGGGGGGCTACAATAGAGATGTAAATAATTCAAACTGCAAAGCAAGCAGGTAACTTATATTGCTAATCCCACTTACATGGGAATAGCTCTGGGACTAAATGAGACATGAATGTCTATGCATGGACAAGGCTTCTTGTTGGTCACAGAATCCCTGTGACTTATTATTAGATGTCATTCTTCATATGGCATGGATGAAGATTTGCAAATGTCTTTTTTCTGCTCATACAAAGAACAGAGAACCAGCCTTAATTGCTCTGTGCATCCCACACACCTCATACATTTATATTTTTAGGACTGTATAATGCTTGTGAGAAATTATATGTATTATGAACAAAAGAACTGGACATTGACACAGGATCAGACCAGACAGGATTCATTTCTCTCAGCAAGCTGGACACGGACATCCTGAATCCTTCATGTTCCAGCCCCAAGCGCTTCAGTTGCTGTTCCTCATCAGAACAGGACAGCTTCGAAGAAAGCTTCTGATCCCAATTGGTCTAGCATTTCAGACTGTCCCACACAGGTCTCCTAGTAAGCCTGGAATTTCTCAACATTTAGAAACCGAACCACAAATGCTATTCCTGGCTTGTTTAACCATTTTCCCCAATTTTATTTGGGCCCCTATAAAAGTATTTTACCCCAAATCAGCCAGAAGAACCCTTACGAGAATGGCACCCCATTTTCCCTAAGTGGGGTTGGGTAGATTTTTGTTTGCTCTCAGGCTCCAGATGCTTATTTTCATTGGGAATTGCTTATAAGTTATTATTCATCTTATTCAGAGAGAAAATAAGGTTGGACTCAGGGATGTCTCTCTCTTCCTTTATCTTTCTTTCATAGGTATAGAGATAGGGGTTGAAAAGAAAGAAAGGGAAATATATAAATATATAGGGGTGATAGGAAAAAAGTAGATTATTGAGTCTATTTCTCAACTTAAGGCTTTGTTACAAGTTTATTTTTATCTCATTGGTATAGAATTTTGTAAATCGATGAAAAATAAATTTAATTTTGATACCTTGGTATAGAATTCAAGTTTAAGATTATTCTTCACACATTATATATATTTCTACTCTAATATGAGGTATTGTATCCATACAACTCAATTATAATACAAAGTTTACTTCTAATACCTTGAAAGTGCTATTGCAGGCTATTTAGGATAATTAAGTAATACAAGCTAATTGTTAGTTAATCAAATCATGGTCATATAAATTACTAGTTTTATCACAAGAATATACACCCTAGGTATAACAGATAGATATTATTCTATAGGTACATAAGGTAAAATACTTAGATAAGGTCTTTAAAATCCTCAGAGACCTACAGAATATGGAATTTAAAGATGTTTTTATTATTTTAAAGATTCTTTGACAACAAGACAGGTTAATTCCTGGCAACACCCAGCCTAACTCAAAGAAAATGATGAACATCAAAGAACCTCCTTATGGAGACGGCTTCAAATGTGGCAAACAAGCCACTAAGCAAAATGTCCTTGTTTCTGCCACAGACAGAATTCTGCCTAAAATTTGGCAAGCTTGGATGCAGGCAGAATTTTGGCCAATCTCTGCCAAGACAGGGTAAACAAGTCCTCAATAGCTCCTGCCTCACAAATATGTCTGTCAGATATATTGGGCTAGAAGGCTAAAGATGATGCTCCGACATTATAGAGAATCCTGGATGACTATTCAGGCAGCAAACTGTCTGTAATTTTTTCATTTTGGAAGCTGCTAACTAACCTGCACTTCAGGTCTTGTTTACTCAGGTAATTAAGTTTTATTCTTTCTCAGGTCTCTGATGGGGTTGAAATCAGATAGTTTAGTCTTCCAATTAAGCTTAGTTGTTTAGGAGTTATGATATTTTTAGGTCTAGATGGAAGTTTAGAGTTGACAGAGATGAGATATAACAGATATTGATTTATATTCATAATTTTAAACTCACCAAGATAGGAAAGATGTTTTCTTCAAAGTTGTCAAATACAAATAGCCAAAACGCTATGAATGCAACATTAATATAATTCCTGATTGGTTCTTCTTGCTGTATGTAGTTTATTTTGTTTATGTGTAATAATGTAAGTGTATATGTAAAAAAGAAAAATACATTAAAAAGAAATTCCAAAGGATCAGGGATTTCAATGGAAAGTTACTTCCTGATTAGATACAAGTAACAATCACAACTAAGAAAGGAGAGCTGAACTGAAGCCTGAAAGAAAAAGAATTAAATTTGATGATAGATTTGGGAGTAGAAGAGAGAAGAGATGTGATTTAAGTTTATCCCTGCTTCAAAGATTAAAAATGAGATCATAGCTGGGTGTAGTGGTGCACACCATTAATCCCAGAACATTGGAGGTAGAGACGGTCAGATATCTGTGAGTTCAAGGACAGCCTGGTCTACAAAGAGAGTTGAGGACAGCCAACGCTGCACAGAAAAACCCTGTCTTGAGAAAAATAATAAAATAAAAATAAAGAGAACAGAGAAATAAACCGACTCACTGGAACTCACAGGGAAGTTAAACTGAGGTTTTAGCACTCACAGTCACCCACATTGTATAGCCAGTTGGGAGAGTGTGTTCAGATAGAGGTAAGTTTTCATTTACCCTATAAAGAATACTTACTCATGTGTAATGGCTGCTTCTGATGTTGATGATCCGTAGAATCATCCATGGCTTTGTAAGACTTAAGGTTAGGCATAAGCTCCTACAGGGTATAATTTCCCCTGACATCTACACAATGGATAAAAAGACAACACACCCCAACACTCTGCCTGCTGGATCAAGAATGAATAGGAATGCCCTCTGATCCCTTTTCTATCCTCCCTCTGCCTGCATCTGTACCAAGAGGTGCTTTGTATGAATGCTATAAATATATGACCTTCGACAGTCCTTGGGTGCATCAAGGGACAGACTTGGAATAGATGGTATTTGAGGCTTTCTGAGGAGAGAATTCTGAGATATTAGTGCCAGGGTGTGACCCAGAAAGAAAGGCCTGGATTTCACATTGGCTTGAACCAAATGACCTACTCATCCTTGTAGAAAGGAATTTGTTAAAAGAGAGGCTCATGGGAGTTCAGTGGTCTAGGGAAAGAATGGAAATCTGGTTCCCAAGTGTGGTCCATGGACCAGTGTTGTCATCACCACCTGGGAACTTACTAGAAATGTATATCGTCAGGCTTCTTCGTCAAACCTACTGAATTACAGAGTATGTTTCAGCAGTGAGGCAAGAAATCTACCTCCACAAAATGAGTAGCAATGCACAGGACTGAGGCTAAGGGTGTCTGGATATGGAAGTGGTCTTCCCACTCCAATGCAAGCTTTAGCACGGCGTCCCTTCCCACCCATACCTACAACAATGGAGGCGTGTGCGTAGGCTTTCCAGCAGACAGCAAGGAGCCTTGGCAATGAAGCGAAGCTGAAAATAGAAGATAAGCATCTATCTCAAAGCTTGAATAGCAAATCACAAGGAAAACAGGAAGCTTTAATGTTAACCACATATTATTTACCCTTTTGCATTGTTTTTCCCCTAGAAGAAAAAGACTCCCAAAATGGCAAACTGATTTTTGAACATTTTGAGTATTTATTCTGTGGATTAAAATAGTGTTTGTGGGCTATTGTTTCCTCACTCTCATTTGGTGTGGCATTCGTGTGTGTCTGTCTGTCTGTGTGTGTGTGTGTTGTTAGAAATATACATCTGCAGCCTCTTCCCCCAGATCAACTCAATAATGAAGTATATTTAAATTATAACCCAAGGAATTTACTTTCACCTAATAATGAGAATATATATATTGATTAAACCTAGAACTTGAAGCATATTGTGCAAAAGCTTTACCACAGGACGACATCTCCATCCCTCTATTTTTTGAGATAGGTTCTCACTGAATTGTCCTGGGTGAACTTACTGTTCAATCCTGAGATGCCATAAAAATGTGATGATTCTGCCTTAGCCCCCTAAGTTGCTGGAAGACAGATGTGCATAATTGAACCCAACCAGTTTTTCAGAGTGCCCAACTGTGTAGCAAAGACAGTGTGTACTAGGTGACTGAGAAAACACAAACCTTTGGATAATTACATTACTGGGATTCAGAAACTGTTATCTCTCAGGCATCATTTGAAGGCAGCTTCTTTGTCAGTGGTATGAAACCATGTGTACTTCCTCTCAGTAATGGGACCCAGTCTAGCTTGTAAGTCTACAGGTCTTGGGCATGCTGCCACAGTCTCTGTGAGTTCATTTGTACGTTAGTCCTGTTGAGTCTAAAAGACACTTTCTCTTGGATCCATCCTCTGGTTCTTACAACTTTTTTCCTCTTCTTCCTCATTGACCTCTGGGCATCAAGCTGAAGGCGTTGGTGAGTATGCCCTATTTAGGACTGGGTGCTCCAAATTCTCTCACTCTCGGCACATTGTCCAGTTGTAAGTTTCTGTGTACCCATCTATTGCAAGAAGAACCTTCTCTGGTGAGGAATGAGTGTGGCACTGATCTATGGGAATATCAATATATCATTTATTGCTCTATTCCTTTAGCAGAATAATAGTAATTTATTTTCTCCTAGGCCCATGATCCATCTAGTCTTAGATGCTTGTATATTTTAACAGTGTTAGATATGGCTTTTATCTCATGGAAAGGAATATATATATATATATATATATATATATATATATATATATATATATACACAACCTGGAGATGTTAAAGCAAGATAAAATAAACAGTTCAAACAAACCCATAATCTTTAGTGAAATAGAAGCAATAATTTAAAAATCTCCAAACCAAAAAAGTCCAAGGTCAGACAGATTCAGCACCAAATTCTACCAGACCTTTAAAGAATAATTAACGCCAATATTCTTCAAATTATTCCACAAAATTCAAACCGAAAGAACATTTCTTAATTCTTTAGATGAAGCTACCATTACCCTGTACCAAAACTTCACAGACACAAAAAGTAAGAAAAGATAGGAGAGAGAGAGAGAGAAGAAGAAGAAGAAGAAGAAGAAGAAGAAGAAGAAGAAGAAGAAGAAGAAGAAGAAGAAGAACAAAGAAAGAAAAAGAAAGATAGAAAGAAAGAAAGAAAGAAAGAAAGAAAGAAAGAAAGAAAGAAAGAAAGAAAGAAAACAGTATCTCTTATGAACACAGATAGACAAGAATCATGCAGAGGAGAAAAATTTCAATGTGAGTCAAGTTGAAACACAGATCAAGTTTATGTTGAAAAAAACTGTGGCAGTGACCAGCTAAAGGCATAGATTCAGAGACAAAGGGGTGTTTAGCTGCCTATTACCAGTGTGGGGGGAGGGGCGCATGAGCATGATGCTTGTGTTTCCTATTCACTTGTGTGTTGTTGTAGTATCTGTGTGTATGTGTATGTGTGTGTGTGCGTGCGCTTTTTTAGGTATGTGCGCACAATTGTATGGCTTTGTGACACTTCACAAAGAGTACAATCTAAATCTAATTTTAAAAGATTTAATTAAAATTTTTTGATACATATACTTTTACCTAACAAACTTTCCTTCAGCAAGAGATTCTAGCATGATTTGAAGTATGCCGGGCATGTTCATATGCACATGAGAATCAGATAAAAACAGGCCCAAAAAGGTCAAAGAGTTCTTATTGAACATAGGACTCAAGGAGGTCTAGGCATGTGTTTTGATATTAAATTTCACTCATAGTCCCATTTATAAATTTTTTTTTCTCAGAAAATGGGATACAGATAGTTCTTTGCAGGCTGCTTCCAAATTCCCGACTCTCAGCTGGTGAGGATGTTAGAAAGATGGGGAAATAAAAGGTACTTGAGAAGGAAAAAGAACACACTACAGCTCTGGATGTGACATAGAATTCTCACTTTTAATTTTTCCTTTCTGTCTATCTGCTTCAGACCAAAGAGTAGTACTTCATTTGATTTTTTTAAAAATCGTTTTAAAACCCACTCACCAAGTGCACTAAGTGCTACCGGTGTGTGGTGTGTGTATGTGTGTGTGTGTGTGTGTGTGTGTGTGTGTGTGTGTGAACATAGGTCCATATACTGGATTAAAGACATGGCCCACAACACCCAGTTTGGTATTTTGTTTTGTTTTTAATCCTAAAGTGACAAAAGCAAACTCACTTGGTCATTTAGAAGAGCTCTGGGTGAACTCAGCAGCAGCAAGAAGCTCAAACAGCAGGGAGGAGGGAGCTATATGCTTCATTCACAAGGAAAGTGCCTCAGATCTGACCCGGATACAAACGCTGCCTGTGGCATTTATCAGAGAGCACCAGAGAACAGTTACAAAGCCCTAACCTGGGAAAGTAAGAACCTCCTCGTTTTCTGTCTTGCTTTTCTCCTCCTCCTCCTCCCCTGTCTCTGACTATATTAACACCAGCCAGAGACTTGGATAAAAGATTTCCTCTGAGTCCTCTGAAACACACTCACCCCTATTTTTGGTAAAATTGTTGTGGCCCAGTGAAGACCTACAGCCTCCACATACATCAAAGGTGGTGGAACTGATGGAGTGGCTACCTCCAAGAGCCGCACTGCAAGCCAACCTCTCATCTGAAACACTATGCACACATTCCACCAGTTAGAAACAACAGGTATCTTTATCCATTCTTCTACTGAGGGACATTTAGGCTGTTTCCATGATCTGGCTATTATGAATAAGGCTGCTATGAACATGGTTGAGCAAATTTTCTTGCTGTGTGCTGGTGCATCTTCTGGGTATATTCCAAGGAGTGGAATAGCTGGGTCTTGAGGAAGCCCTATTCCCAGTTTTCTGAGATAGCACCAGATAGATTTCCAAAGTTGTTATACTAGTTTGCATTCCCACCAGCAATGAAGGAGTGTTCCTCTCTCCCCACATCCTCTCCAGCATGTGGTGTCGCTTGAGTTTTTGATCTTAGCCATTCTGATGGGTGTAAGATGGAATCTCAGAGTTGTTTTGATTTGCATTTCCCTGATGACTAAGGAGGTTGAGCATTTCTTTAAGTGTTTCTCAGCCATTTGATATTCTTCTGTTGAGAATTCTCTGTTTAGTTCCAAGCCCCATTTCTCAATTGGGTTATTTGGTTTGGTGGTGTTTAATTTCTTGAGTTCTTTATATATTTTGGATATTAGACTTTTGTCAGATGTAGGGTGATGAGTGAGTTAACCCAGAAGCAGAAAGACTCAAATGGTATATACTCACTTATATCTGCATACTAGCCCAATGGGCATGTCCCATGAAAGCCTTCCCTTACCAGGAAACTGGGACCGAGGGGAGGACATCTTATTGGGACTCTAGATGAGAGAACAATGGGAGAATAGCAATGTAGAAGGATCCAGTGGGTCCTAGAAACCTACAAGTAGAACATTATGATAGGCAGATTTGAGTCATGGGGTCCCGCTCAAACTAAGGCCCTAGCCAAGGACAATACAGGCGGTAAAATTTAAACCCCTACCCTGATCTAGCCCATGGACAGGACAGTCTCCACACTTGAGTGGAGAGAGGGATTTGACTTTCTCAAGTACTCAGGTGCCTCACATTTGACTATGTCCCCTGGCAGGGGAGACCTAGTGGCACTCAGAGGAAGGACAGCAGGTCACTGAGAAGAGACTTGATACCCTATGAGCATATACAGAGGGAGGTAATCCCTCTGGGGAACAGTCATAGGGGAGGGGAATAAGGGGAAAATGGGAGGGAGGGGAGAATGGGAGGATACAAGGGATGGGATAACCATAGAGATGTAACAAGAATAAATTAATTAAAAATAAATAAATAAATTATAAAAAAAATAGAAACAACAGGTACCCCCTACCCCAGGAAGGGAGTGCAGGAGAGCTGGCCCCACTCCTCATCTGCCTGCTGGTAAGGTGTGGACAGGGGCGAGATGCCCTCTCCTTATGAGTCCTCATCACCTAAACTTTCTTTCCAAGTCCTATAAAGCTGTATGAACAAGATACATCTTGCCCCCTGATGTCATCTCACTTAAATCTTCCCCTTCCAATGTTCCATCTGTCCTCTTTTTATTTACCATGTGTTTCTGACATTCATAGCTTGCTCAAACCTACATGCTACAGGGATTCCTTTTCCCTAGACTTTACACTGACTGGTTTAACAGAGGCCATCTTCTTAGACGGCCCTTTGCCGACTATAGTCTAAAACTATTCAAAGCAAGTTTGATGAGATTTGAGATTTTTTTTCTTTCCTTTGCTGAAACTGCTGGATCTTGACTAGAGAATCCAAAAAGGATTTGCTCAAAGAATGACTTCCGAATTTTTAGTGTGCCTTGATAAAAATCAGCAGTTTGAACTAAAGCGTAATTAGTGGAAGAAAGGTCTGCACGTACACTAATAAGATTAATTCAGATAAAGATAATGTAAAAATAAGTTAACAATTCATCATAAAAATACAAAAAAAAAAAAAACCCTGATTTCAAATTTAATTTCACCAGCACTGATTGAACTTCCTGTGCAAGGGCAGCACAAGGAACCATTCCCATCACTTAGTAAAGTTTGAAGTTGATGAAAAGAATCTTGACTTTACTCAAAGCCCACTTGGGTAATATTTTTAACTGAGGGCACCTTTCAAAATTTCAAGTAACGGACTGTACACAAAAGGCTAAATATTCCTAAGCAGCAGTAAAAATAAGCTTGCAATTCAAAGAAAAAAGTAGAGCTTTGTACTGGGCCAAAGTTGTGGAATAAAAAAGTGTATAGCTAACATCTTTTCCAGATGTGATCCCAAGACCACAGGGCATTTTTCCTCTCACATGGGAAAAACACCTGGAAATATTAGTAGTCTATGGGATAAGAAATATTCTTTTACTTTTGTGAGTGCTTTTGCAGTTCCACTTTATGCTGAAGGGGGAAAATAATCTAGAAGTCATTTTCAGTGACTTCATAAGGTAAAAGGAGTATATCACTTAAATATGATTTTTATCACAAACAAAATATTTTTATTTCTTGGCTGACAGAAGTTGGTCATCCAGGAGCAGGCAAAGAGTAGACAGAGGACTGTTCACCCAGCAATGCAGGCTGGTTCAGGATATTTACCTGATAGGCTATTACGACCATGCCAGATCTCCTTTATTCATTGGAGCCCAGATTTCACAATGGCAGGATGAAAGAGTCTTAGTTCTGTGACTACATGTTGCAGTTAAAAGGGAGAAAATATGAGAAATGGAAACATATTAGAGGCTTAGACAGCAAAACTAATATTTAGTCTATGAGCTATAGGTATCACATAGAGTCTCTTTATAAGTTTCCAGAAGGGAAACGGTTACCCATTCATATCTATTTTCTCTTTAGACTCTGAGCCAAGGCTTTCCCCACTGGGGCGGCCTCATCCACTAAAGCTACAACCAGGAACTAAAGCCCTCAATCCACTCCTACACACGGTTGACGCTTCCCATACCCCGTCATTTCAGTGTTTTCCACTATTGCTCCAGTTATGAACAAGATCCACATTTTGTAAGTGAGGCCACGGATCATAAAGATGGCTTATATTGTGGAGGAGAAGCCAAGTAGGTGGTATCTCATTGCTACTCAGGCTGTTTTGTTCTATTTATATAGTCCGTCTGAGATACCAGTAGAAGTTAGAATTACCAAGCATACTTAAGAGTCTACTTCTAAACCTAACATTTCTACGTAAAATGCGTATGTTATGAGCTGAAGTAAGATGCATGTTCAAAGGCATTTTCTAAGCTTGGATAGAGTGTGTTTGGATGCACGACGTTGCCATAAGACATTGCGGTACCAGAGCAGAGATTGCTAGCAAAGCTTCGCACAGGTTTTCATCGAATGCAGTGAGATTACTGACTCTTCTTTCTCCTTCTGCTTCTCACAGATGAGAAACACTGCAGATCACTGCCGCCTTTCAAATGCTAGCCGCACTGGTCAGCTGATGAGTTTCTTTTCCCAATTCAGCCTCTAACTTGGTCCCATTGGCATTGTGGAGCCCAGTGAAGTTCATAATACACAGCTCTTGAAAACATAAATATTACTATCAGTGTCCAGATATGCAGAACAGCTACTTACTATATGAAGAAAACTAAATCCATTGTTTCATTCCTGTCATTTAAAAATTAACTTCCTGGGTTATTTATAATTGATAGAATATAACTATGTATAGCAAAGAGCATATACTTAGTGATGAAATTAAAGCATAAAACAAGAAAATACATGATTTAATATCATATTTTCATTTTCATAGTATTTATTGTTTCATAGAATTACTTTTAAATATTCAAATACCTATATTTTCAACATAGAGGTATCATCCATTCACTGGAGTTGAAAGCTATGACATGCCAATCATGTTCAACATCAGACGTCATCAGTCTGCTCCGAGACTCATCATCATTTTATGGACCTTGGAGACAGAAAGAATGTAGCTAACTGAGCTTTAATTTTACATTTATTGAAAAGGGAATTCAGGCTTACTTATCATCACCTCTCCTTAGGTTAGGAGGAGAAAAAAAAAGAAGGGGTGAAAGATCTGATTATTATAATTTCAACAATAAAAATTATACAAAGGAAAGCACAATGAAGTATATTGCTTGCAATTATCTAAAGCACCATGGGAAGATCTAGCTCCTCACCGTGGATGCCAAATAACACAAGTGTGGCCTTTTGTGCATCATCCTCAGGCATCAGGTGGTAATAACTCAGTTCTTGAAATCATCTGTAAAAGAAGTCAAACCCCTTGGAGCTAAGCTGCTTGTCTGTGTGTATCGGTGGACAGTTCTGGATGCAGACGCCTAGCACGTTGCTACTGTGAATTACGTTTGCCTTCCAAGCTCTGGCTGAAGTGGTCAAGTACATATTCCTTTTCCCAACTCCAGATCCACACTCTCATCTGTTTCCCAAGATTCACTGCGCTCCTGTGCTGAGACTGTCTGCCAATCTCTTGATCTTACTGCAGGTTCACAGTCCATGCTTTGGTTACTTCACATAACCATATGTCCTTATCAATTCTGATTGCGGGGTGCTCTTGGTTGCATTGATCCGGCTTCAGCTTTGTTTAAAATGTGAACAAAATAACTGCCTCTCAGAACCAAAAAGATGTTACAGTTTTATGTTATTCAGCCCTGACAATAACTTCATATGGTCAAGATATAATACTTAATAAAAGAGATAAATAATCTAAAAACAAAAAAATGATGGTAGCGATCTAGCAAGTCACAAAGAAGTCATTTATGTGTAAAGTCGATTGATTTTGTTGGAACAGAATTGACTCTAGGTCCACTAATAAAGGAAAATTGCATTCCACACCTGGTCATTTTTCCATTTCAGTTACTTCTTTCTCTTCCTCTATCTCTTGTTTCTGGCTATTTATTTTCCTTTAGTTAAACTTGAGGATCAGATCTGCTCCATTCCTCTCCTTTGGCAACACGTGTCTGAGTGGAATAATTCAGTTGTTTGGTTTTGAAACGACTTAAACCTTTAAAGTTGGCACCTGTCCAAAGCTGTTATCAGGAACAAACCCAGGTGTTCAGATCCAAAGAAAAATTGCCACAAACCTAAAAATGTTTCTCACCAGCTGTGACGTTTCTCAGGATCACAAAGGTGATTCCTGTTCTATTCCTGTTATCACTAACATTGACTCCCATGCTTTTATAAGTTTGATCTTGCTTTTGTTCATGTGTGCACTGAGGAAACCATATTACTTAGAATCACCTTCAAGAAAGCACTTGTGAACCAGTCAAGAAGAAAGTGTAAATGTAAAAGCCATTAGCTTCTGTTCTCTGCAGACACTGCCTTAGCTTTCAAGTCATGGTCATTTTCCAGGTGGCCTAAAAGTCACTGGATAAGATCCAGCATCCTCTGCTTGACACAGAGTCTAGATGTAAAGAGCTTCCTATGAGGCTCACAGAAAGGCAAAGCCAGCTTAAGAGGCGGGTGCAGTCCCCTCCCATTCTGTCTTTCCCCTTTCCCGTGGATCTATTCCAAGCAATACTTCAGTACTTTTCTCCCATCCTGAAGTCATGTCCCACAGAGGGAAGATATCCAGGTAGCCCTACTACAGTTTCTTCAAATTCATGGTTTCCCTTGGTGTAGATTAATCAAAGGTCCTTGATATACTTTAAAAAAACAGTTCCTGAAAATCTCCAGGTCACTTGTCCTTAAACCTGTGGGGCCGCTGTGGCATCCTGGCTGTCGCTTCTGTTCTCATACCTTTTCCTTCCCTCCTCATTCATCCTCATGAGTTGCTAAGCCAGAGCTGTTTGATGAAACCTTTGTCTGAGGCTGACAGAACTCCATAAAGTAAATTATAATCTAAAATCCTCTGACATGTTATCTTAAACTTGTTCTCTGAGAATCTTATGCCGTTGAAATTGCACAGTTGTTTATCACCTGCTTCTGTGTTGGTCAATTTTGGAAATGCAATATATTGTCATGTTAATTGCAAAGATGAACAGAAACACTTATCTCTGGGTGTGATCCTAGGGATTCTAAACTATGAGAGCATATCAATTAAGAAAACCACTGACTGTCTCCAAAAAGGCAGTTATAAAGATTTCCACTGCATTACATGTTTGATACTATAAAACAAACAAACAAAAAACAAATCATGCATATAATTTTTATTTTGTTATACACCTCCATAAAAATTTATAGATAAAGCACCTTATAAAAATTGCTTTCCACTGAATATTTTTGTTAAAAAAGACAATAATATTTATGGCTAATTCAGGGTATTTCCTGGAAGTCAATACAGTGTTCTAAGACTGTTGTCAACCTTTCAATTGAGAATGTTTTGAAGACTAATGAGGACATTCTTATTCAACAACATCTTCCATTTTATTTTCACACAATTGGAACCCTTAGTCTCCTGGTGGTTTAGTAATTAGACATTATCATAGCTGTGTTTTGAAAATGAGTTTTGGCCTGGAAATGGAAAATTTCCAGTTCCCCATATAAAAATATTTGTCTGTCTCACTAAAAATGTTCATTGTCTCAAGAGGACATAATTTTCATACAAAGTGCTTAAATCTTAAGCCACTGAATTTGCAAACTAGTTGATGTTTACTTAATTTATTAAATAAACACTGATTGAACAGCTTTCTAGATAAAATAAATAAGATTTAACAATATAAATTAGTATGATTATAAGATTAAGTTTCTTCAAGGGGTTCAAATCTAAATAAAATATGCATTTATAAACAATTACTAAGAGACAGTGCTGAATAAATAAGCCATATTTTCCTATAGAAAAATGTTAACATGAAATAGTATCTGAGGTGAATAGTTTCTGTATTTTCCAGAAGTTTCTTCTCAATTGCTTGTACTCTTCAATGGTTTGTGTTTAGTTTTAGTTTTTACTTGACTCTACCTATAAACTGGCTGGGTATCACAAAACCAGTCACACAATTACCATTCAGATTACAAGAGTTAAAGACCTGTGTAGAAAAAACACAAGTCATATTTCTTAAGAAACCTACAAAGACTCTGAGCGGGCCATTCAGACATTCTGCTTTCTTGTCTTCTTTTACGATACATTTCAACTCTACTATTTTTTCTCACAGACCACACCCTATCAACCAGCAAACTCTGGCATCATCTCTACTATTTTTTCTCACAGACCACACCCTATCAACCAGCAAACCCTGGCAGCTCCTTTAAGTAAAATTCATCGTTTGAATACCTTCTACCATTTATCTTGCTGTCACTCCAATCCACATCAACCTTTTCCCTTGTCAGGACCACACAAGGCTTCCTTGGATCTTCCCTTGTTGTTGCTCCTTAGCCAGCACCTAGGCCAGAGCGATCACTAAAGCACAAGTGGGTTGTTGCACTCCATTGCTGAAAAGCTTATTTTAATCACCTACAGCCACTCACATAATCTGCATGCACCTGCTAACCTACTTCATCTCTCTCTTTTCTCTCATTTCCAAATTCATTGAACTATTTGTTCTTCCTCAAGATGTCATGTGTATTTCACACTTGGCAAGCTAAGGTCCTACAATCCAGTGTATTCATCTACTGCATGTTATTTTAAAAGAATATAAAGCATATAAAATTATTTTACACAGCCAGGCATGGTGATGCATGCCTGTAATCCCCAGCACTCAGGGAGGCAGAGGCAGATGGATCTCTATGAGTTCATGGTCAGCCTGGTCTACAAAAGGAGTCCAAGACAGCCAAGGCTACACTTTCTTTAGAAAGAGAAACCCTTTAAAAATAACTTTTAAGAGTTACTTTACATAGTGTACCAGAACATTTATTTTAATTAGGTTAACATGCATTTCTAAAACTCATCTGCAGCCACGTACTCATGGTGTGCATCCCACTGTTAGTAACTGGAACCCTATTAACAGACCATATAAACACCAGTGCGCAGCACACTAAGTCTCCAGGTTGGGATATTTAAGGTTATTTCAGCAATTCACTAATGGCATCTTGAAGCTACAAGTTCCTTTGCTTTTGTTCCATAACCTTCTTAATATTGGCTTGTCCTATGTCAAGTGCAAACTGAGACAACCTTGTTTATAAGACTTGTTGGGCAGGAAGCTGTCCATGCCTTTGTCTAGGCAATTACTAGACATGGGAATGGAGTGTGTGATTGGCCCTCATGTCAAGCATATGGCCAAGATTAAGAGAGCATACTCAAAGGAAGAGTAGACATTACTAGTATCTGCTCATAGAGAAAATCAGATAAGGTTAATTCTAAGGCCTTCAGATCTGTTTGCTTTGACATCAGTTTCCTTTTTTTTTTTTTTCACAGATGAATGTATTTCTGCATTTCTGTTTATTCAACAGCAGTCAAATATTTCCTAGATACTGCCATTTGCTAATCTTATTTTAAATTCTAGGGACACAAAAAATTAACAAAATGGCCCTTAATGGCTGTCCCTAAGAAACTAACACAAAATAAATTGAAAACCGTTTTGTCCAAAGTTCAGCTTAGCTCTAATAACTTTTTTAGGTTAGAGAACTGAAATCTTACAGCAATTTCTTATGTGAAAACAGTTCGCTAAAACTTCCTCTCTGGTACTCCTCCGTGGAGTTAATTTATACTAGGCAAGAAGATGGTAGCATAGCTTCTGTTAATGATTCCATACCCCTGAGCTCATGGAAGTCTCTGGAACATGTGATGTGGAATACCTTTTTATATGAGCTATAATTAGAACCACTCAAAATGAGCAAATAATTCTTCTTTTGTGCATCACATTAATCTTGTCAAAATAATGACATCTGTAAATGCAAAATGAATTAAATATTAATAGGATTGATGAAATTCCAAAAATACAGCTATATATAAGATAGTGATTGCTTATAGCAATAATGAACTTGGACATAAATAATGGGAATATTCATAAAGCCAATATTATCCAATATCTAAGATTCTTAAGAATGGCCTCTGCATGAAAGGCACAAAAGCTATTTCAGAGAAAAAATCCATAAATTTAGTACAAACCATCAAATTAGGCATCAGTGAAAAAGGCTGTTCCATACTCCTGGATAGAAAGACGAAATATCACAAAGATGTCAGCTGCTCACACAATAACACCAAAGCTTAATGGAATGCCACTCAAAATCTTCATGTGCTACATTTTTGGACAACATAAAATGGTCCTAAAAATTAATTTTCGAAAAATAGAAAAGGACTTTAATAATGGAAGTTGGCAGATGGACTTTTTCTCAACTATTTGGCATGTCTTATAAAGAATGGTTAGATGTGATGGATTTTATCCAAGAGTAGACATTTATATCACACCAAAGAAATGATTGCCCCAAATAAGAACTTTCATTCAAAATTCAATCCATTTTAGTGTAAAGCTGAATATTTTGTCAAGCATTTTTCAAATGTAAGAGAAATAATCTTCACTCATTTCAAAAAACTAAAATTAAATCTGTTAATTCTTTATTTGGTACCTAAGTTCTAGCTGGAACAAAAAGAAATATAAGTTTATGAAGACGATAATGTGAAAAAATTCACAAGGGAAATTCTGGTAAGATTCATTGACCCTTTTTTTTTGAAAGAGGGTCTGCTTTGTAGACCAGGGAGACATCAAAGTTGTTATCCTCCTGCCTCAGCCTCAGCCTCAGCCTCCCAGTACAGGGATTATAGATGCATGTCTGACTTCATTTCACTTTGATAATCACTAACAATAGAATACTGGAGAAATATTTATAAAATTTATGAAAATAATTAATAATCTCATAAGACTTTGGAAATAGTTCCATTACAAGAACATACAAGTATTAGAATCATAAAAATGTTGTTTTTCTTATATTCATCATATTTAACTCGTCAAAGCAATACACCATCATATATTGTATTAGCATACGTCACATCGAGGTTTCCTAATTCATAAACAAATGCTAAAATCCAACAGAAATGTACAAGTTGTAGCAAGAGGAAAGTCATAAGTCATTTAATAAGAACCATGTACACCACAGCTTAAAGGCACAAAGATGCTGAGTGAATCAAGAAATAAAATAAGAAACTAAAACAAGGCAGCATGACTTCCCAACACCTGGGATGGGGTGAGGCAGGTGCATCTGCATGCTCTGGTGAGCATCACTCTTAAATTCTGGGAAGCAGCCTACACCCACACCCCATGCCTGATAGTGCATGTTATGTTCTTTCTGCACAAGGCTTCTGGATAACAGATGCATAGAGCGTACCGACATTCAGGCCTCGCTTCATTTGTCCTCACAAGAACCCCTGGGGAGTACTGTCATAATTCTATTAAAAGGATGTTGCTTTCTTCACATAAAACTTAAACTAGAAGGTGCTCCATCCAAAAATATAACAAATATTCTTTCACCACAATATGTTATTTATAGGGACTTTTCCCAAATTACCCCATTGATGCAACAACTCAAAGATGCTTACATCAGCAACAGCTTTTGCATTGGCACCCATATAAATTTTGCTATATTTACTGTTCATTGATGGTTGGGTTCCAGTAGGCTATGGGATATCCACTTAGATCAAAGATTTCTGCTGACCAGTCCACAAAAAAAGATTTTGCTGAGCAGGCCGCCATTTTATCAATGCAACACTATGCCTATCATTCAATTAAACAAGAGTGGCAATAGCATGTTCATAATTTTAATTATTAAAAGGACGAAAACTGATTGTAACATAAGAGGCAGGACAGACTGTAGATCAAAAGTCTTGTGGCTGGGTTGATGTCCTAGTCCAACCACTGCAAACTTTGCCTGATTACAAAAGATGGCCAATTTAGGCTCAGTCTCCTCCATTACTAGGAGAGTTCACTAGGACCACCCTCATATTCCTGGGAATTTCAACTGCACTAGGTTTTCACATCACTCCTAAAATGCCCCCAAATGCCAGTTGTCTCTACCAGTACCCTTGGTCTTCAGCCTCCATCCTGATTCCTCGTGTTGCCATGCCCAACCACCCCAAGTTCACCTGTGAAATCTATTCTCTTATTCCTTCCCAGGGAGATCCATGTGCCCCACCCTCTTAAGACCTCCTTATTACTTAGCCTCTCTGGGTCTGTGGATAGTGGCATGATTATCCTTTACTTAACAGCTAACATTCACTTGTAAGTGACCTCATTTCTGGGGCTGGGTTGCTTTACTCAGGATTATTTTTCTAGTTCCATCCATTTCCTGCAAATTTCATGATGCCATTTTTTTAAACACCTGAGTAATACTCCATTGTGCAAATGCACCACGTTTTCTTTATTCGTTTTATGGTTGAGGGACATGTAGGTCATTCCCAGTTTCTGACTATTATGAATAAAGTTGCTATGAACATAGTTGAGCAAGTGTCCTTGTGGTAATACGGAGTGACCTTCATTTACATGCCCAAGTGTGGTATAGCTGGGTATTGAGGTAGATACATTCCCAATTTTCCGAGAAAGCAACATATTGATTTCCATAGTGGCTGTCCAAGTTTTCACTCCTGCTGGCAGTGGCACATCCTAGTCAGCGTGAGATGTCATTTGTGGTTTTGATCTTTAGCCCTTCTGGTCGCTGTGATCAGATAAAAGATGGAATCTCAAAGTAGTTTTGATTTGCATTATCCTGGATAAGGGTGCTGAACATTTCTTTTAAGTATGTCCCCGGCAATGTGAGATTCCTTAGATGTGAATTCTACGTTTAGATCTATATCCCATTTTTAAATTGGATTATTTGGTTTATGAAGTTGAGTATTGCATTTTCAAGTCTGTAAGAATTGTGTTGGAACTTTGATGGTGTTAATCATACATCAAGTCACATCTCTGAAAGTGTTTATCAGCTATAGGGGTCCTTAACAGAATTTTTGGGGTCACTTATGTATACTTTCATATTATCAAATAATTATAACTTGACTTCTTCCTTTCCAATTTGTATCCCCTTGATATGCTTTAATTGTCTTATTATTTTAGCTAAAACGTCAAGTACTACATTGAATAGCTATGGAGATAATGGACTGCTTTGTCCTAATTTAATAGAAATGCTTTGAGTTTCTTTCCACTTAATCTGATGTTCACTATAAGCTTCCTGTACATTGCCTTTATGATGTTTAGGTAGGCCCCTTTTATCTCTAATCTTTCCAAAACTTTTAACATGATTGGGGTGCTGAATTTTGTCAAAAGCTCTTTCACCACCTAATGAGATGCTCATGTGGTTTTTATTCTTTCAATTTATTTATATGGGGGGATTACATTGATGGATTTTACTGTGTTTAACAATACCCGAATCTCTGGGATAAAGCCTACTTGATCATGGTGTATGATCTTTTTGATGTGTTCTTAGATTCAGTTTGGGTGTATTTTATTGAGTATTTATTGGGAGGTTTTTTGTTTTTTTTTTTTCATCTATGTTCATGAGGGAAATTTGTCTGTAATTCTCTTTCTTTGTTGAATCATCATGTTTATTTGGATATCAGTGTGACTGTAGCCCCATACAATAAATTTGACAATGTTCCTTCTCTTTCTGTTTTGTGGAATAATTTGAGGAGTATAGGTATTTGCTCTTCTTTGAAAGTCTGGTGGAATTCTGCAGTAAAATTCTCTGGTCCTGAGCTTTTTTGGTTGGAAGAACTTTAATTCTATTTCTTTACATGTTATAGATCTACTTAAATTGCTCTTCTGATCTTTATTTAACTTTTGTAACAGGTATGTATTGAGAAGAATATCCCATATTTTTTAGATTTTCCGGTTTATTGGAATGCAGGTTTTTAAATTATGACTTAATGATTCTTTGGATTTCCTCAATGTTTGCTGCTATGGCCCATCTTTCATTTTTGATTTTGTAAATTTAATATTCTCTCTCTGACTTTTATTTAGTTTGGATAAGGGTTTGTCTATCTTGTTGATTTTCTCAAAGAATTGACTCTTTGTTTCATTGATTCTTTGTATTGTTCTCTTTGTTTCTCTTTTATTGATTTCAGCTCTTAGTTTGATTATTTCCTGCTGTCTACTCCTCCTTGGTGTGCTTGCTTCTTTTTGTTCTAGAGTTTTCAGGCATGCCGTTCAGTTGCTAGTATGTGACCGCTCCAGTTTCTTTATGAAAGGACTTAGTTCAATAAACTTTGTACTTAGCATCACTTTCTTTGCATTCCATACATTTGGGTATGTTTTGCATTCATTTTCATTAAATTGTAGAAACTCTTTAATTTCTTTCTTTATTTGTGTCTTGACCCAGTAGTCATCCAGGAGAGTTTCCATCTGTTGTATCTATTGTTGTTGAAATTCAGCTTTAAACTGTTGTGGTCTGATAGGATTCGGGGGTTATTTCAATATTATTGTATCTCTTGAGACTTATTTTGTGACAGAGCATATGATCAATTTTGGAGAAGGTTATGTGAAGTGCTGAGAAGAAGACACATTCTTTAGTGTTCAGATGAAATGTCTGCAGATATCTGCTAGATCTATTTGTTGATAGTGTCTGTTAGCTCCATATTTCTCTGTTTAAATTTTGTCTGGATGACCTGTCCATTGGTAAGAACAGGGTATTGATGTTTCCCTCTATCAATGTGTGATTTAAGTTTTAGCATTTGTTTTTTACAAACATGGTTGCCCTTGTGTTTGTTATGTATTGAACTATCCTATATGTAGATTTTTTTCCTTTTATTAGTATGAAGTATCCTGCTCTGTCTCTTTTGATAAATTTTGGTTTGAAATTTGTTTTGTTATGTATTAGGATGGCTGTACCAGCTTGTTTCTTAAGTCCATTTTCTTGGAAATTTTTTCCAACCTGTTATTCTGAAGCATTGTCTAGCTTTGCTGTTTACGTGTGTTTCTCACTTGCTGCAGAGGATGGATCCTGTTTTCTAATCTTCTCTTGTTAGTCTTTATCTTATTATTAGGAAATTGAGTCTGTTGACATTGAGAGGTAACAAGGACCAATTACTATTGATTCCTGTTATTTCAGTGGTGGTGGTATGTGTATGCTGACCTTCTTTTGGTTTTGCTGGTATGAGATTATTTATTTCCTTTGTTTTCATAGGTCTAGTTAACCTCCTTGGTCTGGAGTTTTCTTTTTGGTATCTTCTGTAGGGCTTCCTTTGTAGATAGATATTGCTTAAATTTTATTTTAACATTCAATATCTCATTTTCTCCATCTATGCTAATTTAAAGGACTACATGGTATAGTAATGTGAGCTGTCCTCTGTGGTCTCTTAGAATCTCAGGACATCTGTCCAGCCATTCTGGATTTTAGTCTCTCCATTGGGAAGTCAGGTGTAATTCTAGTAGGTCTGTCTTTATATTTTACTTGTTCTTTTTCCCTGGCAGCGTTTAATATCCTTTCTTTGTTCTTTATGTTTAGTATTTTGAATATTATGCAATAGGGGGACTTTCTTTTCTGTTCCAATCTATTTCATGTTTCTTATGGTTCTTGTACATTTATAGGCATCTCCTTATTAGGTTAGAAAATTTTTCTTCTATGGTCTTGTTGAAAATATTTTCTGGGCCTTTGATCTGGGACTCTTCTGCTTCTATTCCTATTATTCTTAGATTTGTTACTTTCATAATATCCCAGGTTTCCTGAATGTTTGTGTCAAATCATTTTTAGATTTAACATTTTATTTGACCAGTATATCTATTTCTTTTATCATCTTCAATGCCTGAGATTCTCTGTTCCATCTCTCATATTCTATTGGTAATGCCTGTGACTAAAATTCTTGTTTGTGCCTAAGCAGGGGATGTCTGCCCAAGTTGGGGTGGCCATGTATATTTTTATACCCAATTTCTACTAAAGGCATGATTCAATACTATAAACATCCTTTACTCAACTAAATGTTTAGAGAGTCTATTTGCCAAGCTCTGTCACAGGTGCTATGAACAGAGGAGATGGTGAAACAGACGTTCTCCCCTGATGTACAAGTTTAGACAATGAGCAGATAAATGAACAAAATATAGGGGATGTTAGAGTAATTGTAAATAAATGACTTAAGGGTTAAAAGGTCGAAACAAATGGAAATAGGAGATCTTGGGTCAGGACAACGAAAATGTAGGTAGAATACATTAGCAAGATTTTACCAGAGGATGATACTGATGATATGAAAGTGTGAATAGTCCTAGAAGTTTTCTGAAAAAAAGGACACGCTTGCAGAGCAAATGAAAAGGCCCTGGGGTGTAAGCATGCATAGAGAGGAGCCGATGCAGGATTCGGGGAGAAGGGAGCAAGAGGAGAAAGTATCTCAGAGGTTATGGGGGTCACATCGTGTAGATGCAGGAAGTCAGACCAAGTCAGACGGGACACTGTTACTGTGTCCTTAGAGCAAGCGTGGCTTGGTTAAATTTATTGATTGCATTTATTCTGGGTAATTGTCATAAGAGAATGTAAGTCACAGGAGGACAGTGGCAGCAGGAGACTAGTTGAGACATAGAAGTAACCACAGCCGGAGCTTCAGGGGTGAGAGGGTGACGGTCAGGACTGACCACTCGGCATGCACAAAGACACACATCTGCTTTAACAGTTTACTTATCACGTTACCTATTCATCTACCCCATTCCCTTCATCCCTCAGTCAACTGTAAACTTCCTAATGAATTTCAAAATAAATTGCTGACATATGTACCTGTCCACAAAAATAATTCAGCATGCCTATCAACTATATCTCAATATACCTACAGTCCATTTCATAAAAGGTTTGAATAAATTAATTTATTCATTGCCAAACATTTTTCTATTCCCCCTCCTAGTCAACTTATCCTATACCCAAATCAAATGCTATTCTGACTTTTTTCAATACTTTTTTTTTTAAATATTGCTTAACTAAATTAAATAGTATCAGTGTTTTTGGACAAGGCTTTTCATGATCTTGCGATGATTCCAATATGCTGCATACACCAGTAGTTCAGTCTGTTAAGTGTATCTCCACTTTCTTAGAGTAGAATAGCTCAATTATTCGAGAATTATTATTTATCATGCAGATTTGATACAACTGGTTGGCATATGTGAAACTATTCATTGTTTTCTAAAAACAAAAAAATAAAGTTGAGACCTATATCAGACATTGCTTATGAAAAAAAACACTTCAAGTTTTACAGCATTAGCTTATACCCTTCTGATGTCTTCCTAAGAGCATATGACATTTACTAAACCATGGCTCCAGCTTGTCACCTTGTAGACCGGTATCTTTATTTTTTTAACCAGATAATTGGTTTCTACTATTCTTTTATTTTGCATGATTTGTAATGGGAAGGTGCATGAGGACATGTACGTGCAGGTATCTCAGAGGCCCAAGGGTGGTTCTTGATTAGTTTCCACCTTTATATATTAAAACAAAGTCCCCTACTTGAACTCAGAGCTAGCTGCACTACCTAGTCTAACTAACTAACTAACTAACTAGGTCTGGGTGGTCTTTGAATACATTTCAAGGAATTGAATGTCCCAATTTCAGGTTCCATGAAGCTGGTCCACAAAGAAGCAGCCTAGACACGTGCAAGTTGGAAAGTGATTCATACGGACAGCATATTCTAAAAACTATCTTGCACGGTCTCCAAATTGACTTGTCCCCTCCCCAAACCCAAACACTTTGCCTCAGAGGACTTCGCACGTGTGCACGCGCGCGCGCACACACACACACACACACACCACCACACCACTCTTCCTAATAATTACTCTTAATCGACTAATCAGAAGATTTTACTTTGAAGATAAAAGGAATAATATCATAGTTTGATCCAGATAAGTACTTTCTGGTAACTGTGAAGAAAACTCTTTTTAAGCTTGTTTTCTCTAGCTGTCTATCTGTGCTTCCTTAGGGGATAAAGCTTAACATGAAGTTAAGATCTTTCGAAAACAAATCAATATATATTTTATATACATATATATAAATCAGATAACTGTGTTCCCCTCTTCTACATCTACAAGTGATAGATTGGTAATTTTTAATTAGAATAAAACTTTCCTTGAAGTCTGAAATAGCTCAAAAGATGGTAAGCAAATACAGAACAAGAAAGAATTCAGATATACACATACCAAGGAAGGCACCTGTCAAATCTAGGTGAATGTAAGCTGTGCTTTTACATCTCAGATGAGGGGAGCAAAGGAGCCGCCTTATATCTTCCTTTAGGCTCCAAAAACCTCAGCAGTCAGAGGCAATAGGGAAATCTGCCTGGAAGCTGAGAAGGAGTGAATTTTGAAGCATGCTCCAAAAAGCTTATACTCTGACCCAGCACCAATAAAGACTTTAGGAAAAATAAAAGTCTCACAGAAGTCGTAACAAAATGGAAGCCATTAATTAATTAGTCAGACATGGAGCATAAATGTTTACTATCTTTAGATGCTACACAAAAGTGAACACAGACTCTATCTAGGGAAAAAAAATCATCTTCATCTTAAGCCTCTAACAATTTTGTGAAGAATTTTTCTCAGAAATTTCCTAGTAAAAGAAGGGAGGTAAAAACAACCCAAGAGAAGGAGACAGCTTTTGTGAAAATATTAAGGGGGTATTATAAATTAACATGTATTATGTTTAGAGCATGTAAAATGAAAAACTAAATTTTCCATAGACATTAGAAAATAATAACAACTTAGTAGTCATATAAAAAATCAAATAACAATTCAAAGCAGCATAGCTGAAACTAAGAACTGAAAGATTCTTAAAAGAGCTGTTGGTGGAGTAGATAAGAGAGTTGGGAGACATGACAAGAGGAAATAAAGATTTAACAATAAATTCAGAGGTGTCCACGATGAAAGACATGGTCTGAAACACAGTCACATCCAAGTCCCAGAAAGAGAGGGCAAAGAGCAGGATGTTGTTATGCTAACCCATGAATTCCAAATTTTAAATAAATCTCAGATAAGAGTGAAAAAATCATTCACATGCATTTCTCACTTTTTTTTGTCTTTATCAGTTCCTCTTGAAGTACCTGACCAGAACACCTGACAGAAACAACTTAACTGGGGAAAAACGGATCTGCCTCAGGCATTCAGAGTGTTTCAGGCCAGGATGATGTGTCAGGACAGCTCAAGTCTTGGCAGATGAAGCATATGGCAGAGGTTGTTTGCACTAGAGAAGATCAGAAAGCAGAGAGTGAGATCAGAACCTAGGTCCAACCTTTTAAAGGCTTCATAGCTTTCCAACATATTTCTACCAGCTGGGAAAAACCATTCAAAACATTACCCTATAGCAGACACTGCAAGCACAAGCATGTTAGGTCTCAAACTCAGGATAAGGCTCACTCAGTACCTGTGGCTCCTCCCAGCACCCTTCCGGCCCAGAGCCAGAGGCGGGGCTTTGCTTCCCTTCCCCCTCAGCTTCCTTCCTATATAACCTTAGCCATATTGGCTACAGGGCCTCTTGGTCTCTTGGCTCACTGGCTCCTGGCCTCTTAACCCTCCTCTCCTCCCCTCACATGGGCCCCTCCCACCTCTCATCTCCTCTCATGCTGTGTTTCAGTCTGTTGGTCCAGTAGAGTCTGGACCCATCCAGATGCCTCTGGTTATCTTCTCATTATTTATAAATAAACCTTTCCCTCACCCATACCCAGGAATATCATGTCTGCACTTTTTTTTCCAATTCATCTGGTTCCCAAACCATGAGATTGGCATATATGAGTTCCTGTGGAGCCAGGGTGCGGGGAACTGAGAGGAACTAGTCTGGAGCAGGAGTCGTCAGGTTGAGTTGTGTCCAACTCTGGAAATCTCATCCTGAGAGCAATGTCTCTCCCCTGCCTCTGACCTGCATGTCCCCAGTATACAGAGTACATACATAGTCTTGTGCTGCACCCGCCTCTCCTCCACCAGGTTAAACTTCCTCTCTCCTTATAAGGTCATGTCCAGCAGGCACCTGGAATTCCCCTTCATGCAAATAAGTCATCCCCAACACCTTGGCCCCAGGCAATGGCCAATGATATACACATATCCTGAAAGCCTCTACCCACTTCCCACAGGTTTAAGTGGCCTTAATTGGCCCCAATTAAGGAGCCATCTCACTGAAGCCTTCTCAAACTGAAGTGCCCATCCCCCAGCCATTATGGCCTTGCTCCCTCCCCCAGGATTCACCTTTTCTGGATCACAGGAAGTCATGCTATTATTGTTGGGGAAGCCAAGCAGGGAACTGCAAGAAACTAGGCCTCTGTGAACCAAGCTACTGCTTTGATGCTCCTAAATTTTAAATGTTGTTTTTAGTTTCTCAGAAGGGGGATGAGATAAAAGCTGTACCCTAGCTAAGCCCAGAACGTTTCTACCTAACTATCTCTAAGCTAGGCCTGGAAGCTTCCAGCTTACTTACAATCTAATCTTCTGCAAGTCCAGGCATTGAAGGCTTCAGCTTCCAGCCTCCTTCTGCTAAATTAGGCGTAGAATTTTTTCAGCCTCTAAAACTTACTGCTGAATAAGTTCACCCTTTTTAGTTCTGTCTGAACTCTGGCTGGCTGGTTCAACTCAGCTGTTCTGGCCCAAACTCCTCTACAATCTGACTGATTCAAACTGGCTTCTCTCTACTTCTCATTGAATTGGTCTACTTGGAAAAACTGCCTCTGAAGTCCAATAATTGAACTGCACAACTCAATTGCACTCAACTGAACTATACCAAACTATACTGAACTGTACTGTACTCCCAAACTTTACTGTCTCCGTGAACTCCCCTGTTCTTCCTCTGTGTACTGTCCTCTCTGCACTGCGCTGCACTTAAATTCTCTCTCTGTGTGTCTCTCTGTCTCTCTCTCTCTGTTTCTCTCTGTCTCTGTGTCTCTGTATCTCTCTGTATCTCTTTGTGTGTCTCTGTCTCTCTGTCTCTGTGTCTCTGTCTCTGTCTCTCTCTCCCTCTCTCTCTCTCTCTCTCTGTCCTGAGAGTTGGGTGTATCCTATCTCTGACTCATTCTGTTAAATCTTGCTCTGATTGCCCCTCAATTAGACCTCATTGTTTGGGATTGAAGGTGTGTACTACTAAAGGTATTTTTGTATTCCAGGCAGAGGGATTAAAGTTATATGCTAAGGGATGTCTGTATTCCAGGTGGATTACACAGACCTAGCTAGGTCTTTGGATGTGATCTCTTGCCAGAGTAAGCCATTTTGTTGAATTAGAATTCCTCTACACAGGCCAGGTGTGGTGGTGCACGCCTTTAATCCCAGCACTCGGGAGGCAGAGGCAGGTGGATCGCTGTGAGTTCGAGGCCAGCCTGGTCTACAAGGTGAGTCCAGGACAGGCAGGGCTACACAGAGAAACCCTGTCTCGAAAAAACCAAACCAAAAAAAAAAAAAAAAAAAAGAATTCCTCTACACTAAATGTAAGAATAACTCATTTCTGCTGACTTCTGATGCCCTCTGTCTTTGACTCCAAATTCTAGAGTCTGTCTCTTGCCTCTGTCTCCTCTAAACAGTTATCACATCGCTACTCCATTAGTGTCTGTCTAGCTTGGAGTCTCCTACACCATCCAGGGCCCCATGTGGCACAGTTTTTACTAAAGACACTTGCAAGTCTCTCTCTCTCAGAACCTTCCCCTTTTCCCAGATGCCTCTTTCACTACACTTTCAGCTGCTTTCTCCTGCCTTCCTCTTTTGCATATGTATCACCCAGAGCTGCCTGCTTTGTTTACTAGCACTTTGTACCAGGAAGTTCCTCTAACATTTTGGGCCCCTGTCACAAGGAAAGGAATGCCTCTATTCTGTGATTTAGGACATTTCTCATTTATCTTAGACAAATCTCTCGTTCTGCTTGAGGATGCGCTGGATTGGAATTCTTGCTTCCTCTGCTAGCTTTCTTCTCCTCCACCTCCAGGGTTTCTTCTCCTCCCCATCAGAGCCGCCTGCTCTGTCACTTCCTTCAGCCCTCCTGGGCCTGAGACTCTTCCCCTGCTTCCTCCTCCTTAGAGTCACCTGATCTCAACTCCTTCCTGGAGCTTCCTGGCCTCCCACCAGAGATTGCCTGATAAGGCCTGCAGCTTCCTTAAGCCCTTCTAGGCTTCTACAATCTCAGCTCCCTCCTGGAAGTCTTGCAGCTTCTCTAGGGATCCCCGGTTTCTCTCTGACTCTCAGCTCCCTCTCGCAGCTTACAGAAAACCTCATAAAGTAAGATTATTTTGCCACCCTTTCTCTTTTCCTCCCAAGACTCAGAGATTTTATTAAAGTCTCACTGTTTTACTGAAAATGGCTTGACCTCAGAACAGATCAATGGCTAAAAATTGACATGCTTGGTTTTCAAATTCTCTCATATGCACTGTATGCCAGGCAGTGGTGGTGCATGCCTTTAATGTCAGCACTTGGGAGGCAGAGACAGGCGAATCTCTGTGAGTTCCAGGACAGCCAGGACTACATAGTGAGACCCTGCCTAACAAACAAACAAATAAGAATATACTGTATATGTAACTTGGATTTAACTGTTATTTTAAGAAGCAGATCTACTAAGAAAATAGATATTTTAAATAGCAACCACATGCTTGCCTCCATCTTGGCTGATGACCTAATTAGGACAGAAGCAAACATGTGACCAGCAGCCATATTTACTAGTGTTAAAGAGTACATGCCATGTAACTTCATCACCATCTTGATTAAGATGACTGCATGGTGCAAACCAACTTTTAAAACCTAGCCTTACTGAACTCTCCACATAGTATTGTATCTCCTCTTAGACTAACACAACAACAGGGCTCCAAATATTTTTATAAATATTTTATTTATATATATATTAAATATATATATATTTATAAAATATACTCAGGTTAAGAGAAATTGACTTATATCCAACTACTTATGTTTTTGGTAACTGCTCAACACCAGGCTTATAGCTATATTTGATTTTAAAAAAGGTTTATAAATTCTTATGGTCTACTCAGCTTAACAGTAACTGCCTTGAAGATGTGTGTCTGGCCTTTTTGCCAGCTTTACTAAGCTTTAGCTTTTCTGATAAACTGGGTCATTAAAAAGGTGATTCTGTCATGGTGCACTATAAAAGAACCAGGAAAGTGTGATTCCAAGCCTCTTTGTTTAAAGCTTTATTTTTATGTAAAAGGATCTTCAGTTAAATCTTCAACTCAAATATTTAAGGCTCAAACTTAACAGGGATAAAGAATCATGTTCACAGACATTTAAATACATATGTAATTCATTTAATGACCAGCTTTATTTAGTCTCCTGCATATGTTTTCAAAGTTAAGCCTAAAGCAAATAACTAAAAAACAAGTGGTTTCTTTAACTCGGGTATACTTAATAGACGGTCCTTGGAGATCTGCTAAATGTGACATTTAAAATGTTTAATAAACAAAGCTTCCCATGATAGAGAGAAATGCCAGCTCCCAGCATGCACCCACAGGTCCTCAGAGAGGACAATGAGTATAGCCCTGGATTGTGGTAATGCTAACCCTGTCAGCCTCATATGCCACCTGGGCTCTGCCCAGATAAACACTGTTGGATTGACAGCCCTGCTCTGCCCTGCCATGCCACAGCAGTTCAGTTTTCCCCAGATTCCTCCTCCATAGGAAAATCTCTCAAACTTTCTGGGTCTGCAGCCAAAAGTCTATGCTGTCCTGAGTAGCAGTTGAAGATTGAACACTGTCCTGTATGACAGCCAACACCCAACTCCATCTGCCTCCAACAAAGGCACCAAGACCACCATGGGAGCCTAGGGCAACCACCTAGATAGCAGCTAAGTCTCTGTCGTTACACTCAATGCACAGGTCACTTGGATTAAACTTCCTCCTATACTTTATCCTTTCCAGGTTTCTGATGATATTGAGAGCTAACTGTAGCTTCATATTAACACCAGCCAGCAAAGAGGCTCCTTCCCCAAGTCTGCAACTGCCTAGTTACTCCATTTTATATGCAAAATCAGGCCCCACTTTTCTAGAGCTTTTAGGGCTCCTGCTGGTAAAGACAGACAGACAGTTTATCTTTCTAGAAGACTTCACATTGAGAGAGATAAGCTCACAGAACATGTTTCTTTGTCATTTTTGCTATTCCTTTGTTTGAAGCAACTTGCTTCGCAATGACTGCTCTAAGTGAACAACCGTTTGTGTCTCATAGTATATGATGAGATGAAAAGAGAAGGTTTGAAGTTTCTGTAAGTGGTGAGGACCTACGGAAGTAATATAGCATGCGTAAATACAAGTTATGAAGGTACATGAAAAGTGAGAAACGTTTCAGAGTTCCTTCCCTCTCTGTGCTGCTGTCATACTAAGACTTTAAATGCTCAGAGTTTGACATTAATAAATTGAGATCTGATCAGCTATTACTCCACCCCGGTAAGGTATTTCTACTGTTATCATAGTCACAAACTCAAATTTTAAAATGTCCTTTGCTGTCTTCTAAGTATAGACTTAGAAGTTGTGCTAAAAATCTCTGTCCAATCTATATATCCAATTTTCTGGATATATAGGAAAAGTGTGAATGCTTTTAACCCAGAATCACTTTTGGGTCCCGAAGCTTTTGCCGTGACTCAGAGGTGTAAGTGGGCTGCTTTTTCTACAGTGTGGATTTCGGTACAGATCACAAACAGTGGCAATGCTAATCTCAATATGTTTTAAACTATTATCTCTTTATGTAATCTTTAAAAATTTTTGTAAACTTCAAGAAGTCAACTTATATATCCACCTCTCACAAGGCAAGCAGCCTCTAGATAAGTAATCCTGCCTATCAACAGCCTAAGTTTCCTACTTGCCTATTCCTGAGTGGTCCCTTTCCCTCCCCCTTCCCCCTCCCCCTTTCCCCTCCCATTCTCCCTTTGCCTCTCCCTCCCCCTCTCCCTCTCATCTCCGGACCCCACTTCATGAACTATCCAGCCTGGAAGTTTCAAAAGTACACCAAAGGAAAAAAAAAAAGTATACCCTAAACTCCTTAACTACACCTTCTGTCTAGATCTGTCCCAGCAGATTTCCAATCAATTGAAGACTACAGACTGCTCCTAATGAGGCAGCCATAGGTGTTTCTGATGGAATCTGTGACCAGCCTGAGCCTGTACAGCCTGGAGGGCTCCAAAGCTGACTGCACTTCACTGGCCCCAGGTGGTTCCGAAGAACCTGGGCAATGAGTAAAACTGAAGTGGCCCAGCTTTCACCCCCCTTTCCCTTCCCACCCTTTGACCATCACTCCAGCCTCCCTGAGCACTCCTAACAAGGACACTCAAAGTTTTGACAGGAAGAAGAGATTTCATGTCTCTTATCATCAACAAAAAGCTAGAATGTTAGACAAAGAAGCCTGGGACAAGTCTCAGTACTGTGGCTCCTCCCAGCACTCCTCCCCTCACCCCCATCCTAAACCTCTCCCTCCCAAGAGCGGGGCTATTCCTTCCTCTCCCAGCTTCTCTTTCCTGTATAACCTCAGCCATTTGAGCTAAGGGGGCTCTAGGTCAATTGGTCTCCTGGCTTGCTCTCGACATCATAGTCTTCTCTTGTCTAGTCTCTTCTTCCTGCTTCACACACTCCTTCCCCCTCCCAAGCCCCGTTTTCTCCTCTCAGGGCCTGGTTCAGTCTACTGGCCAAATTCAGTCTGGGCCTTTCCAGACACCTCCAGCTGTGTTCTCCCTAATATTTACAATAATCCTTCTCCTGGCTAATACCTAGGAGCATTCACATCCTGTTTGTTGTTGTTGTTTTCTGTTGTTTTTGTTTTTGTTGTTGTTGTTTTGTTTTGTTTTTGCTTTTCATTCAAAGCCATAGCAACTTGAGAGAAACTATTTTCAAAGTGGAAGATGTCCTGTGTATCACAATTTCAGAAGTACAGCTAGCCAGCTCCAGTGCTGTGAGCTTATGGTGAGTCAGGAGGACAAAGGGCCAGAAGCACATGGCCTCGCTTACCTCCTGGTGGCTCAGAAGCAGGAACTAGTAAAATTGGGTCAAGACATCCGTGAAAGCACGTCTCCAGTCACCCAGTTTCTCCAACGGGGCCTATCCTAAGTCCCTATCACCTACTGATAGCACATGAAAGGCAGGAGACACTGTCAACAGAACAAAGTGACCACCTGCAGACTGGGAAAAGATCTTCACCAACCCTACATCTGACAAAGGTCTAATATCCAAAATATATAAAGAACTCAAGAAATTAAACACCACCAAACCTAATAACCCAGTTGAGAAATGGGGCTCAGACAAAACAGAGAATTCTCAACAGAGGAATATCAAATGGCTGAGAAACACTTAAAGAAATACTCAACCTCCTTAGTCATCAGGGAAATGCAAATCAAAACAACTCTGAGATTCCATCTTATACCCATCAGAATGGCTAAGATCAAAAACTCAAGTGACACCACATGCTGGCGAGATGTGGAGAGAGAGGGAATAAGGCTTCCTCAAGATCCAACTATTCCACTCCTTGGAATATATCCAGAAGATGCTCTACCACACAACAAGAAAATTTGCTCAACCATGTTCATAGCAGCCTTATTCATAATAGCCAGAACCTGGAAACAGCCTAAATGTCCCACAGTAGAAGAATGGATAAAGAAACTTTGGTACACTTACACTATGGAATACTACTCAGCTATTAAAAACAAGGAATTTCCTAAATTTGTGGACAAATGGATTGAACTAGAAATGATCATAATGAGTGAGTTAACCCAGAAGCAGAAAGACTCAAATGGTATATACTCACTTATATCTGGACACTAGCCCAAGGGACATGTCCCATGAAGGTCTTCACTTACCAGGAAAGTGGGGCAGAGGGGAGGACTTCCTATTGGGACTCTAGGTGAGAGAAGCAAGGGAGAATGGGGAAATAGAAGGATCCAGAGGGTCCTAGAAACCTACAAGAAGAACATTATGATAGGCAGATTTGGGCCCAGGGGTCTTGCTCAAACTGTGGCACCAGCCAAGGACAATACGCGCAGTAAACTTCGAACCTCTACCCAGATCTAGCCAATGGACAGGACATTCTCCACAGTTGAGTGGAGAGTGGGGACTGACTTTCACACGAACTCTGGTGCTCCATATTTGACCATATCCCCTGGATGGGGAGGCCTGGTGGCACTCAGAGGAAGGATAGCAGGCTACCAAGAAGAGGCTTGATACCCTATGTGCATATACAGGGGGAGGAGGTCCCCCTCAGTCACAGTCATAGGGGAAGGGAGTAAGGGGAAAATGGGAGGAAGGGAAGAATGGGAGGATACAAGGGATGGGATAACAATTTAGATATAATATGAATAAACTAAAAAAATATATATTTATAAAATAAAATGCAAGAATAATATTAAAGCTATCAGAAAAAAATGTGTAGAGCCTTAGCTATGACACACAGATGGTGCTTCACCACCTTGTTATACTTACATGTTTTCAATACTTCAGATAGGACAACTACAACTTAAATACAGAGCATGTAGGGATTCCAGAACTAGTCCAATACCAGTAAGATGATGCGGACTTATGGGACTTGCAGAGAGGGAAGGGACTGGAAAGTCTCCTGAGGCCTGTTCAGAAATAATGCTATGGAAACGGGGCAGGCTTGCTCTCAAGGTGCTTATTTAGGAAAATCCCATGGTTACCCCCTCATTCTAGATGTTCCTAACCAGAACCTCGGCAGAAATATTTAAGATAACCTCGGTGATAACTCTACTATTAAAATGTGTTAGGAAATTTCCATGGAGGAAGATGTATGATATGATATATCTCCTGTAACTTTGCAATATTTAACTTATAAATAAATGTTTGCTAGTGCTTGGAGATGGGAACCCATACAAAGGGAAGGATTTATTCAAGATCTCTCTAGAGCATCGAAGACAAGGGAAGACTATGGTTCTAGTTTCACTTCTGTTTCTGTGATAGAATACCCTGATCAAAGCAACTTGGAGAAGAGAGACTGTAGATTACAGTCCATCACTGCAGGAGGGACAAAGAGGCAGAAGCTTGAGGTAGCTGGTCACATCACATGCACAGTCAAAGCAAATGAACGCACTCATACCACCTTCCTGCTGCTGCTGCTGCTGCTGCTGCTGCTGCTGCTGCTGAGCTACATTCTTTTTTAATTTTTCCACAGTATCTGGCATGGCCCATGAAATGGTGGCACCTACATTCTGAGTGGCTCATCCTACCTCAGTGAACAGTCAAGGCAATCCCCAACAGATATGCCCACAGCCTGTTAGAGCTATTCCTCGTGAGGATTCTCTTTGCATGTGGTTTTAAGATGTTCACAGCTAAAACTGACCAGCATAACTGTGGGAAGCCACAGTATTCTACTGTGTGCCTCGCCCCAAGACGGCGCCTGGCATGTAGCCAGCTTTGCCTCAAAAGTAGTAAACAAGTCCTTATTGGGGCATGGCCCGCTGCCTGCAATAGTTCCACTTTCAAGAGCCAATAGAGTACGGAAACGTGGCGTTGCTTGATTGGATGCTTGGATGTCTATAAAAGGGTATGAGGGGAGTGGTTCGGGGGAGAAGACCGCAAGAAGAGCCTGAATAAACTGCTTGAGAGAAGAACCGGGTGCCGCGTCTTCCTTGCTGGTCGAGTGGGACGCGACACATAACCACTAAACAGAAAATTTTACACAACAGAAACTCTTCATAGTGATTTCCTAACGGTCCAACATAGACCTTGATGATCACTGGGACCCCATAATTTAGCAATATGTCTCCCCCACTGGGACCCCACAATTTAGCAATATGTCTGTATGTCTCCCCTTGCTCCAGCTGTTGTGAGTCCCGCTGCATGCTGTGTTAGCTTCCCTAAGCCCTGCTTATTTAGACATTTGTTTTGTTTTTGAGACAGGGTTTCTCTGTGTAGTCTTGGCTGTCCTGGACTCACTTTGTAAACTAGGCTGGCCTCGAACTCATGGTGATCAACCTGTCTCTGCCTCTGGAGTGCTGGGATAAAAGGCATGCGCCACCACACCCAGCTAGATATCTTTTTTTATATAAACTAACTTCTGTATCCAAGAAACCATGTCAGTGAGTTAGCAAACATGAATTTCCTAGAATTAATAATATTTAATATTGACTCATAATTATTAAGGCATATGTAAAAGAAAAGAATTATTCTATTAATATTAATTAATGCTGGTTATTAATAGGGTGGCAGTTATTCCTTAACTTGCTGTTTTACAAATAAAAGACAAAGAGACCTGTTAGATTTAATTCAAGCCTTAGAACACTGGAGCTGGGCAGATATCATCCCTCTAAGATATCTTTTCTACTTCGCATCCAAAAATCCCCGTAAATACTTGCACATGTTACACATGCATTGGCCCTGCTCCATCAGGCCAGTCCTCAGAGCAAGCTGCTCTCAGCCATGGGCTCCTGGTTACCCATGGTAACTGGCTCCTTCTTGGTGCTTTCTCCTCCTCATGGCAAGAACCTCACCCTGTCAACCTTTCTTCTGCGCAGTGCCAGCTGTAGGCAACTTTATTAGACAACCAGGGATAACTCGGGAGGAAAGTTTTAGACAACCCTATTTTGGATATGTGAGAATTTGCTTGTAGGACAGTAAAGACCTTGGTGAGCAAGCAGTTAACATTTGCGTACATAGTAGCTCCAGAGCAACCCCAACACACAGGCCTTTCATATCTGTGTATTTTTTTTTGTTTTGTTTTGCTTTTCTATCTTTGTATTTTTAATTAAGCCAGTCTGTTTAACCTTTAGTTTCCTACCCCAAGTGTCTCTAACAGAAAAGCCATCCAATCAATAACCAGAGGCAAGTAGGTCTTGAGCTCATATCACATAAATGTGTACTGATTTAGACCAGTTCCAACAGAGGCATTCAAAGATCCTTGAGCAATTATCTAAGCATAATATACCTATGAATCAAATTTAATCAAATTACAATCCACTAGAATTTTCCTCCCATAGAATTTGGTGGCTGTGTTTCCGTGGCTCACACAGCATCCCTCCCAAGGGTCCAGACCTTTGCCACGGTTATTGTTCCCTTCGTAATTCACTGTGAGTTCAGAGGGAATAACAGTGTTTCGTGGATACAGTTAGTGGGAACAGATGAGTTAGTGAAGAGCAAGCATCCTATTTGCATCAGTTCTTCCTATCTTGCGGTTCCCAAGCACTGGTTAGGCTATGAGCACAACTTCCTGTAAGCTGTGGACTTCAGTATTATGTGCACATTGCCACGGCTTCTCCGGCTATGTCTACAACTCCCATGCTGTCTAATACAGATTCAACCCTATATCGTACATGTTAAACTTCTGTCCAGGGCAGGACCTGAAGCCCGAAGAGCTGATGGAGACTGCTTGCCTATTAAAAAGGAGACGACGCGGGTGCCCCTGGCTGCTCATTACTTTGTGGGTTATACATGTGTCCTGACCAGATTGGCCAACACTGTATAATAAATTGGAAATCTCATAATATTTAAAAGTTGGAAATTGAAGTCAAATTTGTCAAAAATACATCGCAAGACAGGAAAAAATGTCTGCAAATTATATGGACTTACAGAGTAGCAATTCTGCAGAAGACTTCTGTCCACGTTGTCCCATTTTGACTGAAAGAAAACAAGGAGCAGGTAGAGAGGGTTACTATGGCATTTTGAATCTGTGTCTGCTTTTGTGATGGTCATTTCTTTCTATATACAGTGAATCCCTAGATTCTAAATGAATGTGTTGAGCTTCTCCACACATCCCTGAATCCCATGGACTTAGCGTGAAGCCTACGGGCTCCTCAAGACCCCGCCTCGCCCATGGGATGGTGTCCAGCTCTAAGCAGGAATCAGTTTGCTCAGCGGAGAGACGCTGCTTACTGACAGGGAAGGGTCTGAAGTGCCTTGTCTCAGGTAGGTGAAAACCACTACTGAAGCACGCCACTCAATTTCTTATAAAAATCTTGGTACTAAAATGCCTTATTATTATGTTTTTTTCTGTGTGATTATTCTAATTTAAAATCATATCTCCAATAGTGATATACCATTATTTATTTGCAAAACAACAACAACAACAAAAAAAAAAAACCCTAGCAATAAAGTAGTATTTAGGTTTAAAAATGATACCAGAGACAGATGATCAAATGAACCAGTAAAAGAATAATAAATTAGTTATGGATTTACCAGTATTGAAATTATTTTTATTATAAAAATGTTTTAGCCCTTTGTCTAAAGTACAGCTTTTAATAGTGTTGGTTATTCTGAAGTTTCCAGAAATTTGATGGAAAAAAACCCTCACTTTTCTATTTATTGTGAAACACTAATTATTAACATGTCCCTTTAAGCAACCACATACAAAAACTTACCAAAGGACAACAGAAACAAAGAAGCAAAAACTCCACAAACTACATAATAGGATTGTGAAAATTGGTTTGTTTGTAAAGGTGGTGATTTAAATATACAAGGCCAGAAAATACATGGAGAGAGAGAGAGAGAGAGAGAGAGAGAGAGAGAGAGAGAGAGA
>OU015748.1:927400-942992 GCA_907169655.1 Acomys percivali
CCTTGGCTCTCACAGTAGGTCAGCCCTTGGCTCTCACAGTAGGTCAGCTTTATTACTAGGGCTTCTTGGTCTGTAAAGGGATTCTTGGAAGAACTGAATGAGCTAATGTGTGATATAAGCGCAGTGCGTTGCTTGCATTCACAGGAGAGCTTTTTGTGTGTGTGTGTCTATGCTTGATTCGATAAAAAATAAACAAAAGAATGTTACAGTGACAAATACAATTCATTTACACCCCTCTCCCCCCACAAAAGAGATGGCGCATGGTACATAATGAGCCTCCAATAAACATTTAATTGAAAAGTGTCTGTTTTTGCATGGGAATAAACATAATCCGGAAGGAAATGGACCAAATAAACTCACTATTTTATTCTGGAAACTTTTGTGTTTCACATTGTGATTGCCTCACACATATGTGGGGTGGGGGTCGTTTTTAGGTTTCTCTGTATGTGTGTGCATTTATGGCTCTGAAGCTATTTACCTATAGTTAAACATACCTACTGAGAAATAACATTAGGTTTCATGTCAAATTTTGTCCCTTCTTAAATAGTTTTGACTATTTCAAAAAAATAAAATCAGTAATTAAGCAGCAAGTAAACAAAGGGCACTGGGATTTCTAGATTTGAGTTTCATGAAATACTGGGACCTGCGTACTAGGCTGTGAGGCCTCCAAGATGTCTGGAAGGGATGGTAGAGGACTCCAGAGAAAGCCTGCTAGACTCAGCTACTAGGCCATGGCAAATGATCTGGTCTAGGAGAGGAAGAGGACTTCCGGCCGTTGGATAACAGACAGTGAGACAAAAGAAGTGGTAGGATGTTTTCTCCTAACTTAAATAATAGCATAAAACATAAAATGATGCATGCATTTTCTGGAAGTGGGAACATCTTCTGTCTAAGAAGGACATTGGTAAAGAGAAGTCGAAGGCAACAGAGTATTGGTTGTCCCTATTCCCGTACCCAGAGCTGGTATCCCAATTTCTCCCCATTTGTCTTCAAGTATTTTCATTGCGTATTGAAGTATGGTGAAGATTTAAATGTGAAAGGGGGAGGAAGGTTGTTAGAAGGGCTTGTTCAAACATAAGTCTTTTATAGTCACTGATTTGTGTATGGGTGCTTTCCTGGACGTATGCATGTGTGCCATGTGTGTCCAGTGACTCCAGGGGCTAAAGAGGGTGGTGTTGGATGCCCTAAAGCTGGTGATCCAGACAACTGTGAGCTACCATGTGGATTCTGGGAATTCTGGATTCTAGGTCCTCTGCAAGGACAGCAAGTGCTCTTAATTACTGACCCATCTTTACAATCACTCAGACACCAATCTTAATGGTTTTATGTTTGGGGTTCTGTGGCCATATTATGAAAAAAAAGAGGGGGGGGGGAATTAGAGACTTGAAATAGGAGTTGAAGTTGCAATGCCCAAACCAACAAATTGGTGGCATCAAATTCAATTATCTCCCAAAAAAATGCAGTGGCACCTTTCTCGTCTGCGTATCCGATTAGTGCTTTTCCTGAAGCCCAGGGGCTGACACACAGTGTGCTCTTAGAGAATGACGGAGTCCCTAGAATTGGAATTCCTGAGGCTTTAATATTTGTCTCTAATGTCATTTATTCACTTCCCCCTAACTTTTCTATAGTGAACTAGCGTTGTTTGTGCTGATGGAAATGAAATAAAACAAGCTGGTACATCTAATCATTTAACTTGAAGCTTGAGTGTTTCAAAGCAGGAGGGGCCTTGCAGGTGTACTGCCCTCACCTGGTATTACAAAGGTGTTCTGAAGCCCAGGGGTCAGGAGGGCAGACATAGCAGTAAGGTGTAGAAGAATGAGAGCTCAGCGGGTGGGGGTTTGACTGGTGCATACCCAAGCAGTGGGAGAGATTGTCTTTCCATTGATAAGCTGCTCTCCCTTCCCACCTACCTTTAAATCAACTGTATTACCTGTTGTGTCTGGAACATGTAGCACTCAGGTATTCTGGGAAGAAGAGTAAGTACTGCCCACAAACAGTTGTTTTGTTTTTGCTTGTTTGTATGGTTTGGCTTTGTTTTTAAATTGTCTGTGTTATCTGTAGGCCTGGCTAGCAATCAATCAGGATACAGACACTTGTTATATTTTAAAATAGCCTCAGTTAACCTGGGGCAGGGCAGATGTCGATCCTCTAAACTACCTCCCATAGTGGGGCAGGCATGGGATCCCTGTCTCAATCCCTGCCATCTGCTTCCAATAACTTCTATTCAGCCACCTCCCATCCATATCCTAAATATTTGTTAATGTTCTTCATCTGGGCCGGATTCTCCATCCATGCCAGCCACGTGCTTCTCCTCCAGCTAACACATGGCGGCCTTCCTCTCCTCTCCACAGGGCTCTGTCCTTCCTCCTCCTGGCCGTCTTTTTTCTTCCCAGAATTCATCTCTCTCCTAGCCCCACCCAGCTCCTTTGCCCTGCCCAGGTGGGATGGCTTTTTATTAAACAAAAGGTGGGTCACAGAGACAACAAACAGTAATTAACATCAAAATACATCAGACCACCTCCCAACAGTTTGGTTTGGTTTGGTCAATATAATTGTGTAACAAGAATAGAGGAACAGCTTTATAAAGCAATGATGGTTGTTCTCCCAAAGGCATTAAAAGTAGGTTTGGAGTTAGCAGTTAGAGGTATGTTATTTGAAATTTACTCTCTGATTGATTGATTGATTGATTGATTGATTTAGCCCAAACTGTAGCAGAGCTACTCAACAGCAGTGCACAGTTAAGTGGGTGTGTGTTGGGTGAGATAGACAAATAATTTCACATGTACTCATGAAGACTGCAAAATTTGTGCACATCAGTAACCCAAAGCAGTGGTCTTGACTCTGTGTCAGCAGATCTTGCCGCCTAACGAAGAGAAAAGAGATCAGTGACTTTTGCCTTCTTCGGGGATTCTCATATAAAATATGTGCTATGACTTCACCAAACTGGTGTTTGTTTAAACTTTTATCTTTAAATAATAAATCTTTCAGCTATAACAGATTACACACAGACCTTTAGAAAATGTTTTTGAGTTAAATATGGTAATTAAGATGAAGGGATTGGCAACAGACAACAAAGTGCACACGGCTGGATAAAGAATTTGAAGTAGCTGAGACAGGCTGGAGAACGAGAAAAAAATGGTGCCTTCAGCCACCTAGAGTGGAGCATGTGGGTGCAAGCATGAAAGTAAATGAAGGTAAAACAGTGGGCTACTCTAGGAAACGTGAGGTTAGACGAAGCAGCTGATTTCTAAACTCAAAGTGTCTTTGTTGTTCCCTGCTTTGCGTTCAGCACGTGCTGTAGTGCCTGGCACAGAGTGAATGCATAGCATTTGCTGTGTGAGTGAATGACTAGTGAATACGTGAATGAAGGAGTAACAGGGAAACGAGATAAAAGCTGAAGTTCCATAACCTGTGCAAGTGTTCACATCACAGGGCTCAGTTCTGGAGGCTAAGGATGGCTAGGAAGAGGGGGAGAAATTGTCTTCCCAGGAAAGAGCACAGCAGCTGGTTAGCTGGTATCAAATTGCCAACCCTGAAAACATACATGGAGGTCACAGTCTACAGACTGAGCAGGTTATATTTAGGTATATGTATATATATATATATATATATACACACACACATATATATGTATATATGTATATATGACTATACATATATTCATGTAACAACAATTAATGAAGAGGCTATGGGTTTGGTATATGGAAGGGTTTGGGTATGAGAAGAAGGAAAAGATATAATCGCAAAGAATAAAATAGCTGATAAAAGCGTAAAAAAAGTAATCCATGAACATGGACAACCTTTTCATTTCTTGGTGTCTCCTTCAATTTCCTTAACTAATGTTTACTGTTTCATTGTGGAGGTTGAATATCTCCTTGGCTAAATTATTCCTATATATTTTATTTTATTGGAGATATTATAAAAGGAATTGTCTTTTTGATAAATTTCTGCTTGCGTACAGTAATGTTACTGGATTTCTGGGAGGTTTTGTACCCTGTAAATTTAGAATTCATTTAATAAATGATTCCCAGGAAGTTTTGGCGGTGTCCTGCGAGTTTTCTATACAGAGTATCATACAACTGCAAACATGGACCATTTGCATCCCTGCTTTTCAACTTGGGGGAATGCTTTTCTGTATCTTTATTTCTCTGCACAATACTCCAAATAATTTTCTTAATGTCAATTTGGACAGTGGTATGATTGTCTCTTTTCAGAGAAAGTTTTAAGCTTTTAATCATTCAGCATGATGTTAGGTGTGGGTTTGTCATATTTGGAATTCATTATGTAAAGAGCATTTCTTCCATACTTAATTTTTAGTTTTATTATAAAAATTTAATTTTGATAACTATTTTGTATCTAATATAATGATATCATGTGATTTTTATTTTTTATATAAAGATGAGAACATAATAAAATGCTTCTACGGGGCCTTGAACTATACTCAATGGAAGAGCCTTTGCCAAACCTGTGACAGTATGTAGGGTCGGGAGAGAGTTCATTGTGACACCACAAACAAATAAACAAACAGAAGGAACCTCAGATTTGAGATCCTATGATCTGAAAGGTAATTAGTAACAGTAATTAAATGAATTGGGCCTTTAAATGACGACACTGTGGCTGGCTGGATAGCTCAGCAGTTAGGCCGCTCTTCCAGAGGGCACAGTTTCAACTAGTTTGCAAGCATCTGTAGCTCTCGTCCCACGAAATCCAACATCTTCTTCTGCCTTTTGGAGGCATCAGGTATGCATGCAGTGTACAGAATAAATGTAGCTAAAACACCCAACCCTCACACACAATTAAACTAAATAAGTCTTTTAAAAAGATGCCACTGCTGAGGTGTAAGATGGGTATGTCTGGGACCTGGAAGATTCAGAACATGAGCAGCAAGAGTGAAACAGAGATAATCCTCCACCGTCAATTCCGTCAAGTTGAACTGTGTTGTCGCCCTGTATCTGAGACACAGCACAGACACATGGCTCAGTGGTAGTGAGACATTAGCTGTGGGTAACAGACATCGAAGGCATTAAGAAAAGCAACTGGGGTAGACAGAGGAAGACAATCTTGTAAACCAACATTCAGAAGATATAACATTTGAAATTCCAAGTCCCATAGTTCCAAGAAGAGAAAATGAACCACAGTGTTGCCAACAGCTCATAGTTAAACAACAAAACTGAATAATTCCATTTTAATTTTGAAAAGAGGGTAGAAATCAAATAAGGAAAAGATGGCAATAGATTAAGCTTGCTGACATAGGTTAACTGTACTTTAACCATTTAATGAGGACAGCTAAGCAGAATATGTTTTCTTGCTGAGTTGCTGTTCTGAGTAAGAGATGATGCAACCTATCCCAATATTAAACTATCTAAACATCAACTTGTAATAAGTGCAAAAGGCTTCTGAAAGTCACGTCTTTCCAACCTAGCACACTGCCTTATCAAGGATATTTTAGAGACGTGATACCCTGTGAGCATATACAGGGGGAGGAAGTCCCCCTTAGGCACAGTCATAAGGGAGGGGAATAAGGGGAAAATAGGAGGGAGGGAGGAATGGGAGGATACAAGGAATGGGATAACAATTGAGATGTAACAAGAATAAATTAATAAAAAATTATTTTGAGCCGGGCGTGGTGGTGCACACCTTTAATCCCAGCACTCGGGAGGCAGAGGCAGGCGGATCACTGTGAGTTCGAGGCCAGCCTAGTCTACAAAGTGAGTCCAGTATGGCCAAGGCTACACAGAGAAACTCTGTCTCGAAAAACAAACAAACAAACAAAAAACAAAAAAAAATATTTTGAAAAAAAAAAGATACATTGGCTTACTAGTACATAATAGTGATAAGGAAAAAAATACACAGAAACAATTTACATCAAAATAGAGAGGTCACCTAGGATACTTAAATATCCACACTGGTCTTTATCAGGGACATAAAAGTCCTCTGTGCTCTGTTATATTGACTGAACATGAACACAGGTGTTCAACAGCACTGAGTGCAAACAAAAATTGATAAAACCAGTGGCCGTAAATTTATATGAAAAATTTTTGTACATTTGAGAGTTGAATGTATTTTATTGCTTGAATGTTTTTCCCTTTATTGAAAATAGATTATTTTTCTCACATAGCATATAATGATTACTCTCCCTGTACTCTTCACTTTCACCTCTGAATCCAGATTCATCTGCTTTTGTCTCTCATTAGATAACAGACATCTAAGGGATCATAATGAAATTAAATTTAAAAGAAAGGAAAAAGTGCTGGCACCACATTATGAGACAAGGAACCTCCAAAAATGCTGTTGAGTTCATTTTTGGTTGGCCATCTACTGCTGGGCATGCAGCCTACCATTAAAAGTAATTTGTTTCCCCAGCGAGATTCCCCAAAGAAATTAAATTTTTATCTACAGGCAGGCTACCAACTGAATATCGACTCTGGATTAGAGATGAGGTGGATGTCCTCTTCTTTAATCCCTAGGACCCCGTCTGGTGCAGATCTGTATGGACCCTGTTGGTTTTTGAGACAGGGTTTCTCTGTGTAGCCTTGTCTGCCCTGGACTCGCTTTGTCCACCAGGCTGGCCTCAAACTCACAGAGATCCCCCTGTCTCTGCCTCCCTGAGTGCGGGGATTATAGGCATGCACCACCATACCCAGCTTGCTTGAGTATTTTATGTACTACTCAACTTGCAGTGATTCTGGAGCTACTTCAGAAGTCTTAAGGTGTGATTCTTTGGAGTTTGGACAGATCATTTCAGATTTGGTGATGTGTTGGCACCAGTTGAAAAGCATATCCATGAGTGGACAGCTGGTGTTGTTCAGTTATAGTTTAACTGCTTTAATATCAAATATAGCCAACTGGATACTTGATAAAGTATATATATTTCTGCAGGTAACCAGTCAAAAGACATTTTTTCTTCCGATAGGATATTGGAAATAAAAGGTACATTGAATTCACATGTCCATCAATCTCTGTCTGTGGAAAACTGAGAGGGGTTAAGTCTCTCTCTAAAAACTTTGCTTAATATTTTAACACCATTGTGCAACCATTCTATTCCTCCTTTGTCATCTTAAAGGATTTTAAAAAATATTTTGCAATCACTCTCTGGATAAGTAGGAGCTTGCCTACTTGAGCTTGAGATATCAAGAGATATCTCAAATTAAGGTTACCAGATGTGCACCCCAAACCTCACAGTCAACCAAAGAATAAGCATTATTTGAATATTTTGCATACATTTCCATGGGATGTCAAGAGTCTCTACTCCAATTATGTAAAATAAAATTAATTAGTGAAACCTACTGCAAAGCCCATATTTAAATTCTGTGTTCAAAGTAGCAACAGCTTGCAAAAATACCTAGTACTCTTTAAAGACAAGTAGCTTGATTTCCTCTGGGAACAGGAATGTAATAGAAAGTCGGCTTCTCAGAAGGACCAAGGTGCATATAGCAAAGAGAAGTGGACCATCAAACACAGAGAAGGATATTCAAATTTTCTTTGTTCTGAACTGTATTTTATTTTCTTTCCCAATGAAAATTTCAAGTGCATATACTTTACACTCCTTGAAAAACACATTTGTGTTCCTCTTCTGTCTAAGGGGAGCTACGCATTGATGAGTTTTCTCCCTCCACCTCCCTACAGCATCAGGTAATGAGTAAGTGGATTTTCCTGGTACTGAGATGGCTCCATGTTACGGTCCCTTTGCCATCTCCTGCCTGGTGAGTGCTGTCTTCTGTCGCCTGCCTTCACTTGTGCTCCTATGAGTGCCGAGCGCTCCGTGCCCATCTCTCGACACTCAGAGCTTTATAATCATATTTGGCTTGTTCTCAAACTCACGTTTGCTTAGTTGGTCAAGTTGTCACTTCCCTCAAGGCTGGAATTTCTTATATATACATAAAACATCAAGCATTTCTTCTGAACCAGGCGTGATGGTAGCTCTTGTGGTCCCAGTACTTGAGAGACAGAGGCAGCAGGATCCTTGACTGTTAGAAGGCAGCCTTGTCTACAGAGCACGTTCTAAATAAGCAAGGCTATACAGCAAGACTCAATCTCAAACAAAGAAAAAACAAACAAAAAAGGTGGGCTGTGTTTTTCCTCCTGTCAGTCCAGTTTTAAAATTGAATAAAACGCCGCTACTAAATGTGTCAAGCGATGCTTATCTAAATTCATCACATTCTTTTCTTTCTTTGAGACTCAATCCCATCTGGTTCTCCTTCCTTCTTTAAATCTAGAATGCATTGACATCTTAGTGTGCTGCCACATTTGTAAAAGGCTGAATCCAATGTAATGTTTATACTGTATACAATTTTGCAAAGAAGTGAGAACAGAGTAGTAGGAAGATGGCCACAGTTTCAAAGCCAGCCAGAGGAAGATACTGTCTGAAAAACCAGAAACAGATAAACAAGGCACCTGTGTCTTGACCACAACTCTTCTTATATCATGCTGCGCTTACTTGTCATTTGATGTATAGTAAGGCCCTTGTTAAATGTCTGCTAACTTCAGAAGGTAGTAGCAGTGCCCATAGGGTGGTGACATATATAACAGGATGTATATAATGTGGAATTGTGGAAATGGGGCAAGCCAGCATCCCGGCTCCGTCTTCAAGTGCAGTTGAAGAAGAATTGACTTTAGAGGAACAATGAGGCTTTAGATGGTTGCTGCGTTCAAACAATGTCAGAGCTTCCGACTGCTGGAGCTTCCTCCCTCTTCTCTATGGCCTTCAGCCCTCCTGAGAGAGCAGACATTGGGAAGTCATCTAGGGGTTATGGGAAGCATGTGACTAACACATTAAAACGATAGGGGAAATCCCTGTTGTCATGGCTATGGTTGCAGCCCTACGGAGCAAAGAAATTTCTAGCAATATGTGTTCCTTATGAGACAAGACATTTTGTTCAGGCTGTTTTATACCAGTTGCCTCTAAGCTGTTTATGAAATACATAAGGTTATCTATTGGATTGGAAGGGGAAAAAAGTTGGATTTTACTATATCAAGTTCATCTTGTTCTTTTTCTGTGTCTACGTATGTGTGTTTGTTATATACATCGTCACAGAGCATGTGTATGATCTACCAGTGGCAGAGCTCATGCTTGAAGGACTCGGCATGTTTGGAATGGAGAGATGGTGGCTAATAAAGCGTTCTCTTTTCCTCTTGCCAGACTGTGGTTTTGTACCTGCCTTGCAAAGCTAACTTCAGCATGCTCAAAAGGAAGCAGAGCTCCAGGGTGGAAGCCCAGCCGGTTACTGACTTTGGTCCCGACGAATCTCTGTCAGACAACGCTGACATACTCTGGATTAATAAGCCAGTAAGTCGCCTTTCTGAAGTTCAGAGAAGTGCATGCTGACAAAAAAAAAAAAAAAAAAAGAAATTTTCTTCATAAATTCAAATTTTATGTTGGCTTTAACTACCTGTTTGAGCTTCAGCGGGAAGGGAATGGATCTCAGAGCCTGGTGGTTGGGTTGGGAATGACTCAAATTTAAGAGATGAGGAGCTGCTGTGAGTGTCTCCCACAGGGAGATAGACGAAGAAGGAGGTGTGTACTCTGCCTTCCCACCCCCTTCCTGCTATGGGTACACTATTCTCAGATCACACAGTCTAGAGATAATACCGCACACACCCCAGGATGACCCAAGATGACCTACTACCCTTAACCAAATGTTATCTTTATATCATTTTCAATGGTGATTACTTAGGTGAAAAAGGTAGAAGAGACACTATCCATTTCCAAAGAGTCTACTTGGACTCAAACCTCGTGACTCAGAACATGTGCCTGGTGTCTCACAAGTTCATGCACTCTGAGCATGACAGGAGCATTGCTATGCTGTGTATCACTACATGCTTATAGGGCATAGCGATTGGGGCTGAGCCAGGAAGTTCACTCTTAAGTCCTGGGAATTCAGCTACACACAGCAAAGTAGGAATGGCTCCCATATTAAACTCAGAGTTATAAGTGTGGAATAATGAGACAAACTGACCTGAGGCACTCTCAGTGGCTGCCCCTCTCCTAACCAGGACAAGGATGGCCAGGCTGGCTTCCTCCTGGCTAGCTTGCTCCTGGGAGACTTCAAAAGTCAGCTCATATTTGTATATTGCGCTCTCTAATGACATCATCCTTCTGCTTTTCAATTGTTGAAACATCCCTGGGACTTCCTAAAATGCACTTGCCTTACACTGACAGTTCTGTGTGGGCACGCTCTCTCCTGGCCAGCAACCACCCATTTCCTGTGTCTCTATATTATCTACTGCAGCCATAGAAGCCGCCTTCTGCTGTCCTGAACTGTCTGACTTACTGGTATTCATACCTTTTACTCATATGGTCTGGCCCTTAGAGTCCTATCTCATCCCCTTTAACAAGCTAAAACCCCCTTGTCCATTAGGGCTACCTGAATTTCGCATTCTCTCATTTGCTACTTCCTCAAACAGACAGGATAAACTTCTCTTCTTTCTACTGACTCAGTTTTAGCTTTGTCAACTATACCTGAACACGTACACACACAGAGACATACACACAGAGACAGTTCTCTGTTCTGTACCCACTTTGGAGCAACCACAAAATGAAAATATTTGAAAATAACTTGCGTCTATAATGAGCATGTGTGTGTGTTTTCCTTCTAATTCTTTCAGAAAGAGATCAGTAAACTGGATTTTATATAATGTTAAATATTATGAATCATCCTAAGGTGATTTAAACTGTACCAGATTATATATGTAAGCTATATATAAACACTACCCATTTGTAGGAAGTACCCAGGACCTCTCACATTTGAGCATCTGCTGCAGGGACAGATATTGAGGGGCAACCATATATGTCATGTATAATATCTTTCTTACTGTACTGCAAACTGCCTATGCATTGACTCTATTTCTATTTGAATGTTCTGGATGCATAGTAGCTCTTCTGTTTATATAGAGAGAAGTAAATGGACTAGAAAATAAACGTATCACTCACTTTCTCTTCACGTCTAACCCATTCAAAAATTCCCAAGAACTTTGGAAGATGGACTTATAGGTGCAACCCCAGAGGCACTAACTGAAATTATTAATAATTAACTATAATTCTTCAAACTCAAAGACAATTTGTTGCGAAACAGCCTATTCTTTAAATCTCATGATAATTAGATCCATTATATTGGAGGAGTCCAGGAGGCTGAATTTACATTCTGGCATTTATTGAAGGGATTTTGTTTGTTTGTTTGTTTCATGTTTGAAAACTTCAGTATATCAGCCCTTAAAATACATTGAAATGTATGTGTCCTCTGTGGTATGGAATTGCTGGGACTATGTTTTTATGTAAATATTGTTATACTGGAATCTATTCATCACCCTAAAGTATCTGAGTCTTCTCAAATTTCTGTCAATCATTCTTCATTTCCAGCTTAGAGGCTTGCTGGTTTAAGGAGCTGCACGATCCATCTGTTATCAAACTGTAGCTCTGAAACAGGAGTATAAAATTAGTGAATTAACGTGAACACACACACACACACACACACACACACACACACAGATACAAAATATGTATGTCCATGATGGTAGTCAATAAATACTTAAATTATGTTCAAAAATTGTACACTGAGTAATTCAGTAGTAATATTAATTCTGCCAGGTTAGCACTTAGATACAATTAACCTTTTTTATCCTGGGCATTGCGTTTTTAATGAAAGATTGTATGTGTGTGCATTAAATATACAGCCATTTATTTTTTAATTTTTTTCCTTCTTCTTATTTTAGGGTTACTTATAATCTTTAGACAGTAAATCGATGTGTGTCTAGCATTGCACAAAAGTTAATTTTAAGTTTTAAAAGAAATATGTATAAAATGTTTTCTCTGAAAAACAAAAGAGAGAGAGATGGATACTAATCTTTTTTTTCTACAGTGATGATTTTAGAAATGATTTTTAAATGCTTTAAAATTTAGTGTGTGTGTATGTGTGTGTGTGTGTGTGCGTGCACACACACATGCAGGTGGAAGTAGAGGTCAGAAGACAACTTTTTGAAGTGTATTATCTCCTTTAACAATGGGTTTCAGGGACAGGACTCCAGTCACCTGGTTTGTGTGACAAGCTCAATCTTACTGGCCCAGAAAAATGTTTTATGTAGGGATGCTATATTCGATAATTTTAAAAGCCCTGTATATAGAACTGTCCTAAATTCGAGATCAGTTCATTTGAAAAATCATTTATGATCTGCTATGATAGATCATTTTGCATGATACTAGGGAAGGTACAGTAAATAAAACATGGCTGCGAATTCTGGGTGCTTCATAATGCCAAAAGAAAAAAAAGTCACTCCAGGTTCATTGTGAGTAAACTGCTGCAGTATGTCGCAGAACCAGAATTTCCCACAGAGTGGTCTGATGGCCTTCAAATTAGCCTTGGGTTTAGCTCCTATTAATGTATAATCACAGGGATGTTTCTTTTTTCTTTTTTTTTTTAATTTTTTTTATTTTTAATTAATTTATTCTTGTTACATCTCTATGGTTATCCCATCCCTTGTATCCTCCCATTCTCCCCTCCCTCTCATTTTCCCCTTATTCCCCTTCCCTATGACTGTTCCTCAGAGGGATTACCTCCCTCTGTATATGCTCATAGGGTATCAAGTCTCTTCTCAGTGACCTGCTGTCCTTCCTCTGAGTGCCACTAGGTCTCCCCCGCCAGGGGACATAGTCAAATGTGAGGCACCAGAGTACTTGAGAAAGTCAAATCCCTCTCTCCACTCAAGTGTGGAGACTGTTCTGTCCATGGGCTAGATCAGGGTAGGGGTTTAAATTTTACCGCCTATATTGTCCTTGGCTAGGGCCTTAGTTTGAGCAGGACCCCTTGGCCCAAATCTGCCTATCATAATGTTCTACTTGTAGGTTTCTAGGACCCACTGGATCCTTCTACATTGCTATTCTCCCATTGTTCTCTCATCTAGAGTCTCAATAGGATGTCCTCCCCTCTGTCCCAGTTTCCTGGTAAGGGAAGGCTTTCATGAGACATGTCCATTGGGCTAGTATGCAGATATAAGTGAGTATATACCATTTGAGTCTTTCTGCTTCTGGGTTAACTCACTCATTATGATCATCTCTAGCTCAATCCATTTGTCCACAAATTTCGGGAATTCCTTGTTTTTAATAGCTGAGTAGTATTCCATAGTGTATATGTACCACAGTTTCTTTATCCATTCTTCTACTGAGGGACATTTAGGCTGTTTCCATGATCTGGCTATTATGAATAAGGCTGCTATGAACATGGTTGAGCAAATTTTCTTGCTGTGTGCTGGTGCATCTTCTGGGTATATTCCAAGGAGTGGAATAGCTGGGTCTTGAGGAAGCCCTATTCCCAGTTTTCTGAGATAGCACCAGATAGATTTCCAAAGTGGTTGTACTAGTTTGCATTCCCACCAGCAATGAAGGAGTGTTCCTCTCTCCCCACATCCTCTCCAGCATGTGGTGTCGCTTGAGTTTTTTATCTTAGCCATTCTGATGGGTGTAAGATGGAATCTCAGAGTTGTTTTGATTTGCATTTCCCTGATGACTAAGGAGGTTGAGCATTTCTTTAAGTGTTTCTCAGCCATTTGATATTCTTCTGTTGAGAATTCTCTGTTTAGTTCCAAGCCCCATTTCTCAATTGGGTTATTTGGTTTGGTGGTGTTTAATTTCTTGAGTTCTTTATATATTTTGGATATTAGACCTTTGTCAGATGTAGGGTTGGTGAAGATCTTTTCCCAGTCTGTAGGCTGTCGCTTTGTTCTCTTGACCGTGTCTCTAGCCTTACAGAAGCTTCTCAGCCTCATGAGGTCCCATTTATTAATTGTTGACATAAAGGCCTGGGCTGTTGGTGTTCTGTTCAGGAAGTTGTCTCCTGTGCCAATATGTCCCAGGCTCTTCCCCACTTTTTCTTCTAAGTGACTTAGTGTCTCTGGTTTTATGTTGAGGTCTTTAATCCACTTGGATTTGAGTTTTGTGCAAGGTGACAAATATGGGTCCAGTTGCATTTTTTTACACATAGACATCCAGTTAGACCAGCACCATTTGTTGAAGATGCTATCCTTTTTCCATTGAATGGATTTGGCTTCTTTGTCAAAAATCAAGTGACCATATGTGTGTGGATTCATATCTGGGTCTTCAATTCGATTCCACTGATCAACCAGCCTGTTGCTGTGCCAGTACCATGCTGTTTTAATTACAATTGCTTTATAGTACAATTTGAAATCAGGTATGGAGATTCCTCCACAGCACCTTTTATTGTACAAGATCGTTTTTGCTATTCTGGGTTTTTTGTTTTTCCATATGAAGTTCAGAATTGAACTTTCAATGTCTTTAAAAAATTGTGTAGGTATTTTGATAGGGATTGCATTGATTCTGTAGATTGCTTTTGGTAGGATGGCCATTTTTACTATGTTAATTCTCCCTATCCATGAGCAAGGAAGATCCTTCCATCTTCTCATGTCATCTTCAATCTCCTTCTTCAGAGTTTTGAAATTTTTTTCAAACAAGTCCTTCACTTGCTTAGTTAAAGTAACTCCTAGATATTTTATATTGCTTGTGGCTAATGTGAAGGGTGTGGCTTTCCTAATTTCTTCCTCTGCAAGCTTGTCATTTGTGTATAGGAAGGCTACAGACTTTTTGGAGTTAATTTTGTATCCAGCCAAATTGCTGAAAGTATTTATCAGCTGTAGGAGTTCTCTGGTGGAATTTTGAGGGTCACTTATGTACACTATCATATCATCTGCAAATAGGGATAGTTTGACTTCCTCCTTTCCCATTTGGATACCCTTGATCTCCTTTTGTTGTCTTATACAGGGATGTTTCTTTATTGTTATTATTATGTTTCTTTTTTAGTGTATACATTTATATTATTACACATGAATAAAATAAACTACATACAGCAGGAAGAACCACGAGACAATCAGGAATTATATAAATGTTACATTCATGGTGATTTGGCTATTTGCATTTGGCAAACTTGAAGTAAACATCTTTCCTATCTTGTTGGGCCTAAATTTCTGAATGAAGATCAATATCTATCATATCTCGTCTCTATTAACTTAAAACATCTATCTAGACCTAAAAGCACCTTAACTCTTAACCTATTAAGTTTAATTGAAACACTAAACTATCTGGTCAGGAAATTTCTTAAACCTTTCAGAACACTGCTATGCTCATGTGGAAAATGAGCTGCTTTAAGAAGTAAGCATTATAAAATATGTGCAAATATTGAGTGTGTTATATGATAGTCTCTTATTTCCTAACCCCTGCACTAAAGGACTATATTAACCTGAGTGCTATGTCCTCCAAATATTGTGCTTTCTAAGGCAAGTAAGTCAAAGGTCTCCGTGTATAGTGTCACACAGTAACTCTTGCCTCCGTGGCAGTGGGTCCACTCTCTGCTGCGCATCTGTGCCATCATCAGCGTCATCTCAGTGTGCATGAACACGCCCATGACCTTCGAACACTATCCTCCTCTTCAGTATGTGACCTTCACCTTGGATACTTTATTGATGTTTCTCTACACGGCCGAGATGATAGCAAAGATGCACATACGGGGCATTGTCAAGGTGAGCCTTCTCTTGTCAATTAAGTACCTTGAATATTTTAATCAACTCAGTAATATTTTATATGAATGTCTAA
>OU015748.1:970765-990196 GCA_907169655.1 Acomys percivali
TTCTCTATTTGAGTAAAGGAAGGACTGTGTAGATGAGTCTAGAATCTTCTGGGATTTGTGTGGTATCAGAACAGAAAGCCTCTCAATCTTGCAATACTTGGCAAAGGGGCATGATGAAATATGACAAGTTCCCTCAACTTGCATTGTAGCCTGGAACTGTCCACTAAAAAGCCCTTTTCTTCCTTATGTTCCTTTTGCCAGCCAGAGTTTTTAATACAACAGATAAAAAATAATCTATGGCTACTTATCTATACTCCTTTTACAAGATTAGTTACTTCTTATTTTTTTAACTGCAAAGATTTTAAAAATGAATTATATGTCTTAAATACATCTCAGTGCATTTTAAATATGGTGTTGGTTCTTTGTGCTATTTATCATAGAAGTTAAATTTTAACAAGTATTAAATTTTATGAAGAAGTTAATTATATTTAGAATTCTTTTTTTAGAAAAATTTTATACAGGAATGAGTGGGAAATATTGTGGCAGAGTATATATTATATGAAACATTCCAGAAGGCATTCAGCCAATTAACAGTGACTAGTAGTGAGCCTCATCTATCACTGTAAAGATTTATAAAATATAAAGTAAATATTACAAAGCATAATTAGATAGGAAAAAATAAAACAAAAAATGTAGCATGCGCCACAAGTATGTCCATGTCTTGGAAAGTGAAACATAAAACTTAATGCAGCATTTGTATAATATATTGTATATGTCATGCAAGTATATGTCTACTGGCATGAGTCTGCATTAAAAATCCATAATTACATGCTTCGTAAGTAGCTTGAAACACAAAATAATGTTAGCTAGAGCCATGACCTGGAAAATCATCTCTTTGTGAGCAATATTATTGAGATTATCTCATAAAATCTTGATTATACTTCTCCAAGAAAAGTAGGAAACTGAACAATTATATATGAGTTTATGCATGTTGTCTGCTTTAGTGGACTTGAAATTAGCATGAGCAAGTGACTACTTTGCATCAGAGGCCAAATAAAGCATCCTGGTGCCAAAGTAAATGGCATTATAACATTAATTGTGGCCTTATTGCATACCATGGAGGTGACTTTCAGGAGTACATAGCCTCTGTTGTTTTATCTGTGACATGGACTTGTGACCAACGTGTCTTCTAGGTTTAGTAGGAAAAATAACTGGAGGACTACACTGAGGAAAGTATCTACTACAGATGACCTACCATAGCCAGAGATTAGAGCAGTGCTAAGAAAAAAAAATAATATTAACACAATGTGTGTTGTTTAATGGGTAAACGTCCCCTTCAAGAGGACGGCAGGATGTAGGAGGTTTCAGGTGAGCACACTTGAGTTCGCTACTATCATTTAGAGTCTTGGAGAAAAATAAAAACAGCAGAGAAGAAAGAGGTTGAAATATTCTTACCCATTCATTTACTTCTGTTAACTAATCAATTAATATCTCAAACTTCACATAATCATAAGTCATGGACTGCATTCAAGAAGGAAGCTTCTGGACGGAGTTTTGTCTTCCTGTGTCCATTACTCTTGGTCTGTCACTCAAAACATCCCCATCTGTGATTTTTTTTTTTCTGTCTCTCAGTAATCTTGTTAGTTCTCAGCTTGCACCACTGAATAGTTTACAATTTCATCAAGCCTCACACATATTTAATTGCATCTATCTCCAAACATTTGCCTCTGTGATCTTTGTCATTTTTAGCTTTCCAAGGCTGTCCTTTCACAGAGCTCAAGAATACTTTATGGGACATTGAACCAAAGCACAGTCACACCAGGCCTGGTCACCAGCTGTCAGTAGTTTGTCCCTCAGCCACATGGTGACTGATGTGTAGATAGTTCTTATTCTCTCCTTATAGCTAAATGCTTCCCCTGTATCTCATTCTCAAGAACACTTAACTAGGATGTTTCTCGCCAATGTACTAAGCCATGCACTTTAAGATATCACACTCTCCATGTCGCTATCCTGCTAAGAACCGTACATTATTGAAAGGACACACCCGAAGATCACCAATAATGGTGAGCCTTGCAGACTCCCCTCTCTGGGCTTGTAGATTCTCACTAGAACCTTCTGTTCCCATTGAGCCTCATTTCTATTCATGCCCCTGTTTGCTAAAGAAAAAAAAAAATTCAAAAGACAAGTTGCAAAGCTGAGTTTTACTCCTAATTTTGTAGTAGGCCTTCAGCCTGCTTTTGATGAGGCGCTGGTGCACACGACCACCGCCCAAACAGATGGGACATGCCACTAGAAAAAAGCAATACCAACGCTGTCATCTTTGGGTAAGAAATCACAGCAAATACCATTTAGCAGGCAATTTACTTGTCATGCTCTTTCAGGGAAAAAATACAACATCTGATACAGCACAGCAGCACGAAGCCACCCCGGAGCAGCCTTAACTCCCAGTTAATTGCATAGTCAGGTTAAAAAAACAAAGCATGTTGAGCTCAGATGGTAACACTCACCCTAGAAAATCACCTGAGGAATAGATAGGCAAGGGCAGGATTTTGTTACCAATCTTTAAAACCGTAGGCCGAAGGGAGAAAAGCCCAATTTAAAAATATCCACAATAAGTTAAATCTAATAAAAAAAAAAAAACTCATATCACAGGAAGTTCAGAAGCACGAGAAAACTACAAATTAAAGGACTCTAAATAGACATTTAAATAAAACGTGCTTTGTGCCATGTGCCTTGTGTATAGTAAACTATTCCTGTATTCTATAAATACAATAATCAAAGATAGATCACAAAACACTGTCATGTCAGTGACTAATTGTCTAAGAGACAGAATTTATTTTTGCAATTACTATCATTATTTACTACAGCCACTATTATCATTCATTGATTGTTTATTATGTAACTGACAGCTGGAGACGGGTCATCTACTCACTGTCTGTTAGTTCTCACCCATAAGGCATGGTTATTCCTATTCCACAAATAAGGAGAATGAGACAAGAATGAACAAGAGTCAAGGTTGCTCTTCTGGGTGGTCAGGAGGAAGTGCTTCTCCCGGGCTGCAGACTAATAAACTTTGAGCTCAGTTGCAAAGAGCTCGAAGCCTGTGGCATGTTGAGACAGCTAGTTCATGATCACATCTTACCTTGATAATGCGTGAGCTGTGTCCTCTGGTGCAGTGGTCGCTAGGTAACCGTGCTGGTTCTCTTGCCTGAAGTCTTCAGGTCAGAGGATTGATGAACAATAATGATACTGACTGAAAATCAAAGGTTCCTGCGTGGTAGGATTGTTGGGCCAATTTATTTGATACATAATTGACCAAATGCATGGATATATCTGTGATATGGAGTGGCCTTGTGTCATAATTGGATGTCAGAATCTAAAGCTGGGAAGTACTGTGGTTTTAAAATATAAATTATTGAGGCTGAGAGCATATGGACAAGGGCTAGAGGCACTGGTAGAAAAGTGAGTACATTTTTCTCTGATAGAAAATAAGATGAGAGACATTTTGGGGAGTGATATACAAGACAGCGTAGAAAATAAAAAAAAGTGTATTAGATGGCATATTTGACCAGGCATATTATTTTTAAATTTTAATTCAAAATTCTATTATGAGATAGATGAATTGATAGATGATAGATGAAAAGATAAAAATATAGATTGATAGATGATAGATAGATAGATAATAGATGATAGAGAGATGATCAATAGATGATAGATTGATAGATGATAGATGATTGAGAGATGATGATAATAATGATTGAGAGAGAGATATGGATGATAGACAGATGATAGGTAGACAGACATAGATAGAGAGAGAAAAAGAGAGATGATTAATAGATGATAGATAGATAGATAATAGAGAGATGATTGAGATTATGATGATGATGATGATGATAGATAGAAGATAGAGAGATGATAGATGGATGGATAATAGAAAGAGAGATGATTGAGAGAAGATGATGATAGGTAGATGATATAGATAATAGGTAGATAGATGATAGAAGATAGATGATAGATAGACAGACAGACAGACAGATAGATAGATAGATGATAGAATTCTTCCCCTGAGTTCTCTCTCTGCAACCTGTCTCTTTATTATTATCCTGGTAAAACTGTTTCCCCTCCCCCACCCCCCCACCCCCGCACTGCCACTTAAGTAGCTTCCTTTTCCTCTCTCTCTCTCTCCTCCTGAGAGTTGGATGTATCCTATTCTGTCAAATGTTTCTCTGACTCATCACTTTTTCTGCCACTCAATTAAACATCACTTTCAAACATGGGTACTTCCTTCTACAAACTATCTTTATCTTCATTCTTGGGGATTAAAGGCATGTACCACCATGCCTGTACCTAAGCTTTTCTTTACCTGAAACTTGCTGCATACCAGGCTGGCCTTGAACTCAGATCTGCTTGCTTCTGTCTCCTGGTTTAAAGGCCTGTTTGTATTCCAGGCAGAACACACAGACCTAGAAGACCTTTGGATTTGATCTCTTGCCAGAACAGCCATGTTCTAAATTAAAATTCTTCTCAACCAAATGTTATTAAAATGAAGAAAAAAAACCTCAAACATCCTATTTTACCAATGAAGATTTAGGAGCCAGGTGCTGGGGTGAAAACCTGCTGGCTCAGAGACGAAACAAAAGAAAGCACCCAGCTGACCTTTCTACTCAGCTCATGTCCCGAAGGAAAAAGCCAGTAGCCAAAAGCCCAAGACAAAAAGCTTGCTAGTTCTTTTGCCAGCCCAGGAGGAAAAGGCCTGCCAGCTCACCCAACAGCACATGAGGAAAGTGCCCAAAGCTGAACGCCAAAGAGCTGAAACACTCGTATTCTTCTTCACTGTCTTAAACATCCTTCTCTCAAAGCTTTAATCCCTATCAGCTGGTTTCTTGTTCTGCCTCCTGATCTAGGGTTGACTTTATTATATCCTGTGTACAGAAAGCTCTTGGATTCGAGATGTGTGCTAGGACTGAGCCACTCCATAATCACCTGTTTACAATAAGCTCAGAGTTCTTGGACTTAAGGTGCCTTAGGACTGAGCCACACCAAATGGGGAGCAGATTTTTACAGCTCACACTTTCAGGGTTCACAATGGGATCAAATACCCTGCAACGATAGATCATTGTTAGTTAGATAGACAGGCAGATATACATACATATATATAATCTATATATGTATATATAGATATAGGTATAGATAATAGAGATGATAGAGATAGATAGATAGATAGATAGGTAGATAGATAGATAGATAGATATAGATAGATAGAATATAGATAGATGATAGATTATATAGATGATAGATACATGATAGATGATGATGATAGATAGATGAAAGATAGATTATATAGGTGATAGATAGATGATAGATAAATAAATAGATAGATGATAGATCAGTGGTAGTTAAGTCTGAGAATGTAGTTCAGTAGTAGAGGTATCACCTAGCATTTGCAAGGCCTAGGCATCAAACTAACATGCAAAAATAATAGATATATAAATGTATATAATTTTATAGATGAATATATTAATTGCACCTATCCATTTGAATTCACCTACTTAGCCTTCTTAATAAAAAAACCTCACGACATTTTCCTTCTGCACATCTTTCTTAAAGTATCAGCGGTGTAAACTACTAGTTGAACTAGGGCTGGCAATGTGGTTATTGCATGCTTATACAGATTTAAAGAGAGGGCCTTTTATTTTTGTAATTTTTTTTTCTTCCATCAATAAGTAAATTGAGAATTTCAAGAAAATGCAGGAATTAGGGAAGTGGCTGAGTCTACCAGATTTTCTGACTCTCAAGACACTTCCGAAGAAGGTGGCTATGTATTCTGCTGGGAATGGGTTCCCTCCCCGGTGGGAAGGACTTCATATTTTTACTATTATTTACTTAACCATACTTCCCTCCTTTGACTTTGGGAGTATTGAACACAAGATGGACTCAGCTCCCTTCGGGAGTCATAAATCAATTACATTAAATCCCAGTGAGAAGTGTCAGTGATTGTTTTCATCACAGTGGTTTTCTGTGCTAGGAGAAACACGCACAGCCCGTTGAAATAAGACTGACAATGAATCTTCACACACAGGATTAATGTTTCAGTTCTGATATGCCTTGTGCTTGGCATTCTATTACTATGGTAATTTATCCCATAGTACACCCGATATTAAATATGGATATAAATATGGTGAAAGCAAGTCATCTTGAAGCAAATCATAATAGGCTATAAATTGAACTTTCTTGATGCTGCTGCATCTCAGATTTCAGTGTTGTTAAATTATATTTCATGGAGCTCTGCATGATACCACATGCAAACCTTACAAGTGGATAGAAAACAGAAATTGATTATACATCTATGTTTCTGCTGCGTGTTTCTGCTACACTTACATAAAAAGCTACACTCAGGACTAATTTGTAAAACATGTAATTGAGATTTATATTGCTTTCAGGAAAAATCACCCAAAGGTCGTTCTCCCTGCACTTTTCATTATTCCTAGTGTTACCACTGCAATTATGTATTGATTTTTGTGAAGCGTACATATGGAAGAGAGAGCTAGGGCAATCAAGTCTAAGAATCCAAAGCATTTGTGATTGCTTTAATCTGACAATTCTGAATTTGCTCTCTAAGGAGTTCCTTTGTCATAGGACAAGGAAAATTTAGCATACTTCTGTTGAATATAGGATAAGATTAGTCATGAAACTCACAGGAACAATAGTTGTAAAAAACCGTTAGAGAGCATGAGGTGCAGATCATCGCCCTGTTTGAGATGTGCTTCAGGCACGGGGCTTTAAAAGACAGGAAGTCTGTGATTTGCTAGATCCTCAATTGAGAACACAGACTTATTTAACTGAAGTTAACGTTCAGGTACAATTCTAAATGATAAAAAAGGAAGATCTTGGTAGGTAGATTTTGGAAATGAAACTGAAGAAGAGAAGGCCACTGTCTGCTGTCCAGTTAGGAGTTCCTGTTGAATAAGTTAGAAAATACAGCTTCTTCAAGGAGTTTTCAGCAGACAATGAAGGGCATGTGCAAGGCGGATGCAAAGAGGAAAGTGATAACATGCTTTTTATAATATAATATGTATTTGAAATATGTAGTGGATTAAATTATCATTTTATAGTCATATTATATATGTATGTGTACATATATAATAAATGCTGACATATATAATTTCCTTCCTCATATCTCTCACCTTTTCTTCCTTTCTTCTTTCTTTTTCGCAAATTTTGTGATTTTTTAACAAACTGCTGTTAATTTCCCCTCACAGCAAGCATTCTTTTTATTTTCTCTTTGTCTTTTTTTCTGGTTAGTTTTTTTGCTTTGTTGTGTTGTGATTTTGTGTGTGTGTGTGTGTGTGTGTGTGTGTGTGTGTGTGTGTCAGGCTTTCTTTGTGTGGCCTTGGCTGTCTTGGACTTGCTTTGTAGACCACACTGGCCTCAAATTCACAGAGATCCATCTGCCTCTGCCTCCCTGAGTGCTAGGATTATAGGCGTGTGCCACTGCTCCCAGCACTGAGAAACATTAAAGTGACTTTCAAAACTGACTACATTAAGCAGTTCTGGGCTGAGCCTATGTTAAAATGCCTATGTACGTGCAAAAGCAGTGTTTAGGACAGATGCCTCTAAGGGGTCTTTACATTGAGATATGACATTGTCATCTACAAAATTAATCATGAAATCAATTTGCGCGCGTGTGCGCGCGCGTGCGCGCACATACACACACACACACACACACACCTCATAATGTTTTAAGTATACAATTTTGTGTGGGGCTGCGTTTACAGCTATCCATAGCTACGTGAAGCCCGTGGGCTGTGAACGTGAGTACATGTGAAATAATCCACACGTCAGAGGATCTCCTGGTTATATTTCGTCCATTTGACACAAGCTAGAATCATCTGGGAACTGCAATTGTAGGAACCAGGCCCGACTGGGCTGCCTGCCTGTCTTGTTGTTTCATGTCCTGTTTCTAGCAGCTTCCATGTCTGTGTTTATGTTGGTTAGCTAGTTGTGTTTACTGCTCTGAGAATGCACTCCTCCCTTCCTCGAGACTTGTCCTCCTGTGTGCAATCACCTCTTGAGGGATTTCACCTGGGAGGAGGATTCCTGTTTTGCTGCCTATAAGAAGGCTCTTTGGAACTCTGGGAGTACGAACAAGAAGAATAAACCACTGCCGCGGCTGTTGCTCTCTTAGCACGAAGGACCCACTGTGTTATTGTGTGTGCATGTGCGTGTGCGTGTGCGTGTGCGTGTGTACGCATGAGTTAAATCCGCAGTCCTTCGCCCTCGACCCGGTACCGTGGTGGCGCAGGCGCCACACGCAATCATGAAAATGCCTCCATAAAACCATCTTGCAGGCAAGTCCATAGGGACATTTTCTTTATTAATTACTGCAAGAGGGACTAGCTCACCAGATGCTGTGTCCTCCCTGGGCAGATGGACCTGGTTGTCTAAGAAGCCAAACTAAGCCAGCAATGAGGAGCAAGCCAGTAAGTAGCATTCCTCCATGGTCTCTGCTTCCTTTGCTGCCTCCAGGTTCCTGCCTTGCATACCTGCCATGACTTCCTTCAGTGGTGGACTGTTACCTACCTAGAAATAAATGTAAGATGATGTGAACTTTTCCTTCTCTAAATGCATTTAGTCATAGTCTTTATCAGAACAATGTAAAACAACTAGGTTATAAAAAATATAAAAACAATATAAAAAACAAGGTCATGCGACATACACACATTTAATAGCAAAGTAATATTTATTTTTTTGAAACGCTTATAGGGAATTTTCCCCTGCCCTTATTATATGAGACTGAGCTGGGGATGTAGCTCAGAGGTAGAGCACTTGCTTAGCATGCCTAAGACCTTACATTCAAACCCAACACAGGGTGCTGATACAGAGCCTGAGTTTTAAATATCTGTAAGTACTGAAGGAAAAAGCCCATAATAGTCTGTATGTATCATGTATTTTACTGAAGACAAGAGTCGACTCTCATCTTCAGAGCAGGAAGGACCTCTCCCTGCTGCTCCTAGAAACTGTAATTTACCTTTCAAATCCTTAATCAGGCATTTTTGTTTGTTGTTTTAATCAGTCTGAAAAATACCTGACATGACACACAAAGAAGAGGAAAGGATAAGTTTGGTTTACAGGTGAACTTGGGAGTTTCAGTCCACCCCTCAGGGAGGGCAGAGCACAGCATATTTCTTCAAGGTGGCCTGAAGAAGAAAGAGATCATCTGCACTTCCTCCTTTAATTCACCTAGCTTCGTGGCACATTAGACAGAGTTGTCCGTAGTCAGGACAGGGCTTCCCCCTTAGCTATTTCTCTCTAAAAATACACAACACACACACACACACACACACACACACACACACAGACTTCATATTGGCCAATTTGTCTATCTGGAGTATATGATTATACTGGAGTATGACAGTACACATTTCATCCCCCCTTTCCCCCCTCCCCTGCCCCCTCCCCCCTCCCCCTCCCCCTTCCTCCCTCCCTCCCTCCCCCCTCCCCCCTTCCTCCCTCCCTTCTTCCCTCCCTCCCTCCCTTTCCTCCTCTCCTCCCCTCTTTCCTTATCTTCTGCATTAGCTATGTAGATAGAGGTACTTTTAGTGAGAACAAAAGATTGTCTTCTCCTTGGATCAAAGGAATACTATGAGTTAATTTTTGTTGTTGGTAGCTAACTTTTATAAATCTTTGTAAGTTTAGAGCGGATGATTCCAGAAGGAACAGAAATTGTGTCAATTTAATGGATGAGGCCTTGTTCATATTACCATCGGGTGTCCTAGCCACACTGCATTTTAACCTGTGGAAAGACACCTGGAGGGGCTAATTAGCTTGCAGCTGTAGTCTAGGGTTAGCCTGCAAAGTCTGAGAAGTCGCGAGCACTAGATGGATAGTGAAGAAAGGACAGGAGCAGCTGGTCAGAAAATTTAAGGAAAGAAAGAAAGAAAAAGAAAGAAAGAAAGAAAGAAAGAAAGAAAGAAAGAAAGAAAATAAGAACTGAGGCTGCATGTGTGGAAGAGCCCTGGGCCACTAAGATTCAGAGAGGGAAGAAGAAATCCAAGGGCGGCAGCAGACTGTATGCCCAGTGTACAGAGTTATGGGTGGGTGTGAATGCAGGGCCCGCTCACCACTGTAGAGAGGGAGGGAGAATAACTATGACCTCATGTCCCACACTGCGCCAAGCACTGGAAAGGGAAGGCTCCCTAGGTGGGTTCACAGTACACAGCCTCCTTGTCCGTGTGTTAGAGACTGCAGCTCATCTACACTTAGGCATATGTTTTACATACTTTGTGAAATCAGTGGATTCATTAAATTATCCATAGTCTGTGTTCTTATATGTGGAAGTTTGTGGAAGCTTTTTGATGATTGTTCTCTCCTATAGAGATTTATGCCATCATGAAACAGTGAATGGATGGACAGGAGGCATTTTAGTATACCCTGTAACTGAGGTTTCTATAAATTAATCCTTCAAGGAAAAAGGATAGTAAATACAATGATTATTGCAAAAAAAAAAATTAAGAATTGAAATTATAGCTAAAATAAAAAAAAAGAACTAATAAAGTTGTTAAAAACAAAATATATCCCATAATATAAACTATTTAAAATAGTTCACAGGTCAAACTGATCAAAGGAACTTCTTTTAGCAGTAGATGGCAGTTAACACAGAGACCCACAACTGATCAGGGCGCAGAGGGTAAGAGACCACAGAATGCTGGATACTAAGTGAGAACGCCGTATCACGCTCCATCCTCCCAACACCAAGGAATCACTGAGAAGAGGTGAGGAGAGACTGTAAGAGCCAGAGGCAGGCAGTGATTACAGGGAAGCTGCATTCCAGATACGGCTGAGCAGCTGGCCACGTAAATTTATGAAGGCTGTGATAGTGTACATAAGAGCTGTGCAAGCTCAAGCCAGACAAAATCCCGACATGGAGAGGACAAGTCGGCACAAGGCCCCACCCATAGCAAGAGAACTTGTGGCAGTTGGTAGATGCTGGAAGAAGGAAAGTCAGTTTTCTTTAAGGGTGTAGTCCTTGTTAGGTTGTCGGGGCCGTGTGGATGGCCACACCCAAGAGCACATTGGTTGGCATCACGACTGGACTTGATGTCATTTTAAGATGTCACCAAGTTGGATGAGTAGGGAGATGGGGTAGACCCGGGAGGAGTTTTAGGAGTGGTGAACATGAACGAAATGCATTGTCCTAAACCTCAAAGAACTTAAAAAAAAAAAAAAGATTAAAAAAAAAGATAAAGATTTTAAAATAAATTATCTACGCTAATTTTATTGCCATTTAAAGAACTCACTTCACTTCCAATAAGAAATTATACAAGGTAGGGGTAAAGTTAAATATTTGATATTCCCTGCGTCTCTACTAAGGCACATTAGGCTTGAAATCACCAAACATCAAAGAGATTATTTCCTTAGAGCTTTTAAAGTTACTGAATCAGTGAACTGTAAAGAAATGGTTTTTTCAAGACAGTGTTTCTCTGTGTAGCATTGCCTGTCCTGGAACTCACTCTGTAGACCAGGCTGGCCTCGAACTCACAGAGGTCCGCCTGCCTCTGCCTCCCCAAGTGCTGCCATTAAATACCCGGCTCAGAAAATACTTTTTAATCATTGCTTTTTGCAGATTAATACAAAGAATATACTTTAAAATAAGAAATTTCACCCTGATGTTTATAATATTATATTTTATTATGCATATATTGCATACTTAAAAATGTTCATTGTTCAGGGTCAAATAATTTTCAAGTGATCATTTACACATTTATATCATGTGCTATGTTTTACTTTAAGATATATTTGTAACCCTGAAATCAAATGTCACATGCTTGTGAGAAATCTCCATGATCCACATTATATATAATACACAAGCATGCTACATAAAACTATATCCAGGTAACTAATTAAAAGACAATGGCATTGTTCAAGCAGCCAGAAGCCTGGGATGGGAGGACCCTGGGTTGGAAGTTAGCATGGACCCTGCAGTAAATTCAGGATTAGTTTGGCTCACAGAATGTTATCTTGTAGAAAAAAACAAAATAACACACTCAACATACGTGCAAATAAATGACAAATTCATTGCTTGCTATTTTCCCGGATAGTTATAATCTAACAATAGCTATTATTCTTTAGCTGTGTTGATATGTAAAGTATAATGCTGGTAATGGGGGGGGCTGCCCTACAATATACTTGTTTCTTGAATTTATACAATGGAGTGAGGTGGAACTAGAGAGATGTGTCAGTGTTTAAGAGCACAGAGTAGTCTTACAGTAGGCAAGAGTTGGGTTCCCAGCACCCACACGAAGGCTCATGACTATCTGTAACTCTACTTCCAGGGCATCTGACACTCTCCCACGGCCTCTGTGGGTATCTAGGATGCACATGGTGCAAGTGCATCAGGGAAAAGAAACATATACAATAAAGTAATACTACTTTAAAAATTGACTTACACAAAGATAATTTTCTTCTTCTTTAAACTACAGGAACTTCTTTTTAATGATACTTCAATTTTATTTCTAAGATAATATTTTCATAGTTTAAATCTACATTCTTTTAGTTTCTAACCCACTTAAATATGGGGATATATATATATATATATATGGTATATTTAGTACTGTTTACATCTTGTTCACATAAATATACATGATGGCTTTATGTGGCTTAGATAGGAGTATCACACATTTTTAAAATCTTTCTTGCTTTTGTGTGTGATTGCTGATATAGATGTCTTCTTGTGCAATGTGTGAGTAGTTATCTATAACACATTTTCAGAAATAGGCATATTGGGGATGCACATCTTTTTGTTTTTAACAGGCATTTTCATATGCTTCCTATGTACTCTCTCCTAGTAACTACCATATCTGTTATACCTTTAATGTGTCAATATTGGATATTAACTAATTTTAATTTCCAGCCAAAATGGGTATGAGGAGTATTTTTGTTCATTTCTAGTAACTACTGATATTGCAAGAAATTAAACATTCAACCTATGTTTATTGCAAAATCAATTTTTTTTATCCTACAAGACTGCATCATCTCAAGGATGATAAGAGTCCAGGGCTCACATCATGGTTTTCTGAGAAGTCATTAACTGTGGGGTTAGCCCTAGCTGGTCAGATAAGGTAGGAGGCTTGTGAAAGGGCAGACGCACACTCGGAATAGGTGCAAAGATGTGCGGTCTCAAATCTGCTCTGTTCCCATTGGGCACCTACTTTTGTGCAGGGCTGAGTATGGTTTGGTTCCAGGTACCATTTCAGGCTCACGGTTCACAGGCCACACACTTTAGCCCATAACCCTAGTTGGGCAAAGGTGCCTGCCTCCTAAAAAAAAAAAAAAAAGTCTTCTCTCTGATTAGTTTCTCCATCTGTGAATATTAGGAACAGAACTCTGCCTCTTTCTTTCCAGTGGAAATGGTGTCTACTGAATGCAGGAGAAGTGTTTTGAGGAAGGGTGTGGTCTTTGAACTGAGGACCAGGGAGTGCCTGAGCATGGGGGTGGACATCTAAACCTTCCTTCTCAAAACCTGTAGCATGTTGCCCCAGTGAACAGCTGAACAGGGAGCAGAAAGTCAGCGGATTTTCACCAGAAGCTGTGTCTTAAAGCTCAGGCCAAAGATTTAATATGTGTTTACTGAAAAAAAAAATCAATTGATAATTTCCCTGTTAATTGCTAGTTCATACAACTGGCTCATTTTCTTCTCGGATTCTTTGACTTAATCTTATTTCTCTTCTGCATACCCGAGCCCTTGTCTGTTTTATATATGTACATACATTGTTAGATAGTTCCAGAATTTAGATGATACATACTATTCTAAGCATAAGGCAAGGTTTAAGTAAGAATTTGGCCCATAAACAGAATAACGTATGGTAGGATGAAGATGACACCTATTCAAACAACCTTGAAATGTCTCTGGTCCTGTCAAATGTTGCAAGAACTCACTGTGATTGAAAATTTAGCAGCCTGGAAATATTCAGACGCCATTTCTTTTTATCACCATGAGAATATTATCGAAGTGGAGAAGAGATGTGCCAAGGGATTGTTACTAAGAAGGCATTGAATCAAATTATTTTTTAAAAGGAATAGTTGTATTAAAACAGGAAGTTTTGATAGCTTTATTCCTTGTAAAGACAGAAGTAAAGCGAGCAAGTTCACCCTGGGTATCTGACATTAAAAAAAGAAAAAGGATAGGAGCTCTGGAAACCAACTGCTGTCAATAACATAAATTCTCCTGAGAGAGATTCCAGGAACCAGAAAGAACTGGCAGTGGTCCATTTCTGGTAATGGATGTCTTGAAAGACAGTAAGCTTCTAGTAGAATATAAAACTAGGACCTTTCTTCATTCCTGCACTAACATTCTTCAATAAAGGGCCCAACTTTTTATGGTGCTATAAATAATAACACCCATGAAGCCCTCTACTGTGCTGTTCAGGCTTCTAAAAAATAAAAAACAAAAAAAGAATTTGTGATTTTTCTTCCAAGAGAACAAGGCAAGGGGAGAATGCTGACCTAACCAAAAATCGAATATTAAAAAGGAGAGGTTTTCCAGGGTGGATTTTATGCCAGAGTGTTAAGAACTTTTGATTTTCTCATTTTAAATTAATTTTAGCGGGTTATACTTTCAAAAACTTGGAATTTCAAATGGGCTTTTCAAAAACACTTTCACACACACACACACAAGATCTGCTTTGTTGTTGGACAGTGATGACTTGAAGGTAGAATTTAATCATAGTGTAGATAAGGTCCTAACAGAGAGGAGCGGATGGAAAAGTGAAACCTCCTGGAAAGACAGGCATTCTCATCCCACAGGGCGAGGAGGACGAGCAAAGGGCAGCACTGTTACAGAGCAGTAAGAAAGAACTTGGCTTTAGGGACTTTGTGTCTGAGCTCAATTTCAAAGCCCATCATTAGTCTACAAGTCCACAGATGCTCAGAGTACAGGGAAGTGTTAAGAAGTTCCTCTAGTTAGCCAGACACAAAGAGGAATGTTGCATATTTTCCCTCAGTTGTGAATTACAGAGCTTATGTAGGTATATAAAATCATGCAATTTTATATCATAGCATAGTAAAGCTGAGCTCTCTAGAGGAGAGGACTACAGAGGGACGGAAGATGAGCGTGGACAAAATGCAATACGTACTTGTCTGACAATGTCCTTATAAAGCTCAGCAATGCGTATAGTGAACATACAGTATTGCAAATATTCAGAGACTTAATTTTCTTCACATTTGATGAAACTAAATATTTTTTGAATCGGATGTTTATCTGATTGGACTTGATTTTTTTTAAATAAAAGCAGTGTTGCCAGGGCCTGGAGAGATGGCTCAGCTGGTGAGAGAACTTTTTGCTCTCCCAGGGAGCAGGGTTCACTCTCAGCACCCAAAGGGGAGCTTATAATAGTCTGTTCTCCAGTTCTGGAGACCTGATGCCCTCTTCTGGCCTCAGAGGGCACCGGGCACACACACATGGTGCCCAAACAAACATACTTGCAGGCAAGCCACTCATATCATATCTTTTTGTTGATTTTTTTAATGATTATAAAAAGAAATTGTACTGATAATTTGATGCATTTTTAATATGCAAGTCCACATTCTCAAGGCCACTTAAATTCTATCTGGATTGCTCATATGCCCATAATATTCTATGGAAAAAATGAATTTGTATAAACAAATGTGACTTATTTATTTAAAATGCTTTGTTTCCATGTGAAGGTGACCCCCATAGACTTCCTGGGGCCTCCCTTAACCCAGGTCTCTGGCAAATCCCAGAGATGCCCCCCTACCCCCTCCCCGCCCCATCTCTGAGGATCTCACCAGGCCCTCTCTGACCAACTCTGCCTACCCCAATCCCCATTCCTGCTCCTGTCCCCACCCCCCCCACTCCCTCATCCCCTCACTCCTCCTGCCATCCCACTCCTGCTCCTACCCAGTTCCCTGAGGAGAAAGGGGGACCAGGAAGAGAGGAAGTGGTAGCTGCAGTCAGGATGTGAAGTGAATAGATAACTTTTATGAAGTCAAAGGAAGTGAAGTTCAAGGTATCACAGACTTTTCACACTGTTAAGTCATTTTAATTCACAAGGTAATGTGTCTTCTGAGGCTGCCATGGGTTAAAGAGGGAGATTTTTCTCCTGCAGAAGTTGTGCTCACTTTTAATGTGGAGATGCTGGAGGCAATCCCAAACAAGTGCACCGAGTCAAAATACTGAATTTCCTCTCACTCCCATAGCATCGTCAAATTAAATCTGTCTGAGGCTCACAAAGCCATCACTTTGATACTCATTTTCACAGGTTATCTACTTCGAACATTGATATTTATAACAAAATAGTGTTTCCTTTGAAATATTTTGTTTGTATAATAAAACAGATGGAAATAAACTTTATAATCCAGAGAAAAATCTAAATATTAGGTGAAACACTTTCAGTGTATAACAAAAAAGTATTCAACATCCCCTCAAAAATTTTTACCTTGACTGATATTGAGAAAGCCCTAAATGGACACTTAAAGGAAAAAAAAATGCCTTGAATGGTTTGTGATTCAATAAAGTACTTACACATGTCTAGGAAAAGCTAAATATGCAAGGTAGGTTCAGTTTATTCTATTTAAAAGGTGAAAAGGCATTTAGGCACTTAAAAATCACAGGATGCCATCAAAAATCAACTTAATTTTATGCATGTAACCATAAAACATATTTTTCTGATTTTATGTACTGCAATATACAGCAATCATTTTACAATCACTCACTCAGTCCTAATTTTAAGATATTAAAAAGGGAAAATATGGTCTGAACATGTTTTTCCTCTTGCAATTTATGCAAAACATTTTTTAATGTTCATAGGCACAGGTATAAGCTAATATATTCTTTACTGGAAATCACAGGATTGGCAGACTGCTAATAGTTTCATTAAAGACAATTTTGGAAATTAGACTTATAAGGAGTGAACATGTGTCTTTCCTGGGACGTAGTAATGATAGAAGTTCAAGAAGGTGGATGTGGAAATACGGTGTTATTAAAAACATAAATATGTAATATTTGGCATAAATATGTAATTTTGAGAAATCACCAATATTTCTATCCAACTAAATGCAGTAGCCAATGCCAACATTACCTACAGATATAGAGAATAAATTTGGGATATTAGAAGGTTTTGCTGACCAAAGTGTTTTTCTTAATGATTAAACGAAATGTCTAGGCACCTCTTTTTCATTATTAAGGTAATCAATGCAGTTCTAGTAGGTTAAGAATCATCTGAATTTAGAGAGAGACTGTGTAATATAAAATTTAATCTGCTTTCTAATCAATATGACAAGCATGACTATTATCTACTTGTGTGTAAGAGACAAAGAGGAGGGATTTTTTTTTTTTTACTGGAAGAGCATTGACTGGTAGCATTTTACACCTTAAGAGAAGGGAATAAGAGGAAAATGGGAGGGAGGGAAGAATGAGAGGATACAAGGGATGGGATAACCATAGAGATGTAACAAGAATAAATTAATTTAAAAAAAAGAGAGAATCCCTCCTAATACACGATCATCCCTGACCCATACACCCCTGACTAGATCATTTTAACCATTCCCTTATGTAAGTGGCAGAGCAAGTGTGGCTTGAGTGTTGGGTAGCATCAATTCACACATACAGCATAGTATGAAAGAAAGCAGAGACCTGATTCCAATCCTCATTAATTTCATGGGTGATTTGGGGGCTTGGAACAGATCAGGAGCATGCTAAGTAAAAACAAAGCCAGGACGGGCACCTGAGCGGCCCCCTGGGAAGGGCTTATACAGTTTCCTTTCTTAAGCCTCTGTATTGACGATAGGTAAGAAACACTGTCATGAGGTCAGATGTTATTAGTTATTGATGTTAATAATTATAGTTGGCAACTCATTGCCAATAATATCAATTTTTAAAAGTAAGTCAATGTTTCATTTCTGAGAGAGTTTATGTTATGGGTGATACGCACATTCAAATTACAACAGTTTTTCTTTGTTTATCTTAAGTGAATATAGACTCCTTCAGTTTCCACATAGAAATCTATCCAGATAAGACTGTGCAACCAGCTGTACATACGTCTAGGCCCATTATTACTCAGGAGAGATTCCCATGCTTTTTAAAGGATACAGTATCATATCTTGTTGAAATTATAAAACTCTACAAGATCTCCTCTTCTAGCAATCAATAGTCTATCTGTCCATTCATCCATCTATCAAAATATCCTTTCACAAACCTCTTCCAAAGGAGAATAATTCAGATTAGAACTGAAGTCTTCTCAAAGAAAACTGGCCAGCCTTCGGCAATGCCCACACTTCATAGAAAGTTTGCATAGAATCTAGACTCTTTATTTGGGATTATTTTATGTTTTGACATTTTTTTTCTTTCTCAGAGCCAAAGCAACATTGTCTTCTTTTCTAGTTTAATAGTTGTGTGAAATTTTTTTTCTTATTTTCGTTAACTTTCTTGAGGATCATGATGTTTTACTTAATGGTTATGAAGTAATTTAAACAAATGAGTTACAGAAATTAATACTTGGTTTTGTGTTGTTTCTATCATCAAGGATTTTATCATTCCTTTTAGCCTCTATATTTGTACGGCTTTCCTTTGCACTGGCAAAGTACATCCTTAGGGCTCTGATGAGGTGGCCTTGGCGTAGCATTAGTTTTGCTTCCCCCCACATTGCCCTGTACACACCTATAGGAAGTTTATGTGACGGCTGGGTGTACCCTCAACTAATGACTCAACTCCAGTCTGTGCAATCTTACAGGCATACAAATGAAGCTGCACTTAAGTTTCTCCTTCAGGATCATGCTTACCCTTGTGTTTGTTGGAACAGAGGGAACAAGACCTCAGTGGTCCCTGGGCTTCTGTAAGTCACAGCTGAGAATGAGAGGTACCGCCATGCTATAGCGTAGCATGGTTGAGTTTCACAAGAGACTGAGCATTCGAGGTGATGGAACTATGCAGGATGGAAAATGCAGACGCCATCTGTCACAGAGAAAACATATTAGCAAATGCCACCTGTTCCTACATTGTCTTGCCCTTGCCCGAAAAGTTCATATTTGCTCTTATATTTGTTTACTGTTTCTGAGTCATGAAGCTTTCTAGTGACTAATGGGACTTTTTTTTTGCACACTCCCTATACAAATAGTCTGTCTTCTAATGGGCTGACTTTATTTCATTTACAGTATATACTAATTTTATGTCAGTTTCCTTACATAATCAACTATGTGAGGGGCTTTTTAATTCCCTTTCCAACAATAATTTATTATAGATTTGTTCACATTAGACAAAAAAAAAAGCAGACAAAAATTCTTTTTTTTTTTTTTTAATGAAAGAAAGCATTTAATTGGGGCTGGCTTACAGTTTCAGAGGCTTAGTCCATTATCATCATGGCAGGGAGCATGGTGGCATGCAGGCAGACAGGGTGTACAAATAACTGACAGTTACATCCTGATTCACAAGGAGAGAGAGAGAGAGAGAGAGAGAGAGAGAGAGAGAGAGAGAGAGAG
>OU015748.1:990206-1005126 GCA_907169655.1 Acomys percivali
AGAGAGAGAGAGAGAGAGAGAGAGAGAGAGAGAGAGAGAGAGAGAGAACTGGGCATAGCATGGGCTTTTGAAACCTCAAAGCTCTCCCCAAGTGGCACACTTCCTCCAACAAGGCCAATTTTTCTTGAACAAGGCCACACTTCCTAACCCTTGTAATCCTTTTTTTTTTATTTTTAATTAATTTATTCTTGTTACATCTCTATGGTTATCCCATCCCTTGTATCCTCCCATTCTCCCCTCCCTCCCATTTTCCCCTTATTCCTCTCCCCTATGACTGTTCCTCAGAGGGATTACCTCCCTCTGTATATGCTCATAGGGTATCAAGTCTCTTCTCAGTGACCTGCTGTCCTTCCTCTGAGTGCCACTAGGTCTCCCCCGCCAGGGGACATAGTCAAATGTGAGGCACCAGAGTACTTGAGAAAGTCAAATCCCTCTCTCCACTCAAGTGTGGAGACTGTCCTGTCCATGGGCTAGATCAGGGTAGGGGTTTAAATTTTACCGCCTGTATTGTCCTTGGCTAGGGCCTTAGTTTGAGCGGGACCCCATGGCCCAAATCTGCCTATTATAATGTTCTACTTGTAGGTTTCTAGGACCCACTGGATCCTTCTACATTGCTATTCTCCCATTGTTCTCTCATCTAGAGTCCCAATAGGATGTCCTCCCCTTGGTCCCAGTTTCCTGGTAAGGGAAGGCTTTCATGGGACATGCCCATTGGGCTAGTATACAGATATAAGTGAGTATATACCATTTGAGTCTTTCTGCTTCTGGGTTAACTCACTCATTATGATCATCTCTAGCTCAATAAAAACAAGGAATTCCCGAAATTTGCAGACAAAAATTCTTGCTGTCACGAAGTTTAGCTCTCTGAAAACCCCCTGACAGGCTCTGCATCTCCTAGGTTTCTAGACCCAGGGAAGTTGGCAATAGAGATTATAGATAGCCATGAGTTCTTCCTTTAATGAGCAGTGCAGTGACTGTGGAGAGTAAGCCATGTGGGTCTCTGGAGGGAGAGTGTACAAAGCAAAGGGACCATGTAGTGCAAAGCCCCTGAGTATGGGAGCATGTTCAGTGCCCTGCTCCTGACATGAGAGAAGAAGAAAAGTCACAAGGCAGCAAGGCACCCACCAAGGAGAGCTGCGCAGGGTGATGTAAATCCCAGCCTTATCCTCTAAATAAGCTGGGATGGCACAGCAGCCATTTCCGGTGGAGGAGAGGGAACACGGGTCAAAATCTATCTGCATGCCACATGGAGAACACTCTTCACAAAAACTATCGCTGAAGTCACCAACTAGGAGGTGTTATTGTTGTCCTACTAGGAGTCAGACAGTGTTGCCTTGGACCGAAGGGTGAAGGAGGAAACCAGAGGAGGGATTATGAATGATGTGTATGCGTCTGTTGAGAGAGTGACTGATAGATGATAGTGGGGTGTGTGTGCATATGAGTGTATGAGTGTGTATGAGAGAGAAACTCGTGCGCGCATGTGTGTGTGTGTGTGTGTGTGTGTGTGTGTGTGTGTGTGTGTGTGTATGTGTGTGTATATATATATGTGTGTGGGTAGAGAAGAAGCAGCCCCGAGTGTTTGGCCTGAATCTTTAAGTACTGGTTGTTCCCTGAAGAACTTGTTGAGGAAAAAGAACACAGACCACAGCTTAATAAAATGTTAAGTCATAGCAGTGTGTTTACACTGAAAAACGATACTGCGGGTGCATTTTTCCTTCATTTGCTTTTTCAATTTTTTTAAATTAAAATATCCACTCAGTCCTGATGTGACTTGATGAGCGGGTGGATGGGAAGGGGGAATCCTCTTTTCTAAAGAATATAGGTAAAGAGTGGAGGGGGGGAGGGTAGGACTCTCAGGAGAGAGCGGATGGACTGCAGCCAGGACATAAAGCACATAAACAAATACAATAATTAAAAGAAAAGAAAACACAACAAAATGGCATTATTCTCCCCTTCAGCCCTTCCCACTTACCGTCCCTCTCAAATTCAAGACCTCTGTTTTTAATTGTCATAACATATATATGTATATGTATCCCAAATGTATAATTAGAGCTTGATCAGTCTGTATAAAGTTACTTCTTTGTATACAATTTCAGGGTTTATTTAAAACAAATCATCATTGAATAAGGGAAAGGCACATGTTTTAAATGTTTTAAATGTAACAATGGGTCAGTGACACTTTGTTTTGTCAAAATTACAAAAGCCTGCAACAGCCGAGAAGAGGGTATTTCCTACAAAAATAAAATGCTCAAGTTTTTCAGAAGCTACAGATTCTGAATTGCACTTAAGCCAAGTAGATCAACTCTTTAAGTAACCCTCGGCAAATATATGCAGGAAGCATAGGCTGGCTGGTCAGCTGAAGCGGCCAGTGAGCATGTTGTGATCAGCTATGGTTAACTCTGGAAGGCCTCACAGGGTGGCTGTGAGCTCAGAGTCCTGGCTGGCGGGGGGATTGTCAGAATACATCCTGCCCAGCACTAAATGTCCCTCAGATATCCTTGCCTACAATAACAAGCTGCAGCCTTGAGGGTCCTTCCAAATATGTGAATTCCTGTGGCTTTGTTTTGCTTTGTTATTTTTGGATTGTTGTATGTAAAAGCAGGTGTGGATGTGTGTCTGACTGACTGCCTGTTTGTCTGCATATGTGTTATTCTCACTACTTCATTTATAAGTTAACTTTTTTTTTTCCAGTTAAAAAATTAACACTTCTTGGGCAAGCTTTGTAAAGCTTTGAAATGAGACAAACTAAAACTTTTATTGAAAAATAATTTATTACTTCAAGTTAGGAAGTGATAAATTCATTAGTTAAGAAACCAACATGTTGTCTTTAAAAACTAATGATCTCATGTTTAAAATGTCTTTTTTTTTTTTTTTTTTTTTTTAGCATTGCAAGAAATCTTAAGTGAGTCTTTATATGTCATTAAGTTGTGATATATTGCATTGTTATTTTAGGTCTATGGTGAGAAATAATCTTTGGGTTAAGAGTTTATATGAAATACGAATTCCTGTGGTTAGGCTTGCTGGTAACTTACAGCAAGATTAATAGAGTAATTTTTTTTATGAGGAAAGGGAGCTGTTTTGTGGAAAGCCATTGTGAATTTTGCCTTGTTGTCTTTCCCAGAACTATTGATTCAGATCCATGTTTTTATATAAAGTTATAAAATAACAGTATACTAGTTTTCAGCTAGTACTTTCCAGAACAGAGCCCCTTCCAGCTGACGTCTCTATGGGAGAGGCTATTGGAGAGGACTGAACCAAGACCGTGAGCTACTTTGACTATCAGTCTATGCAGTAGTTGAGATCTATTGACTTGGGCACTCCAGATGCCTGAGTTCTGCCCCAGAACTTGACTTGTGTGTAAGCTGTACCAAGTCTCTGTCTGTTGCTCTCTCCAGCTGCTAGAGGTAAAATTGTTAGGGAACATAAATTCTGTACATGTCTCTGAAATTATCCACTTCAGAAAGAAGTTTGTCTCAAGGCAAACATTTCATATATATGTGTGTGTGGGGTGTGTGTGTCTGTGTGTGTGTGTATATGTGTGTGTGTGTATGTGTTTGTGTGTGTGTATATGTGTGTGTGTGTGTATATGTGTGTGTCTGTGTGTGTGTGTGTGTCTGTGTGTGTGTGTATATGTGTGTGTGTGTGGTGTGTGTATGTGTGTGTGTGTGTGGTGTGTGTATGTGTGTGTGTGTGTGGTGTGTGTATGTGTGTGTGTGTGTATGTGTGTGTGTGTATGTGTGTGTGTGTGTGTGTGTGGTGTGTGTATGTGTGTGTGTGTGTATGTGTGTGTGTGTGTGGTGTGTGTGTGTGTGTGTGTGTGTGTGTGTGTGTGTGTGTGTGTGTGTATTCCTGAGGAGGCATATACCAAGGAATAAGGGATAAGCAAGTAGTAAGAGCTACACAAGCTCCTGAACCCTCTGGGTCCTTCCATCCCCCCATTCTTGCATACCACTCTCAGTGCTCCACCAGCAGTGAGTGAGTCCCAGCATCCCTCACTGGGTGGAGTCTCTCAGAGGACATCTAGGTTGGGCTAATATCTACTTATAAGTATCTACCATACATGTCTTTCTGGGTCTGCGTTACCTCACTCAGAATGATCCTTTGTAGTTCCATCCATTTCCCTGCAGACTTCAAGATTTCCTTGCTTTTAATAGCTGAGTAGTAGTTCATTGTGAAGGCTGACGGATCTCTACTGAGGCGGGCCTGCACAAACTGTTTTACCAACCAAGGACAATGTGTGCAGTAAACCTAGATTCCTGCCCCCCCCCGCCCTCCTCCCGCCCCCACCCCCACCCCCGCCGCATTCAGACATAGTCAATGGACAGCTCATTCTCCAAGACTGTGGAGAGAGCAGGGATTGCCTCTGACATGAACTCTGGTGCCCCTGATTTGATCACATCCCCTTAGTGGGGAGGCTGAGGGCACACAGAGGTAGGGGAAGCAGGCTATCCAGATGAGACCTGATAGGCTGTGGTCATATGGTGGGAGAGGAGGTCCCCTTCTGTCAGACGCCTAGGGGAGGGGAATAGGGCAGAAGAGGGAGGAGGGTGAGGAGGGGAAGATTCAAGCAAGCAGATAACAAAAGGGAGGTAATCTGAATCAATTATAATAAATTTAAAAATTTTTAAAAAGAGAGATACATAGCAAATGTCTATATTAGCTTTACAGTTTTGGTGGTTTTGTTTTGTTTTGTCTTTTAGGACAGGGTTTCTCTGTGTAGCCTTAGCTTCCCTGGACTTGCTTTGTAGAACAGGCTTGAACTCACAGAGATCCCCCTGCCTCTACCTCCCAAGTGCTGGGATTACAGGCATATCCCTCTGAGCCTGGCTCCTAGCTTTACATTTTTAAGACATGACAAAAATCAGTTACAAATGTGTTCCCAATATACCCATTTTATTAAAATCACAGCCAATTTACATTTATAAGCTATTTTCTTTTATTTAATATTCTACTTCTCAAGTAACTGTATTTGTATCTCAAAACATGATACGACAATCAGAATTCTGGTTGTTGGTACTGAATCCCCAGAAGTTCTATCTAAAAACTAAATAAGAATTAGTTTTGAGTTTCATGTTGTTTTGACTCGTCTAACAGATTAATGAAAGAAAAATCAACGTTTTTAGATTTTAAATCTGGAAAGTTGATGAAAATTCAGAGAATAACTGAACGTATTTTCATATTGTCTCATTAGTAATCTGTGGGATGCAGAGAGAATAAGGGGCAGATAAATGTTACCCCAGAAGAAACGCAAAATAACTCTTGGACTCTGGTCCAAAAGCACAGAGAAGAATTTCCCCTCCCTCGCTTTGCCTTTCCTTGGCCTGGCCTGTCTACTTTCAAAAGGAGAATTTTGCTTTCCCAAAGTGTACCAGACAGGAATTTGTTCAAATTCCTCAAAACCAAGCCAGGAAAGTTAGACGTTTCAGGCACTCGTGGCAGAGTGAGAACGGCCTGTCTGTGAAAGCAAGCATGAGTCAGTGCAATAAGGGTGCCGGCTTCCTCTCCTGGGCCAACTAGGGGATGTGGCTCAGCTTCATTGAGCCACCATTCCCTTATTTTTAAAATAAGAGACTGGTGAGAATGAGCTTTCCACGTATTGATACAGATCAAAGCATTTTGTAGGATGGTTCTTCCATTGGCATCTTCCTGAAAGTCCTAGGGAGCTCAGATTCACGGGCAGGAGTTGTCCTGGTTTGATACTACTGAATGGAGCCTAGACTATCATTGGTGCTCTATCCTGAGGTAGGTTAGTTGTTTTCTGTGATACATTCATAAACCTCTGTAAAGACTCAAGACAAAAGCCGAGCCAATCCTTTGGCTGTGAAATTCAAGGCCAAGGAAGGCCCCAACAAGCTGCTCCCTAGATATATTAAATGCCACATGAAAGACCTTTCCCACAGTATGCACAGAAAAAAAAAATCCCTGTGACCCTTTAAACTTTACTAAATTTTCTGGGTATTTGATATATGTGTCCATACATCAATGGCCAATGCATTTAAGTTTAAGGGAATTAGAAGATACACCTGCTACACTCTGAACTTATTTGTAAGTGCTAAATATCCATCAGTATTAAAAAGGCAATACATGAACTCCAGACCAAACAGTAGGTTTGCACAAACATCTGGCTCCATTTCCTCAGAAAGAGGTGAAAGCTGAGGTGTTCTCTTTCCTAATTTCACTGAATTTATTTGTTATGTGGGTTCATTAGAACGTCTCTGTCAGTACATCAGAAATTAATATTAGCAATCTTTCCCTTTAAACCATTGCAAACATTTTTTGTATATTTAAACAGTGGATGTTATAGCTCAAACAACTGATTTAAAAAATGATTTGTAAGGTACAACACACACACACACACACACACACACACACTTTTAAAAGACTTATGAAAAGCCCACATTGACTGACAGGGAAAAATAATAAGCTACACCTGCTGAATAACTAGTTAAATGAAAATAACTAAAGTTTTAAGTAAGCGCTTCATCTGTCAGACATATTTCTCTCTGTGTTGGAATTAACTAGCATTTCCGGGAGTGATTTTTTAAAATTTTTTATTAACTTATTCTTGTTACATCTCAGTGGTTATCCCATCCCTTGTACCCTCCCATTCTTCCCTCCCTCCCATTTTCCCCTTATTCCCCTCCCCTATGACGTTCCTCAGGGGGACCTCCTCCCCCTGTATATGCTCATAGGGTATCAAGTCTCTTCTTGGTAGCCTGCTGTCCTTCCTCTGAGTGCCACCAGGTCTCCCCCTCCAGGGGACATGGTCAAATATGAGGCACCAGCATGGGATGTGAAAGTCATACCCCACTCTCTACTCAACTGTGGAGAATGTTCTGCCCATTTGCTAGATCTGAGTAGGAGTTTAAAGTTTACCGCCTGTATTGTCCTTGGCTGGTGCCTTAGTTTGAGCGGGACCCCTTGGCCCAAATCTGCCTATCATAATGTTCTACTTGTAGGTTTCTAGGACCCTCTGGATCCTTCTACTTTGCTATTCTCCCATGCTTCTCTCATCTGAGAGTGATTTTTATGATTATCTGTTGTCCTCTTGCGCAGTAATAAAAAGTTCATGTCTTCTCATCAGCCACTCTACAAATACCTGATGGCCCTTTGGGGTCTCCAGTCCACACACTTGATAATAAGGCAGCGTCACCAAGCAGATTGTCTCTGCTGTGTACAATAGTCTTGCTAACATGCCTGATGAGAACATAAAAGGCACTTCGTTCCAAGAATAAGAGGCAAGACCACAGTTTCCCAGAGCTCTTTGGCTCCAAATTTATTTGCTGTGATATAATACAGTGGGCACTTGAGGCAAACACTTTGAATAAGGCCAGGTGGCTGTGGCACATAAGAGGCAGAGGCAGGTGGATCTCTATGAGTTCCAGGCCAGCCTGGTTACAGAGTGAGTTCCGGGACAGTGAGGGCTACACAGAGAACCCCTTTCTCAAAAAGCAAAACAAAACAAAACCCAAAAATCCTTGAGTGAGCCAAGTTTTCATTCTCTTTCACTCCTGTTCCATCTAACCAATTGTTTCATATATAAAATATAAAATAGTTTGTTAGAAAATCTAGCAGAAACACAGATAAATGTTGAGGTGTGAGGAATAAAGTTATTAGTGGAGAGAAACAACAAATGGCTTGCTAAAACTTCTAATGCTTCATCAGCCAGTTCAGCCCTGGTGCTGCTACTGAGACCTTTCTTCATTCCTGTGCTGTCTGTGTTCTTAGCACCGTGGCCAAGCTGACTAGACTAAGTGTAAGCAGATAGGCATGCCTTTACACTCTTTAACTTAAAGCTCTCATTTTAATCCAACGTGTTCAAGTACCTAGTTCCAATTTTTGAATTTGCAATGAAATTCTTACATTATAACTACCAAGTCGTGGCTTCTTTGTCTGTGTTTCTTTTGACCAGTTCCTAATAAAACTTTCAAAAATTGATGGCAAAGCAAGCACCAAAAGTGTGCTCCTGGCGCTGTCAGTTCTGCTCCCCCTTAGAGAAAACATAGAGGCTTCTAATTAATAGTGACTTAGTGCTAGGCCCACAAGTGTCATGATTGCCCAGGAAAATCTGATAACTCCAAGGCCAGCATGGTGACCTGGTTGGTCCAACACCATATGAATATGAAATCATGGATACTTGGGGTGTTAGAGAGGGGAACAGAACACGAGCTGTGGTAAGCGTGGGCTCGTTAGGTCAGAAAATAAATCCCAAGAAGCCTCTTTGCTCTGGAGCCACTGCTCCTCAAAGGCAAGCAGAAGGGTGCCTAGAAAGGTTGCCCTGCACCCTAAGGAAGCTCTCAGTCTGCCTGGAAAGTACCCAGGCACAGAAAGCGGGAAGTATTTGCATTGGCATGTAGCCCTGACATCCCTGGAATGGTTCTAATTTAATACCCAAACTTCCCTGCCAATGTCAGCATCCAGCGATGTCAACACTTCTTTTCCATGTGTGAATAAAACCGCTAAAGATCTCACTTCTCCTTTCTAAGGGTTATTTTCTACTCATAATGGGGATGTGTAGTCAGTTCCCACATCTAAAGCAACATACTCCAACTAAGAAATGTTATTACCTACACAATTTTAAACTTAGAAAATATATGTAAACATACATATTCATTTTCTATATGCTCTCTGATTTTCCTGCAAAATTTTAGTACTGCATACTGACCGGTTTCAGGAGATTTATTGATTTCAACAAGTGAGACACCGTGGTGCCATCAAAAAACTAAGTATAGCTCCGAAACATTAGATTTATAAGTATATTTTAAAGATTGCTTGAGTCTATGTGTATGTCCCTGAGTGTACATATTGTACCACATGAATGTGGGTACCCACAAATGCCAGAAGAGGATGTTGGGGCCTAGACCTGGAGTTACAGGCAGAGGTAAGGCACCAAGTGAGTGCTTGGAACTAATCTCAGGTCCTCTAAAAGAGCAACACCTGCTCCTAACTACTAAGCCATCTCCCTACACCTCTGATACATTTTAAAGTGCGTAGAACAAAGTAAGTCCTTTTGTGTTTGTTCCGGGTTCAGGAGTATGGGCAATATACAGCTTGCTTTGCTGTTTCGATGCTCATGTGACAGTTCTCAAGTGCACAGTACTTGGTAGTTGAGTGTGCAGAACAGTTGTGTTGAAGATAATTATCATTAGGAGGTTACATCAGGCTATCACAGGTTACATCACAGGGAAAACATTCAAGTTAAATATGTTCAGGGTTACATGTTAGAGAAACTAAACATGAATTCAAGAAGTAGAGTACACTGTTCATGACGGTTTCTCTTGTTAGGGTAAATTATTCATTAGGACATTCAAAAGGTGACATCACTCCAAATAATCTAATTTTTAGCTGGTATGTTGTTCAATAATTTTTTGCAGTTTAAGATGGGCCTTCTTTCTAGTTCCTGCATTAATGTCCTCATTTCCTGGAAGTGAATACAGTCAGCATTGGTTGAAAAGCTTTATTATATTTAGTGAACACATCAGCCTTCAGAATACACTTATCTTGCCTTCCAGGCATGGCTGTACATGTTTATAATCTGAGCACTCAGGAGAGAGGTAGGAAGATCAGGAATTTGAAGCAAGCCTGAACTATGGTGAGACACTGTCTCAAAATGTACAACAAAAGAAACAAACAAAAAAGGAAAAGACACCCCTCTCTCTCTCTCTCTTTTACATTTTTCCACACTATAAAAGGATTTACCATCACCAGGGATCCCACTAATCTGAGAAGATACTTGGGATTCATGTGAGGAAGTAAATGTAGAAGTCTTGGAGGTGATGGCCAAGCCTAAGTTTTGATCCCCAGCACCTTAGTAAATCCTGGACATGGGTGTGTGTGCTGTAACCTCAGCGCGGACTCCAGAGATTACTGGCTAGCTAGCCTAGCCAATCAACGATCACCAAATTCGGGATTAAAGAATAATATAGCAAAAGGAGCACATGCTGGCTGGTTGTGGAGAAGGGGGAACACTCCTCCATTGATGGTGGGAGTGCAAACTTGTACAACCACTTTGGAAATCAATCTGGAGCTTTCTCAGAAAATTGGGAATAGCTCCACCTCAAGATCCACCCAACTATACCACTCCTGAGTATATACACCCAAAAGATGCCCCACCATGCAAGGCCACTTGCTCAACTATGTTCATAGCAGCTTTATTTGTAATAGCCAGAATCCCTCAACCAAAGAATGGATAAAGAAACTGTAGTACATTAGCAGCATGGAATACTACTCAACTATTGAAAGCAGAGAAATCACGAAATTTGTAGGCAAATGGATGGAACTAGAAAGGATCATCCTGAGTACGGTAACCCAGACCCAGGAAGATACACACGGTGTACTCACTTATAAGTGGATTTTAGCCATCTGGTTCAGAATAAACATACTACAATGGACAAACTTAAGAAGATAAGTAAGAAGGAGGATCCAAGGGAGGATGCTTACATCTCACGCAGAAGGGGAAACAGAATAGACAGAGGTAGTGGGTGAAGAGAGGGAACGAGGGAGGAGAGGGATCACAGAGAGATGTGAGGGTGGACATCAGGCCCTGGGATAGCGGGATCGGGAGGACAAAAGGCCTGTAGAGAAAAGATAAACTGTGGGCAGGGAAATCTCTGTGACAACCTGGACACCTAATTCAGGGTAGGCTCCAGGGGGATATGAGAGGGATTCTAGCAGACAGTCCTGGAAGCAGGGGCCATAGAGACTGAAGAAGATGCTCTCTAACTAGACAAGTCTCCTAGTAGAGGGAGGGGAACACAACCCACACAAACTTCTACTCACAGTTCACTCTGCCTACAAGATGTGCAGGGATAAAGATAGAGCAGAGACTGAGGAAGGTCCAACCATGCCTGACCCCACCCAAGACACACCCCATGGGAGAGAACCAACCCCTGACACTATTAATGATACTCTGCAAGCAATTGCAGACAGGAGCCTAGCAGAGTTGTCCTCTGAGAGGCTCCACCCAGCAGTGCCTTGAAACAGATGCTGCGATTCACAGCGAAACATTGGGCAAAGCACAGGGAGTCTAGTGAAAAAGTGGGGAAGAGGAGGGGGAGAAAAGGACGTGGAGGTGACAGGAGCTCCACAAGAAGACCAACAGAACCAACTCTCCAGGCCCCAGAGGGCCCTGCTGAGGCTGAGGCACCAACCAGGGACCTGGGTGGACTGGACATAGGCCTCCTACAAAGATGGGTAGCTCAGGCTTCATGTGGGTCCTTTATTGAGGGGAGAGGGGGACTCCCTCTGGCATTGAATCTTCCCAGCTTTTTTATTACTTCCCTCTGGCGGAGCTGCCTCACCAGGCCACAGGGGAAGAGGATGTGCTCGGTCCTGATGTGACTTGATGGGTGGGTGGGGTGGGGTGGGTAGGAGGGCTCCCCTTTTCTGAGGAATAGGGGAGGGAGGATGGGGGGAGGGAGGGAGGGAGGGGCTGGCAGGTGAGGAGGGAGAGGGTTACAACCAGGGTGTAAAGTGAAGAAAGGGAGGAAGGAAAGAAAAAAGGAAGATCCCAGTATCTGTATATGTCATATGCACACCCCTGCAAAGATGTATGAACCTGCACATAAACATGTGCATACATGTATACATCAGCAGCATCAGCAACACACACAAACACACACACACACACACACACACACACACACACACACACACCTAACAAATGTTGAAGTAAGGAAGGAACAGTTTGATAGGGCAGAAGCAACGTGGTAGAAAGTAATTCATACCATGACCATGGCTGGAATTAATTAAGTCTGTAACTGAATCTGGTTGACTGAATTGATATCACACACGGGCAGATAACTAGAGGATGGGACACTGAAAGCTTGCAGAACTGAAAAATAAATAAATAAATAAATAAATAAATAAATAAATAAATAAATAAATTCAGCTATGTACTTTATCAATAGGTGGCCTTGAGTTGCAAGTTATAGTCAGGTTAAAATGGAACTAGGGAAGCAGCCACTTTGCTGCACATGTGCTGAAGCTGGGTTTGAAGAGGCCAGCATGTCCCTGTGCTGAGGGGCTGCTAGTCAGCTTACAGAAACGTGGGTTCAGAGGTAGTTTGTTCTACGTTTGCCCATGAAAACATCTGTGCCTCATATTGAGTCAATGACAAAAGTAGGATTGTTATAATTGAGTTCTGTAAAATTTTATGCCACTTGTTTATTCAAATGATATAAATTTTCTTTTTATTTTTAATTAAAGTTCTCTCTTCTCCCCTCAGTGTTGGCAACTAAATTCAGGGACTTGTACATTCTTCACAAGCATTCTCTCGCTGAATTATATTTTGAGCAACATATGTGAGCAATCATCATTAAATTGCAAGAGCTGTGCTGGTGAGATAGCTTAGTGGATAAAGGCACTTGCTTGCCAACAAGCCTGAAAACCTGAGTTTAACCCCAAGACTCATATCGTGGAGGAAGAGAAAAATATTTCTGCAGCGTTTTCCTCTGACCACCACTTGTACGCTGTGACAGGTACACACACACACACACACACACACACACACACACACACACAAATGTAATAATTTGTTATAGTTTAATTTAAAAGTAATTTTCTCCTAATTTTGGTTTTTTTTAAAAAGTGAACTGATAATGATCATGTAATAAGGAATTTGGAGATTGTGGTGTTTCTGGAATTTTGTGGGCAAAAGATCAAGGATGGTTTACGTCACTTAACTGCACAATACCCAGGACAGGCCTGCTCAGAGAGCATCCTTTCCCTAACGCCTCTAATGCCAAAGCTCAAGAGCTCTGCATCAGAGACCCAACAAAATGAGCCTATGGCCTTCCTTTCATGGTGGTTGTTATTTCCCACCAACACCTCCTGGAAGTAGATCTAAGTCCCGACTTACAGAAGAACTTACCTTCCGCATGGCTTTGGTGCACTCCCCTTCAAACTACTGAATAGAATGGTTTTGTTTTGTTTGTTTGTTTTTTCTATTGGTTCTGTAGTTTAATGAAAATCTTGTTCTGTGGAACCATTCTAACGTCTAACAATAGAAAGCAGTGGGAGAATGAGACGGGGCTTACTTATACATGTAAATGCATCAAAGGGAATGGAAGCCCAACCAAGCCTGACCCATCCTATCTTGAATAGTACAAAGATGTTCAAAGGCCAGGTGCCTCACCTGAACTATGTTATCTGACCACATTAAAGATTTATTCAGTCCTTGTGGCTGCCGTTAAGAAAATAAGCATTATTTAGAGGCCAGGGCTGAGGTTGTCTATGCTTCTGCCTTTTTGTCTATGGGTTTCCAGCTGCTTACGGGGGGTGGGGGGGTGGGCGTATCTGATACATCCACGTGCAGAAGGCAGGGAATATGTTATGGCTGTTTCTCATTTCCAGCTAAGGGGTTTGCTGAAACCCCAAATTCCAAGATTTGAAGTCAATCAGCTTACCTATGAAAATGCTGAGGGAGCAACAGACAAAACAAATAAACATAAACATAAATAAAAAGCAGTTTAGAAAATTTTAGGGGAAGTTGATGCTTGGATGACAACAATATTGTCATTTCGCCCTCCAAATCTTTCTCCCCCTCAGAGATGAAATTCACCACACAGGGAAGGAAAACACCAGCAGATCAATTACATGGAATGTAGATTAGAAAGGGGGGCCTGCACAAACTGTGGCACCAACCAAGGGCAATGCATGCAGAGAACCTAGCGTTCAGATACAGGCGGTGGACAGCTCACTCTCCAGGGTTGTGAGGGGAGTGAGCACTGCCTCTGACATGAACTCTGGTGCTCCTGATTTAATCACCTGCCCTTGGCGAGGAGACCATGAGGGTACAGAGAGGAAGGGGATGCAGGCTATCCGGATGAGAACTGAGAGGCTGTGGTCAGACAGTGGGGGAGGAGCCCCCCCCATCAGAGGTCTAGGGGAGGGAAACAGGGTGGGCGGAAGAGGGAGGGAGGGAACAGGAAGATACAAGAGGGAGGATAACAATCGAGATGTCATATGAACAAATTATAATAAATAAATACCAAAAAGAATAACAAGAAGTTACGGTCACCTGACCTGGTGACTGAAGGGTGATCCCGTGGCAAGCGGTACAGCAGCTGACCCTTCAGGTGCCCATAGCTTGCTGTGTGATTCACCAAGTGGCTGCTAGCTGGTTTCTAATGAACACACAATGGAATAGGGTATTGCCTGCCCAAGGACCCGGCTGCAGCTGGAAGTGCCACGCAACATGTCACAGGAGGGGGTCACGACTTGATAAGATAAATGCTGAGAGCTGATCTCTTGGTTCCTCTAGGAAACCGGAGAGTGTGAAGGTGTAGGTAATTATACAGACCAAGGCCTTCGACATTTGCAATATTTATTGTGCTATCTCAAGCCTGTATCCTCAACGCCAACCTCCCACATTCCTTCAGAAGCATATTTCGCCCTCTTATTAGTCCACTTTCTGCATATAAAACAAAATGCCTGAAGGTGGGTATTGATAAACAAAGGAGGTTTATTTAGCTCCTAATTTTAGATACTTAAAGGCAAAACTGAAGTGGCTTTACCTGGTTGGGTTTGGTGAGGGTGCCTTCTTCTGGTCAGACTTGGTGAAACTCCCTTTGACAACAAGAAACTATGGAGGAGTGCTTCTGAGAGGGAAGGGTCATGTGATGAGACAGGAAGCTGCAGAAATTCAGGGGATCAGATCACTGTCTTTATGAAAATCCAGTACATTGAAAATAAACATGGCCTCCTGAGAACTACTTTTACCTAGGTTTTCAAATAATTAATAATTTATTAATTTTGTTATGCTGAACACGTCATCATTAATAAACTTCTACCCCAGGTATTATAAAGAATGTTGTGACGCCCGCACCACCGCGGTACCGAGTCCAGGGCGAGGGACTGCGGATTTAACTCATACACACACACACACACACACACACACACACACACACACACACACACA
>OU015748.1:1005136-1027495 GCA_907169655.1 Acomys percivali
ACACACACACACACACACACACACACACACACACACACACACACACACTAACACAGTGGGTCCTTCATGCTAAGAGAGCAGCAGCCGCTGCAGCAGCGGTTTATTATTTCTTGTTCCCAGAGTTCCAAAGAGCCTTCTTATAGGCAGCAAAACAGGAATCCTCCTCCCAGGTGAAATCCCTCAAGCAGTGAGGTGATCCCACACGGGAGGAAAAGTCTCGAGGAAGGGAGGGGCGCGTTCTCAGAGCAGTAAACATGACTAGCTAACCAAGATAAACACAGACATGGAGGCTGCTAGAAACAGGACATGAAACAGCAACACAGGCAGGCAGCCCAATCGGGCCTGGTTCCTACAGAATATGATTAGAAGGTGACTAAAATTGGGAACAAACTACCTGAGTATTTTACTATATCATTTCTTTTCACTTATTTATTTACTTAATCACTTTATAGCCTGAAATCAGCCCCCTCCCTCCTCTCCACTCAGTCCCACCCTCTACTTCTTTTCAGAGAAGCTTGGGCCCTAAGCAGTACCGACCCACCCTGGCACCTCAAGTCACAGCAGACTAAGTGCATCCTCTCCTACTGAGGCCAAGCAAGGCAGCCCAGCTAGAGGAAAGGGATCCAAAGGCAGAGAACAGAGTCCAAGGCATCCCCTACTCCCACTACTAGGGACTCACATGATGACAAAGCTGCACATCTGTTACATATGTGAAGAGGGCCTAGGTTCAGCCCATGCATGTTCTTTGGTTGTGATTTAGTCTCTTCTGTCCCCATGGGCCCAGGTTAGTTTACTGTGATGTCCTTTACACCTTCAAATCCCTCAATCCTTCCTCCTACTTTTCCACAAAACTCCTATTGTTTGGCTGTGGGTCTCTGCGCCTGTTTCCACCGGCTGTTGGGGGGTGAGAGGACAGGAGAGGGAGCTACTTTAATCTCCTCCAAGGACCTCAAAGACCTAGTTACCTTGTACTGACCCTGACTTCCTAGTTTCCTCCTTTTCTTACACAGTACAATGAGGATCAGGGTCCTCGGCCACGAGCCTTTAGAGTAGAAACAGAATTAAAGCCGTGTTGTCCACTATTAGATCAAACCCATGGGTGCCTGTGCTTGGATATGGATTAGTGGTAGTCCCAGACATATCGTCATTAGGTTTTTTAAAATTAATCAGTACCACAATTTACTTTTGTAATTCATAACTAGGAAAAGCAAACAGGAATATTAGAAAAAAAATAGTTTCTTAAAACTTTTTCATTAAGAAAAGAGCCAGCAGAAGTAGTTTGGGAAGGAAGATGATTCAGTTGCTAAGACCACCTGCTCTGTAGGCAACAGGGTCTGACCCGTGAAAACATCGGGTGCGGTCTAGCACACCAGTGTCTCCAGTGTGCAGGGGCAAAGGCAGTTGGATCCCAAGAGTTCCTTTGCCTAGCCAAAGTGGTGAGATTCTGGTTCAGTTAGAAAACCACATATCTCGTAAAACCAAGCAGATTCAATGATAGAGGAAGAAACCAGGCATCTTCATCTAGACTCTGCTTGAGTGCACAATGGGACACACATATACCACTCACACATACCACAACACACACATGCACACACAACACACACACATGCACACATACACACACACCATACACACACCACACACATACACACATTACACACACATACCACATACACACACACCACACACACATACACACACAAAGTAAACAAATAAATAAATAATATATAAGAAGATAGGAAAGCAATACATACAATACTAAATCTAATCTAAACAGATGTGAATAAACTTAAATTCAAGCCACAAAAACATACTGCATCCAACACTAAGCAGAGACGGCCTACAGAATGTTCTGGGGTCAGTATTTACTATCTACATATAGATTTGGATTCTTCTTTTATGATGAGCTCAAATCATCGGCAAATCATCGGCGGAGGAGACCAGAAGGAATGAGTGGAATTAGAGATGATGAGCTGACACGAGTCCTGGCGTTCGTCCCTCTCACAGCCTTAGCTTGTGCCTGAAGGACGTGGTGAGCTGGAGTAGTTGGGAACGTGCTACATCATTCTCCACAAGAGATTGCATTATGTTCTCAGGGACTGTCAGAGAATCATCATCCATTTAACAAGAACTGGCTGTCTTAGCAAGAAAGTATACTTTCATAATAACTGACCAAAAAAGTACAATGAAGTACATCTACAGAAAATACTTTCTACGTATCAGTGTTTTCCCATGTTTCCTCTTATTGTGGGGCTTAGGCTTTGAAGATTGTCTATCACATAATTTAATTTTGAAGATCAGAAAATACGCTCAGTCAACTATAAAATCATTCCACTTGCTTCTAAATTACCTGTGAAATAAGCAAGCAGTTATTTTTCTTTCAAAAAGAAAATATTGAGAAACGTTTTTATATATCTCTTTTTTTAAAATATTTATTTATTATGTATACATTGCTTTGCCTGCATGCCAGAAGAGGGCACCAGACTTCACTATAGATGGTTATGAGCCACCTGTGGTTGCTGGGAATTGAACTCGGGACCTTGGGAAGAGCAGGTGGCACCCTTAACCTCTGAGCCATCTCTCCAGCCCCCTGTTTTTATATCTCTTAAGACCTATGTGGTCAGCTGGCTGTGGAGACAACTCAGTCAGTAAAGTCGATAAGGCGAAAGCACAGGGACCTGCATTTGATCCCCAGCATGCATGTGAAAGGTCAGGCATGGTAGTGCGGGGAGGTAGAGATAGGCAGATCTCTAGGGCTCACTGGCCAACCTATGTGCCAGACCCAGGCCAGAGAGTGACTGTCTCAAAACAACAACAACCCAACCAAAATCCAAGGATGATGTCTACTTGGAAACAACACTCAAGCTTAACCTCTGGCCTCCATATGCATGCACAGAGGTGTAAACACACACATAAATATACACAGATATGTACACACAGACACACTCACAGACAGATCATTATTTAATTTATTGACAATGTGTCCTCAGTACTTCTTAAAGCCCAGAACAGAACAGAAACTAATGAGTTTTAACATCTTAACATCAGGGTGGTCACAGTAGTGAGCTGATAGAATTTACCTCTCTTTGGAAGTTTTGGGCACTGTCACTTTAAGTTCTTTAGAGGCAAAGTAGCTGTAGAGGAGACCGCTAAGAAGCCAGAGGAAAGCAGCTGGGGACCAGTAGACAGCAGGCCCCAGAGGCCCCAGGACAGAGCTATAGCCTCTTTTCCAGGGCCAGCCACCACTAGGCATGGAAAACAAGATCACATACTTCACTTGTATCCATTTTAAATTCTGCTCAGCCCTCTGACAGCCTCTTCTGAGGTGCTTTTCTTTCCCTGTGTTTTGCAAAGCCAGCCACAGAAGGGTTAGGAGGAGAGCTGCACTGTCTTCCTTTGACCCCACAATCTGCTGTGACACCCCCAGAGCCAAATGGCCTGATGACGCAGTGGCCAGGGCCATTTCTCTCAGCAGTCGCCATCATCCTGCGGAGTCCTTTTTTGTGATATTTTCCCGTTTCTATTTTATCGACGCACCTGCTGTTTGAACTCCACTGTGGTTACTACTGACTCCTGCTTTTCCCTTTCCTGAATTAGGGAAAGTGGAGCGAAAGCATCAAGATTACATGGCGCACATACTATTTTACCCTTAATTCCAAATAGCATCTTCCCTGTAGATGTAACACAGACAGGCTCGAGGAGGGGGGTGGGAGGGGGCGTTAATCTTATGTTGGCAATCCCCATTTTACCATATAATGCACCACTGGTAAAGCTGTTAAACTTTAATAGTTGTTCATAATGTATTTCTGCAGCCACTTTTCTGTTTCCCTTCAGTAACTAGGGGGAAATAATGGGTGTAAATTGTTTATATAAAAATTGTCCTTTGTATTAAGTCTATGACGGCAAATGTGCTGCATGTGTTCAGAACATGAACTGGTGGTGCATTTACCATTTTCTGCTGTTTATTTTTATTGCTTATCTGTGCTGATCAGGTCTCAGTCTTTGTCTGTGAGAGGGTCATCTTGTATAAGTTCTTTGATATATTATAACCTTACCCTTATCCCTTCATAAAGGAATAGACTTTATGCGAATAAAGATAACAATTGAAATTAATCTCTTCCAGTCTAATCTCAAACAGGAAAAAATAGAATATGGTATAAAAAAACATAACTTTGAGGTGTGTGACCTGATAAGCAACTTCAGTTTCTGGTCTTATCACTGTTCCAGGTCAAAATACTCGACAAATGATGGTCTTCAGTTTCCTTCTCTCCAAAAGGCCCACAGCAGTTGATAATATATTCATTTGTCACCACTTCCCATATTCCTACCTTATTGAAACAACAGAATGAGCTAATTGTAAAATGAAGTTATAATATATAAAATGCAGGTTTATTGGAAGTAGCTCTCAGCTGCCATGCATCAGAGAGAGGGAGGAGAAATAGAGAGAGAGAGAGCAGAGCAGGAGAGAGAGAGAGAGAGAGAGAGAGAGAGAGAGAGAGAGAGACAGACAGACAGACAGACAGACAGACAGACACAGGCACAGGCACAGGCACAGGCACAGGCACAGGCACAGGCACAGGCACAGACACAGAGAGACAGAGACAGAACAGGGAACCAAGATATCTGTATTATATAGTGGAGGGAAGCCTCTACCCCTGGGCGGGAAAGTTCAGGGTTGCCAGCCACACCCTGCATGAGGTAGGGATCTAGGGACGCCTAAAACCAAATACTACCTATAATTCCTGATTGTGTCGTGGTTATTCTTGCTATAGGTAGTTTATTGTATATATGTGGAATAATATAAACGTATATGTAAAAAAATAAAAATAATAACTTTTATATTATACTTATAAAAAAGGCAGAGACCCTCCTTAGCTAAACATACTTTATAAAACCAACTATTATGGTAATAACCTACCAAATTAAAACTATGAGTCTTAAAATGGAAACTTGTATACCTCATATTGTCAACTGTATGTGGGAGATACAAAATCAGTCTCATAGAAGTATATAAAAGAATAGCCTGGGGAAAATGTTGGGGAGTAACAGATGTGTGCAGCCCACTAGGAATAATTGCTTACGTTCAATAGCTTACTAATAACTATGGCTGAAAACGTGTGTGTGTGTGTGTGTGTGTGTGTGTGTGTGTGTGTGTGTGGTGTGTGGTGTGGTGCATTTGATGATGATACAAACCACAGCACATATGGAGATCTAAAGATGACTTTTGGAAGACAGTTTTCTCCTTCTAACTTGTTTTGAGACACTGACTTTCTTGTTTCTGTCACTGAACCATGTGCTTCAGGCTAGCTGGTCCTTTAGCTTGTTTTTACCTTCCATCTCACAGTAAGAGTTCTGGTGTTACGGGTGCCACCACTATATCAGGGTTGTTTACATTGGTCCCAGGCATGGAACTCAGATCATCGGATTTCTGCCTCTAGCACACATATCTGCTGAGTCATCTCCCCAGCCAACAATTAATTTTCTGTCTCAAATAGCTATAAGAAAGTTGACCCGAATGCCAAGTACTCTCACTTTATTTTACATGTTATGAATGTGTATTAAAATGCTGTGCCATACCCCATGAATATGCAAGGCATTTAAGTATATATCAAACATAAATCTAAAAAAAAAAAAAAAAAAAAAACACGTTTAAAAATAGAAGTAGTGCGTAAAGCAAGTTACATTCTGCACAAGGAATATTCTACGTAAAGTGATTTTGTAGTGAAAATTCACCATTTAGGACTCGGCTTTCCTTCTCTCTGCTTTTCTTTCGGGCCTCTGTTTCTCACTGTCTACGTTCGCAGTGACTTTCCACCATATATCCCTGCATTCACCCAGAACAGCTTTGTGTTCCTTCATGTTCACCCCTCTTTCTCCAAACAGAGAACACAGGGGTGAAGAGGCCAACACAACTCTTGCAAGCCTTCTTAGTTTGGTCACTCCAACGCATGAATATCTTAATTGCATTATTTCTTAAAAATAGAGTGTTCATTGATGGATAGTGATTATATTCCATGATAATGCAAGTTCTTCATCGGGGGGTCAAACTTACTGAAGTCATATATCTATCAGTCTGGGAGTGGGGGTTGAGACAGTGTTTCTCTGTGTTATCCCTGGCTGTCCTAGATTCCCTTTGTAGACCAGGCTGGCCTCAGACTCACAGAGATCCTCCTGCCTCTGCCTCCCCCAGCTCTGGGATTACCGGCATGCACAACTGCGCCTGGCTTATCTATCAGTCTTTTGAAGAATACACATTACACTCATTTTTATAAACAACTTTAAGTACACAGCAGACTCTATGTTTTCTCACAAGTCTCATTGAACAGTGCGTTTCTGTTCTGTTGATGATGGTGGTGCCTGAAATGTCTTGAGAACTCATTATACATCACTATTGAGGCTCAACAGAAACGGCCAGTTAATCCGCACAGGAAAAGGAGGCGTGTGCACAGAAGTCATTGAGTGAAAGGAGTGATGCTGTCAGTTAGCTATCTAGAAACTTGCTCCAGAAAGACGGGGCTAAGTCCATTTCTCCAAACTATCATTAAGAATCCCTGAATATGACCTTCAGTCTCTGTGAAGCATTTCATTGTGTGTACAGAACAAAACTTATCTTTTTTTTTTTTTCCCCTGCTCACCGTCTCATGTTCTCTTAAGCCAGCTGCTCTATAGCTCTCTGGGTATTGTAACATTCATGTCATTACCAGGTGTTCAGTGAGATGCTAGTTCTAGTGCTTGAAAGCACTATGGGATAATTTACAGCCCCACACCTGAGCACCTTCAGTCCTGAGGCTTTTCCACCCATGTTATTGCTACAGCCTGAGGTGGTTACGTTCCCCAGCGAGAATGTGACTGCTCAGACTTACTCCGTTGTGGTCAAAGGTATGCCAGGTGTTTCTGCCACCTGCAAAGTACCAAGCCCCAAGCGCTGAACTTCCATGCCACTCAATTTTCAAAATACTCCGCTACCCCGTTTCAACATTTGCTTTGTTTTCCCCGTACTAAATGCCTTTAAATAGCTAAGGACATAAAACCGTCCTGTTGTTGGTGATACTGAAATCACCCTGGCTTGAAGTCAGACACAGCTTTACCAAATCCCAAGAACACAAAGTGCCACAGCATAAATTTCATCCCTCTGAGAGGAGCTTCTGTCATGGAGACAATGAAGGCAATACCTGTTGGCTGTCTGAGACATGTTTTCTCATTTCAAAGGCTGATGGTGACCTTCCTCTGAGTGCCACCAGGGCTCCCCCTTCAGGGGACAGGGTCAAATGTGAGGCACCAGAGTACTTGAGAAAGTCATATCCCACTCTCCACTCAAGTGTGGAGACTGTTCTGACCATTGGCTAGATCTGGGTAGCGGTTTAAAGTTTACTGCTTGATAGATACCCTATGAGCATATACAGGGGGAGGTAATCCCCCTCAGGCACAGTCACAGGGGAGGGGAATAAGGGGAAAATGGGAGGGAGGGAAGAATGGGAGGATACAAGGGATGGGATAACCATAGAGATGTAACAAGAATAAATTAATTAAAAAAATAAATAAAAATAAAACTTCAAAGCCGATGGTGATTCAATCTGCCGTCCTGTCTCAACAGGCACAAGTATATTCACAGTCTACGAGGCTTCGTCTCAGGAAGGCTGGGTGTTCCTCATGTACAGAGCGATCGACAGCTTCCCCCGCTGGCGTTCCTACTTCTATTTCATTACACTGATTTTCTTCCTTGCCTGGCTCGTTAAGGTACTCGAAAGACTGTGCTCGGGGCAGGTGGCTGTGGTGGTGTTCGGCAGGTGTTTTTGTTTTATTTTGGTTTATTCGATCGCCAGGCTTCTCCGTCTCTAGTGTTTGGTAAATGTGGTTTGTCGTTACCTTTCAGAATGTGTTCATCGCTGTCATCATTGAGACCTTTGCAGAAATCAGGGTGCAGTTTCAACAAATGTGGGGGACTCGGAGCAGCACAACTTCCACAGCCACCACACAGGTATGGCTTCATCCGGGTGCCCACAGTCCCTTCAGCCCAGGCACATCCCGTGCTCACAGCAGTGGCGCCCCAGGGAATGCCGCGCTGGCATGGAACGCTGCAGTATGGCACGGTGGAAGAGTGCTTTGCAAATGCTGGTGAGAGGCTTGAAAGCCAGAACAGTCATCCCAGACTTTCGCTGTGGTGTGGTGAAAGTCATCTAGCTGCTGAAAAGTGCCATTAGTGGCTTCAACACAAAGCCAAAATTGCCAACCACATTTATTATGGGCCTTTGATTTGGTTCTGAGACCACAAGTCCTCAAAGGCTTCCAGAGTAAATAAAACAACTGAAAGTTTCCATTCTTATGAGCTTGTATTAGCGTACCCTCAAGCCTATACAGCTGTCTTTATATAGAAGATTAGACGTGTTGCAAATGCATTTAATTCAGAACAAACCAATTAAGGCATAAGGAACTATAAAGAAGACCCCCTAGGCCCCACTGCATGATAGTGGTTCTTGAAAAGTCAGCATATATTCAGTATGTCTTCCTTCTCCCCAGAAACTAGAGATGGCCTGAAACATACAAAAGCAACAGAGCATTCAGCTGTGTATGAGGCATTCTGACATCCTGTCATTTACTTTCTTATTTTTGTTTTCACATTTTGCTGCTTAGAAACAGGCAGGGCAGGCTCACATATCTTACAGAATGAGAACAAGGAGACAAGAAAGAAAACTCCAGAATTAACAAGGAAACAATTTAATTTATATAATAATTATTTTGAGATTAAATTATGAAAAATAAGTTTGCAAGTGCTCCTATAGATCTATTGGTGTAAAGATCTCAACGGAAAGGTCAAAGCGAAAATTTTATTTTGAAAACCTTTTGATTAAACTTTTAGCAACGCTTTGCCATCGGACATAGGAAGCTGACATTTATAATAGCATAGATATCAGAATTACACAACCTTTGTTACAAGTGAAACCATGTCAAAATGATCTCTACCTTCCATATAAAGAAATTAATATGCTACATAGGTTATGTCACAGATGCCGGGTTGTGGAGCTTTCAGGCAAGCAACCCAGGCAGCTCTTATTCTTTGCCTGGCCCCTATTAGCCTACTGTGAGGTGTAATGAAGTTTCAGGTCCTTCCTGAGGTGGCAGCCTCTTGGCAGGCATGTTTTCTGTGACCGACATTGGGATGTAAATGGAACATAAAACTCTGGGTGCCACTCTTACATGCAGTGCTCCCAGGTGATGGCCTAAAATGTTCCTAGAACCATATTTTGCTTATTAAGTAACTCTGACAGATGAAATCACAGCTGGAAATGTAAAGCACCAAACCAGCTAGCAGTTATAATAGAAGACAAAAAAAAAAAAATGTGAAAATTTTGAAAAAAAGCCACTCAAAATTATTTTGATGCAAAATTGCACTTAATGCGGAAGCGTAAGTCAGGATTTCAAGAGGGAATGAGCCTAGATGTTCAGGAGAGGTAATCACACAGAAAACTGAAAAACCTTCATTAAGAAAAATGCTATGGCTGAGGACCCGGTTGCTAAGCAACCAAAGCTCCTGCAGGCTGCCTCTTGGTAAAACACCACTTAGGCAGCCTAGCAACTGGCCTCAGGCTCCGCCCACCGCTGCTCAGTCACCACTTGCAATCCCAGAAGCTTTGTGTGCACAGAACAGAGGCAGAACATTTGCCATGACTGTTGGATTTGTAAAATCTGACCAAACTCAGAGCTTGGACTTCCCTTTCATTGGTTTATGCACTAAATCACAAGAGTCTAATTCTGACCACAAAGGCTCCGAGGTGACCAAACCACGACCATTACTAAATGGTACACAGCTTTGGGGACGGAAAGTCATTTCTTGTCTTTATCAGTTATGTGAGAAATTCATGTTCAATGTGTTTTTCTCACCAATAAGCTAAAAACGACTGGGAATATTAGGCTCGGCACTGCCTCTAAGTAGCTGAACTGCCCATGACAGCCGTGTGGGTAGAGATGTACTCACGCATACACACATGTACGTGCCGAAGATATAGGAGGTCTTTGGATATCGGCAGTTCACTGAGAATTGGCCCTGATATTCCAAAGGCAAAGCAGAATCCATGATTTTTTTTCCTTAAAAAATATCAAAGCAATGTATCTTCCTTTGGTCACTACCGAATGCCTCTGAGGAGCCATGTAAGAACAAATTAAGGAAATATTGCTTGCGAAACTTTTGTGCAGAGAGTGCTGTGGTGTGCAACAGAAAAAGGAAAGTAAACTAAAAGTGATCCTTTCAGAGTCCTAATCATGCACATGTCTGAGCTGTGCCGGGGCCAGTGACTCCATCTTGCACAGTTCTTGGTGTGGATAACCAAGCGTGGTCACACGCTCAGAAATCATCTGGTGTACAGGTTCAGATTCCCGGTACAAAATGTACCTTATAGTGTTAGTCCACTACGGAATTCCGGAATTCCTCACGTTACTGTTTAAGGGTGTGGTCCTAACACTGGATGTTGCTACGTCCAGATGTGAGCTAGGAAAGCTTTACATGTAGCAGTTCCTTAATCCAGACCTCACACCCCTCACTCAACAACCCCACTTCCAGTATCTGCCATCTCGCCACCTAGACTGCTGCTGACTCCACTTTGTCCAGAATAAAGACCCATCAAAGCCCCAGAGCGCTCTGACTGCTTTTCACTCTGTGTACCGGAAGAGAGCACAGAGGAGGCAGGCCATGCTACCTCCTCTCATAAAGAGTGCAGGCCGATGACGCCCTTTTGGAGTTCGGGCAAGTAAGCTGTGCTGTGTGAAGAGACCAGTGTCCCTGAGACTGTCATCTGTGGCTGAGCACTCTTCCTGACAGATATTATCTGAATTGTTCTCTAGCTAGGCTAGGAGATGAGTAAGGGTAGAGTTGATGCAAGTAAAAGCGTGATTTCGAGTTGTTCCTTCTTTGTCAACATCCTCAGAATTTGCCTAGATCAGACTCTGTAAGAACGTGTCGCGCTCAGCAAGAAGAGCAGAGAGATGAAAATAAAAGGCACATGAGCAAAAGCGGAAAGAACTGATACACCCAGAAGAAAAGAAGCACTGCCACAGCCTAATGATCAACTCAGGGGAAAATGGCTTAGTGTCCCAAAGCCGGCAGTTTCCACATGAATGTGTGGAAACCACTCCGATGTGTGAGAAGGCCGTTAAGGGGTACAGCTCAGAGAAGGGCTGTCCCAGGGGCATCAAGAGTGAGCTCCTTCCAGTGAGGAGCCTTGGGGAGGGCATGAAGCACTTACCACAGGAAGTCAGGAAGGAAAATTAAGCTTTGTGAGACCAACTCAGTAAATCTATTCTTTTGCTGATTTCTTTTTCTATTTTGTCTTGAGATAAGGTCTCACTCCCTCCATAATTGAGGTAGGCTCAAGCACGTGGCAAGTCCTCCTGCCTCAGCCTCCTGAGTGCTGGTGTCAAACGTACGTGCTGCCCTTCCGTGGACTAAATAAATTATTTGACAATGAAACTAAGCCAGGTGTCCACTTTCCTGGTTTTAGTAAATGGTCTGTCTTTAAAATACTTTTTTGAAAGGCAGAATGATTTCAAGATAAATTGAATTTTTTTCTATACACACACACACACACACACACACACACACACACGTGTGCGCACTGTACTCACATCTTAGGTTTGGAATTTTGATTCACTTTTTCAGGATTTCCTCTCCTCCTGATATTACTTGTCTTACCTCACCTCAAGGGATAATCTGATGATTAGGATTATATTTTGTCCATAGACCAAAAAGAGTATTCTTAACTATTTTGTAAGCCAGGCTGCCCATTGCAAAATTCTACCAGAGAGTTCATAGGTGTCCATTACTTTGTGATGGACCATGCCCCTCCCACTAATTGATACAAACTTCTTGCAATACTAAAATATATCAGCTATGACAGGGAGCATAGTGTAGTGACTTTAGAAACTGTCTTACTAATTCCCACAGCCGTATTATAAAGTGGGAACTATTATTGTTTCCACACTGCAGCTTTTAAAAATTATGAAGATAGACAATGTAATTATCTTCTCTAGTTGTAGGTAACACAAGCTTCAATCCAGGTGGCCCAGTCTTGACTTTTACTCACTGTGGGATCCTTACTCATTTTCCTTTAACCATCGCAGGCCACTGTCAAAGTGTCCTCCCTCTTCTAGCCCCAAGCCAACGTCTCTGTCTGGCTACAGGGTGACAAGATCCTTCACAAATACTGTTCTAAAAGGTGTAACTGGGAGCATCTCACCTAGAAGAGAGTCAAGCAGAACCTACCAAAGGCTTAAAAGTGTGTGTACTGTTTGATCAAAGATATCATGTCTATGAATTTGTTCTCAGATTGTTAGACAATAATCAAAGAGTTATACTTGAGGATGTTTTGCAAGGTATAAAAAATATCATAGGGCTGTGGATGAAGCTCAGTGATAGAGTCCTTGTCAGCATGGGCAAAATCCTGGGTTCAATCTTCAGGACTGCCAAACAAATTTTAAAACTTTGACACTATGTTAGTGATCAAGTTAGAATAAATAGGAAGTGCTAAAATAATACTTGGACTTTATTGGCATGAAAATCTATGGACAACCTACTCTACTAGTACAAAAACCTACATGTGGGGTATGCATATGTGTGCATGTGTGTATGTGTGTGCAGGTATGTATGTGTGTGCACATGTGCATGCATGTGTGTTAAATTCCTGGAAGTTTAACATGCTAGTAATTGCTATCTCTTTGGCTATTGGTTAATTCTTTTTCACATCTCACTCACATTTATAGATGTTTATTAATAAATATTTTAATAATATAACCAGAATATAAAAGACACATGATTAAAAGACACAATAACCACTGAACATTTTAAATAAAACCAACTGTGTTATATTCTACTATGTAGGCCAAGTGTTAATAAACATAGCTTAGGCAACGTAGATTTGTGTCCTTTATGGGTAAAGTTGATGGAGATCAGTTAGGTTGGGCTCACTAGTCCAGGTTCCCTATGAACCAGTCCCCACCCACCCACTATCTCACCATTCTGCTCCACTTCACACAGTTTCCTTTCGCATAGTTACATAGTAGACTACCATAACTCTTACATCTATTATAACCCAGTAGAAAATAAGCACAGGAAGAACAAGAAAGTTCTGCTTAGATCCTGTGAGCTAGTATGTAATCACCTGGTCAATATGAGCTTCCAGGAGAGAGTAAGAACTGCCCTTCTGTTGGAGGCTTAGTGACCTCATAAAAGTGCCCTGGCGTTGGAGGACAGACAGAGAATGACCACTGTCACACCTGTCATGCACCCAGAGATCTAAGTTTCTTGGGATTCTTGTCTGTGTTAGCTAGCCCAATTCCAACCTCGAAGATCTGCCGTCAACATATTGACCAGCTAAACACTGTATGGTTTGAGATTTAAGGAATGTGGGACATGTTTGCACTTCTGTTACTTTATTTTATGCACAGGGTGACCTTCACAGAACTATTTTGCTGACAATTAAACTGATTCATTTGATTTTGGTCTGCTGGAAAAAATAATTTAACAGAGAAAATTAGTTTTCCACCAATAAAAGGAAATATTAGCCCCAAGGGTGCTTTATGCCTGACAAGACAGTGTAAGAGGCATTGGCAGAGTGTTCTTAGCCAGTGACTGACAGCATAGGTTTTGACATTTGCCCTTAGAGGGAGAATTCCAGAATCATGGCAGGTTCTTTAAAGGTCACTTTAATTAATTTGTTTTTCCAGCTATGTCTATGTCCTCATAATAAGCCCATTCATGAAGGATGTTATTGGTTCTACCACCAAGAATAGCTTTTAGGTTTTATTCTAAGGAGAAAGTAAGTTCTGTAAATAGACATCTGGGATTAACTATTTGTAATGATAGCTTTGGTCAAAGATTCTTTGTGTAAATGTGCACCTCAGTTGTTTCATTTAAAAGTGTGTGTATAGCCTTCACATTAGCAACAAGCAATATAAAATACTTAGGAGTTACTCTAACCAAGCAAGTGAAGGACTTGTTTGAAAAAAATTTCAAAACTCTGAAGAAAGAGATGAAAGATGACATAGAAGATGGAATGATCTTCCTTGCTCATGGATCTGGAGAATTAACATAATAAAAATGGCCATCTTACCAAAAGCAATTTACAGATTCAATGCAATCCCTATCAAAATACCTACACAATTTTTTAAAGACATTGAAAGTTCAATTCTGAACTCCATATGGAAAAACAAAAAACCCAGAATAGCTAAAACAATCTTGTACAATAAAAGATCCTCCAGAAGAATCTCCATACCTGATCTCAAGCTGTACTATAAAGCAACAGTAATTAAAACAGCATGGTACTGGCACAGCAACAGGCTGGTTGATCAGTGGAATCGAATTGAAGACCCAGATATGAATCCACACACATATGGTCACTTGATTTTTGACAAAGAAGCCAAATCCATTCAATGGAAAAAGGATAGCATCCTCAACAAATGGTGCTGGTCTAACTGGATGTCTATGTGTAAAAAAAAATGCAACTGGACCCATATTTGTCACCTTGCACAAAACTCAAATTCAAGTGGATCAAAGACCTTAACATAAAACCAGACACACTAAGCCAGTTAGAAGAAAAAGTGGGGAAGAGCCTGGAATGCATTGGCACAGGAGACAACTTCCTGAACAGAACACCAACAGCCCAGGCCTTAATGTCAACAATTAATAAATGGGACCTTATGAGGCTGAGAAGCTTCTGTAAGGCAGAAGACACCGTCAAGAGAACAAAGCGACAGCCTACAGACTGGGAAAAGATCTTCACCAACCCTACATCTGACAAAGGGCTAATATCCAAAATATATAAAGAACTCAAGAAATTAAACACCACCAAACCAAATAACCCAATTGAGAAATGGGGCTTGGAACTAAACAGAGAATTCTCAACAGAGGAATATCAAATGGCTGAGAAACACTTAAAGAAATGCTCAACCTCCATAGTCATCAGGGAAATGCAAATCAAAACAACTCTGAGATTCCATCTTACACCCATCAGAATGGCTAAGATCAAAAATTCAAGCGATGCCACATGCTGGCAAGGATGTGGAGAGAGAGGAACATTCCTTCATTGCTGGTGGGAATGTAAACTAGTACAGCCACTTTGGAAATCTATCTGGTGCTATCTCAGAAAACTGGGAATAGGGCTTCCTCAAGACCCAGCTATTCCACTCCTTGGAATATACTCAGAAGATGCTCCAGCACACAACAAGAACATTTGCTCAACCATGTTCATAGCAGCCTTATTCATAAAGCCAGATCATGGAAACAGCCTAAGTGTCCCTCAGTAGAAGAATGGATAAAGAAACTGTGGTATATTTACACTATGGAATACTACTCAGCTATTAAAAACAAGGAATTCCCAAAATTTGTGGACAAATGGATTGAACTAGAAATGACCATAATGAGTGAGTTAACCCAGAATCAGAAAGACTCAAATGGTATATACTCACTTATATGTGCATACTAGCCCAAGGGGCATGTCCCATGAAAGTCTTCACTTACCAGGAAACTGAGACAGAGGGGAGGACATCCTATTGGGACTCTGGATGAGAGATGCATGGGAGAATGGCAAAGTAGAAGGATCCAGAGGGTCCTAGAAACCTACAAGAAGAACATTATGATAGGCAGATTTGGGCCAAGGGATCCCGCTCAAACTATGGCACCAGCCAAGGACCATACAGGCTGTAAACTTCAAACCCCTACCCAGATCTAGCCAATGAACAGGACATTCTCCACAGTTGAGTGGAGAGTGGGGTCTGACTTTCACATATACTCTGGTGCCTCATATTTGACCACGTCCCCTGGATGGGGAGACCTAGTGGTACTCAGAGGAAGGATAGCAGGCTACCAAGAAGAGAATTGATACCCTATGAGCATATAAAGGGGAAGGAAGTCCCCCTCAGTTACAGTCATAGGGGAGGGCAGTAAGGGGAAAATGGGAGGGAGGGAAGAATGGGAGGATACAAGGGATGGTATAACCATATAGATGTTAAATGAATAAATTAATAAAAATAAATAAATAAACGTGTGTGTGTGTGTGTGTGTGTGTGTGTGTGTGTGTGTGTGTGTGTCCCGTAAAGTTAGGTACTTATTTCCCATTGTCTCAACCATGATACAGAGAAAAGTTTTCTTCCTTTAAATGATCTACAATCTCTCTGGTTAGAGTTTGAAAGTATTATTATAAGCCTACGTAATGATTTATGTATTGTGTAACTCAGATTTCCAGCAATGATTTCCCTTTACAACAGGAGGTAGCACCAACCAACTGTGGTAAAACCAATAACATAAATCCCAAGTCACGATAGCTATGAGATGTTTATGTATACAAAGAAGAGACCTGGAGCAGAAACAAAACAGTCAATTATTATGATTAAGGACTTTATTTTTTTTAAATCTTCAATTATTCTTTATCCCATTAAAACTACCAACACAACACACACACACAAACACACACTCATGCATGTACACACATAGACATACATACATACATACATACATACATACATACATACATACACACACATACAAACACACACTCATGCATGCACACACATATACATTCATGCTTGTACACACACACAAACACACACACATATACAAACACACACACATGCAGAGAGTGGAGAATGGATGAAGGGAGAGAGAGAGTCAGTCTTGGGGAACAGGGTAAGCGGAAAGTATCTTCCAGCTGGATATAAAGTTGATGGATAAGAATGTATGGACTATGCCATAAGGTTATCACATAGACCCTTGAGTGGGCAGATTTTGGGTAGTACAATAGCACCTTGAATTGCATTTCTTCTAAGCCTTCTATACCAATATAAATAACATGTTTCTTTTGTAAGTACATGAATTAAATTTATAGTGAGAAATTAATTGTGACCTAGTTAAAAATAATTGTGTAAAGTCAGTTAAGCACCCTCTCAGTCACCTACCATTGAAACACTACCAATCTCATTTACCATGTTGAAGGTGAACTCCTGATATTATTAGATATGAGAAAATGTCTTCTAGTTCACTCACTGAGAAATACCAACTAAATATTTTTAAATCTTCTTGCATATATTCAACAGACAGGACATAATGCTTAAGACTTCTAAATACAGTTCTTGCATAGATAAAAATTGAAATGAATATAACAGCTAAGATAGTAAGGCATTTTTCTTTTATAGACGAATATCTTAAAAGTTATATATGCAAAAAAAATTTTTAAAAAAGTTATATATGCAAAATCTATATAAGGCAAAAATTACATGGCATATAACAGCGATTGCTCAATAAATGCAAGCTAGTATCATTACTCATGAGAGTATAATTATTCTCTGTTTTCAGTATTAAAATGAGCATGGATGAAATTATTCATGATTCAAATATATATCGTTAAGAAGACAGACTCTCAGTAATATTTACGCTCATAGAAATCTGCAGACAGAACTAGCATTCTCAAGGTTCCATGCTCAACATATCTGACTCATCTCTTTGTCTTAAAGATGTTCCATGAGGATGCTACAGGTGGTTGGCAGCTGGTAGCTGTGGATGTCAACAAGCCGCAGGGACGTGCCCCAGCCTGCCTACAGGTAACAGCACAAAGCCATCTTTAAAACATCATCCAGAATAGCCAGGTATTGTGTCCCATGTCTTTAATCCCAGCACTCAGGAGGCAGGGGCAAGTGGAGCTTCGTGAGTTCGAGGCCAGCCTGGTCTACACAGTGAGTCTAGGACAGCCAGAGTTATTACACAGAGAAACCTTGTCTCAAAAAAATTAAAAGAAAATCATCCAGAATGGATCTTTAACTTTTATTTTATATGAAGAAGTTCATGGGCTCCCAGCTCTAGACTTTCCAAGATCTATTGGGAAGTCAGGAGCAATGTTTTATTCTATCTTGTATTCAGGACCTAGTTAGATATACGGTAGTTGTGCTACATTGTTTTCTGCTGCTGTGATAAATACCTTAGCCAAAATCAATCTGGGCAGGAAGGGGTTCTTTTGGCTGACATATTCAGGTCATAGTCTATTGAGATATGTCAAGGCAGGGACTTGGAGGCAGGAACTGAAGCAGAGGTCAAGGGGAACTGCTGTTTATTGAATTACTGCTCGTGTTTCATTCAATGTGTTTTCTTAAATCATCCAAGACCAACCTATCCCAGGGTAGCACCACCTACAGTGAGATGGCTCCCTACTCCAGCAGTTATTAGTCAGAAAATGCACCCAAAGACTTGTCTACTGGTCTACTGGTGTAAGCATTTTCTCAGGTGAAGTTCCCTCTTCCAAGATGACCCTGGCCTCTGTCAAGTTGACAAAAAACTAACAGCAAGTAGGGATTTAATAAAATTGATGAATGAAGGCACAGAAACAAAAGCATTTCAGAGTATCAAATTAATAAATAGTTTTGTTGCCATGTTGGTTCTTGTGAAAATATTTTCTAAGAGGCCTGAATTATCTAGGGCTGTGCAATGCCTCCATGCCTAACTGGGAAGGAGATATATTAGCACACAATCCATTGTCCTGTGTGTCCACTTCCCAGGTCAAGGTGATGTCAAGGTGTTTTCTGAGCAAACAACTCCAAAAGTAAACACGGGATGAAAGATGACTAGGGCACTTGAGGGTCCCGAGGAGACTCAAATGGTTAGAAGTTGGGTTCCAGGGACCCCACTTAGGAAACATCTAGACTCTTCCAGATTCCTTTGCCTTCCTGTTTTTTGGTCTTCAGATGTATACTGCCTTGAATGTTTGCAATTTGTATTCAAGAAATTATGGTCCTTTCTGAGATAAGGTGTTTTCTCCTGCTTTGTAGGCTGCCTCTTAATTTTGTTGCCAACTTACTTGTTTCTGTTCTTTAAATAGTGGAGACTAAGTTCGTTATTCCCAAAGGAATAATGTAAATATTAAAAGTGACTTTATGGTTGTCTTCTGACCTATTTTCGTCACACCAACCCCACTATATAAGCAGAGCAATGACTTCTACAGCCAGTGTTGCTTGCCGTAGTTCCACGGTTTAGCCAATTGAAAGATACTCAAGTATCACAGACTTGTTATGAAAATAAACTAACAGAGGATCAAATAAGATACGTAAAATACTCAAAAAGCATTCGTTACATGCTTGCTAGTAAATGTGTTAAGGTTGAATTCTGAGCCGGGCGGTGGTGGCACACGTCTTTAATCTTAGAATGGCAAAGTCAAGTAGATCTCTGATTTCAAGGCCAACCTCGTGTACAGAGTGAGTTATACCAGGGCTACACAGAGAAAACTTGTAACAAACAAACAAACAAACAAACAAACAAACAAATGTCCAAGTCTATAATTAGGGGTCAAGTCACCCTCTTCACAAATATTAGAGAATGATAAGGATGAGTGACAATGTGAGCATGGTAAAATTTGAGCAACACTTAGTGCTGTGAGCACTGTTGCAATGGCATAGAATCTGGGCTCAAAGTGCATAGATGTGGCATCATGGAGCTATGTGTGATGCTATTAAGTGCATATTATTAATACAGCAATACACTCATTGTGAGCGTCAGTCATGGAGTTAGGAACTAGAGAATGCCAGGCGAGTTAATAGGGAAGATGTTCTGCTCACCAATTGGTTGTTTCTAAATTGAGCCTCCTAGAAGGAGCTAGTATTTATAAGCAGTGTGAGTAAACACTGGGAGAGGGCAGGAGGAAAATATACATAGAAAATATATTTCCGTAGCGTAACACAGACTAGCAGCCAATAATTAAAAGAGAACAAGTACACAGCACATACTAGTTTTTACTCACGGTAAATGCCATCTAAAACTGGGCAATACCCATTAGCCTGCGGCACCCCCTCACTCTCATGGACAACAATAGCCCCTCAGTCCCAGAGGGGCACATGCCACCTCTTTTTATTTCTAAATGTTACTGTGCTTTCATGACCAATAATTACAGAGAAGGTTAACCCTTCCCAACATGTCTTCCCCTCATCCCTTTCATGGAGGTCAACACTGGGTAGGCTCTCCCCAGCCTCCTGCATTTGAACTCTTATTTCGTACACATCTGTCTCTCATGGCGCCTCTGCCTCTTCGCACGGCGTTTTCACTGGCTGCCAGAGCTCAGCTCAACACCCCTCCTGTAAAGAATTCCTCATTATTTAAAAATAGTTAGGAATCTCTACAACTTTTCCCCATGTCATTCTATACCCCTCTTGGTTGTCTGTTACAAACTTTGGTAAAAAATGAACTCAGCTGCAGCCAAAGGTAGCCAGATGGGCAGCACGCCCGTGCTGCCAGGTCGTGCTGGACCATAGGAGTAGAATATGTGAGTAATCCTGGAAAATATGATAAACTTTGGATCATATTAAAGAAATTGTTCCGCTCTAATGACAAAGGCCAAGAGTCTTAAGGTTAGAAAGGGAACGCTGCCATTGCTAGGGTGTTATTGATTCCTTATTTTACTAATTTGTTTCAACAACTTCGAAATTACAAAATCAGCTTAATTACAGCCATTCCAGCATTTCACTTAAACTTGGCCATTCAAGCAGACTTGGTCTGGATTCCTTTCAACTATGTCACCCTAGCACAGTGCTTCTAAATGCAGCCATATTATTTTGCATGCAGAAGACTGAGTTCTGAGAGAGAAGACAGTTACGTCCTGCCAGAGCTGATATGCCAACAAAACCGTCCGAAGTTATTTAAAGTCACAGTACTTCCAGAAAGTACTGTTGTCTTGACGCCTGCTGTCAACGCACTTTGACGTCTCTTGTCAGAGCGGTTGTCATTGCTGCAATTGCTTCAGTTTCTAGTTCCTGGAAGGGAGACTCATGAAAACAAATTTGGGTTTCAAGAGTAGCCAAACACTTTCAGACCTTCAGATGCTGTGCTGCTCTGCTGTTCATGTGCTTGCATTTGGTAAACACAGATGGAGATATTACAGTGCAGGAAATAATTTTTGTAGTGGTTGTGGTTAGTGTGACCTCTACTATTACGGAATTTTCCCTCGCTGGAGAAACAAACGTTAACTCACATTAATGAGCACAGGGTACCCATTTCACCTTGGTTTCCCAACTCTTTATTTTTTCCTCCACAGGCTTGAGTTAAGAGTGGTGATTATCACAAGGCCCATACATTTGTCTTTCGTAAAGCATTAAAAGACATTTCTTTTTCCCTCAATGGTAAGAGAATAAATAAATCCACGGGTGGGTAGGGTTATCAAATGTACTCAAATACTCAAAAAGGAGGCATTGTGCTCATAGAACAGACTGAGAAATGCACCTTCCAAGTGTTACTATGTTATTCTGAGATAGATTTTCTCATTTTACACATCTTGTTGAAACTTGTTTGGGAAACCCATAAAATACATTAGAATAATTTTATTTTAAATTACAGAGATCATATAATAACAAGTAGTGTGTAATGTTTTAAAAAATTACAAAAATAGCCTATCCATATATTTTATATTTTCAGAATTTCATGTTTACGACTAAGCATAAGTAGACACTGGCTCAAATCTTTTAAAAAATGGGAGGAGGGGGAAGTAGGAGGGAGGATGGGAATTGGAAAATATGAGTCAGGATGTAATAATCAGAATATAATGTGAATAAATTATAAAAAAATAAAAAAATTATTTAAAAATAAAAATTGAGGATATTGAACTAACACCTCTCCTCTTGCTAAGTCCTATGAATTTGCTAAGTTTCTGCATCAGTGTTATATTTTCACCTCCTTTTCAGCTTTCTGAGTCCTTGTCTAGCTTGTTGGTTTTTTATTTTTCCCACCAACTATAATTGGACAATTTAGTAATATTTATTGATATGGCTTAATCTTCTCTACCTTATATCAAATGTTTCAATACTATTTGTCTCCTTAACTTCTCTTTACATTTATTGGTTGTGGAACTACCCTGATGTATCATGGTACATTGTGATCCAATTCTTCTACTTAAGAATAGACTCTCAAAAGTGTTCTTAGTGGAGGAAAAATAACTAACTCTGGTCTGCAATTAGAAAATTACCATTATGATACTCAAATTTAATTATAATAGCAGATATAATAAGTAAAATGAGAATCATATGTAGGCCTGCTGAAAAAAATATTTAATTTTATGTGCTTAGTATGGTTGTTTCTGTTTTATGATAAATGAAAATAAATGTGCTTGTCCATTTAACTACAAAGTCCTAAAGCTGGAACAGAAGGGTGGGCCGAAGAGTGTTATGGACCTGATAAGAGATTCTTAAATTCTCTAACACACGTGTTATCATTTTTAATCAATTTAATATTAGTTGTGTTCATTTTGAGAGGGAAGTACTCTTATTAATCAACTAATGATTTCATATCAGTTTCATAGGCTAAATATATATATATATATATATATATATATATATATATATATATATATA
>OU015748.1:1027505-1060775 GCA_907169655.1 Acomys percivali
TATATATATATATATATATATATATATATATATATATATATATATATGCTCAATTCCTGACAAATTCACTCTTACATTAAGAATAAAGAAGTGCAAGCCCTGTAGCCCTCGATGCACCTCCCGTGTCCAACCTGAAATGGCTTTCTCTTCCCACCATCCGGTCCCCGGCACTTGTCACCAGCTAGAGTTCCCCTCCCGGCCTGCACTTTGTAGTATGGCAGCAGGAAGGCTGGGGAAAAGCGGCACTAGGGGGCCTGGGTAAACCAATCCTCACAACTGTGTTCTCTTCTCTTTGAGCTAAAGCTGCCTCTAACATTCGTCTCCCATCCCCACCAGATAATCTGAGAAAATTACACGAACATTGCGTTTCAGTCGGGAGTTGTTTTGTTGCGATGGTCAAAGAGTGCACGTTTTTGCGCGTACGCTATGGAATCTCGCGTCATCATACATCCTGCAGCCTCCTCCTCTTCGGGCCGCATGACTTCCCCTTTTGTTTCTTTCTACGCGCCGTTCTCAGCTAGCCTCTCACCCAGTCACTGTGGCTTCACTCTGGTTCTTGAACATTACCCATGGTGGTGGCTGACTATGACTCTGAGCCTGGCGACCTTCCACACAAGTTCTTAGAAGAAAATCTCCCGAAAACTTACAAAATGAAGGTAAACTGAGAGTAAATGTCATTTCAGAATAGGTCACGAAACATTAGAGACACCAAATTCAAGAATTTGGCTATGGAAATTAAAGTGGACATAATAGGTGCTACACTTAAACAATATTATTATTATTATTATTATTATTATTATTATTATTATTATTATTGTTATTATTATTAATTATTATTATTAATTCACTTTATATCCTTGTCAGCCCTCTCGCTCCTCTCCTTCCAATCCCACCCACTCTCCCTCCCCAACCCTCTCCCCTATTCTTGGGAAAAGGGGAGGCCCCTGCCATCCCACCCCAGCTCATGAAGTTTCATCAGGACAGTGGCCTGGCAAGGCAGTCCTGTCAGGGAGAAGTGATCTGAAAGCAGGCAACAGAGTCCATGTCAGAGACAGCCCCTGCTCCCCTTACTAGGGGAACCGCATGAAACATGAGCTGACCACAGGCTACGTCTATGTAGAGGACCTAAGAGAACACCCTCTAGCTAGACAAGGCTCCTAGTGGAGGGGGAGCCCACCAGCCCACCCACAAAAACCTTGATTCAAAACCCACCCTGCCTACAAGACGTGCGGGGATAAAGACAGAGCAGAGACTGAGGGGGTGTCCAACCAAAGCCGGGCCCAACCCAAGACCTACGCCACGGGAGAAAGCTAAGCCCTGCCACTATTAACAATACTCTGCTGAGCTTGCAGACAGGAGCCTCGCAGAGTTGTCATCTGAGAGACTCCACCTAGCAGTGTCCTGAAACAGATGCTGAGGCTCACAGTCAAACATTAGGCAAAGCATAGCGAGCCTAGCGGGGAAGTGAGGAGAAAAGAACCTGGATTTGACAGGAGCTCCACAGGAAGACAGCCAACTGAGCCGTGCCCAGAGGGGCCTGTGGAGTCTGAAGCACCAGCCAAGGACCGTGCATCGACTGGACCTAGGTCCTCCACAATCCCCTTTTAGGGTCAGTGAGAATTTTGTACAAGACAGACTGATATAGAAATGGATTTTCAAGTCTGTAGATTCTCAAATATCTCATAACATCACGAATGTCCTTGGTGGCATAATGCTTCCCTGTTAATGTCTGATCCTGTTCATTTGGGTCCTCTCTACTTCTTTTTGTTAGTTGTGTCAAGAATTGGTCAATCTTGTTTATCTTCTCAAAGAACCCGCTCTTAGATTCATTTATTCTTTGCATTTTACTTTTTTCCATTTCATTAATTTCTGCTCCGGTTTTTATTATTTCTTGCCAACTACTTGGTTTGGTTCGGTTTATTTTTGGTTTTTGTTTGTTTATTTGTTTCTCAAATTTTTAGTTACATTATTACATCATCTATTTGTGTTTATTTTTAATGTAGGGAGTTAGAGTTATAAATTTCCCTCATAGGACTGCTTTTAATGAGCTCAAGGGTTTTGTTGTGTTATGTTTTCATTTTCATTTAATTCCAGATTATTTTTATTTTTTCTTGATTTCTTCTCTGACCGATCCATCACTCAATAATGTATTTTAAACTCCTTGAATTTGTTCTCTAGAATGTGTACTAGAGGTTTGTTTGCTGTCAATTTTATTTTGTTGTATTATGGTGAGGTAAAATATATACAGTTCTTTCTTTCTTTTTTTTTTTTTTTGAAATTGTGAAGATTTATGTTCCATCCCAAAATGAGGCCTATTTTAAAGAACTTCCATGGACTGCGAATAAGACTATATATTCTTTGTGTTTGGATGGAATAGTCTGTAGAAATCTAAGTCTATTTGATATATGATGTTTCTCTGCTTATTTTTTAAATATACTTTATTAATTTATTCATATTACATCTAAATTGTTATCCCATCCCTTGTATCCTTCCATTCCTCCCTCCCTCCCATTTTCCCCTTACTTCCCTCCCTTATGATTGTGACTGAGGGGGACCTCCTCCCCCTGTACATGCTCATAGGGTATCAAGTCTCTTCTTGGTAGCCTGCTATCCTTCCTCTGAGTGCCACCAGGCCTCTTCATCCAGGGGACGTGGTCAAATATGGGGCACCAGAGTTCATGTGAAATTCAGTTCCCACTCTCCACTCAACTGTGGAGAATGTCCTGTCCATTGGCTAGATCTGGGTAGGGGTTCGAAGTTTACTGCACGTATTGTCCTTGGCTGGTGCCATAGCTTGAGCAGGACCTCTGGGCCCAGATCTGCCCATCATGATGTTCTTCTTGTAGGTTTCTAGGACCCTCTGGATCCTTCAATTCCCCCATTCTCCCTTGCTTCTCTCACATAGGAAGACTTCTCCTTGGAATATACCCAGAAGATGCTCCAGCACACAACAAAAACATTTGCTCAACCATGTTCATAGCAGCCTTATTTGTAATAGCCAGAACATGGAAACAGCCTAAGTGTCCCTCAGTAGAAGAATGAACAAAGAAATTGTGGTACATTTACACTATGGAATACTACCCAGCTATTAAAAACAAGGAATTCCCAAAATTTGTGGACAAATGGATTGAACTAGAAATTATCATAATGAGTAAGTTCACCCAGAATCAGAAATAGTCAAATGGTATATACTCACTAATAACTAGACACTAGCCCAAGGGGCATGTCCCATGAAAGTCTTTACTTACCAAGAAAGTTGGACCGGGGGGAAGACATTCTCTGTTTATTTTTTTGTTCAGATGACCTGTCTATTGGAAAAAGATGAGTATTGAAATTACCTACTATTGACAGGATGATGTTAATCTGTATCTTTAATTCAATTCATACACTTTTTATGAAATGGAGTGCACTAGCGTTTGTTGCGTTCATGTTTATGGTAGTAATGTCTTCTTCTTGGCTATCTGTTTCTTCATTAGACTGGAGTGTTCCTCCTTATCTCTTCTGGTTAGTTTTAGTTTGAAGTCTATTTTGTCAGAGACTAGGACAGCAACATCTACTTTCTTCTTGGTCCCAGTTGGTTGGAGGACTTTTTTCTGTCCTTTTACTCGAAGGCAGTGTCTGTCTTGAAGGGTAAGATGTATTTCTCAGATGGATTTTCTTCCTTGATCCATTCATACAGCTTGTATTTGGAGATGTTGCAATGTTTCCCTGTTAGTTTCCGATGCTCCCCTATGGGTCTCTCGGTGTCCTTTTGTTAGCTGTGTCAACAATCTGTTGATCTTGTTTATCTCCTCAAAGAACCAGCACTTAGATTCATTTATTCTTTGTATTTTTTTTTTAAGATTTTATTGTAGATTGTTTTTTTTTTAATTTTTTTATTTTTAATTAATTTATTCTTGTTACATCTCTATGGTTATCCCATCCCTTGTATCCTCCCATTCTTCCCTCCCTCCCATTTCCCATTTTCCCCTTATTCCCCTCCCCTATGACTGTTCCTCAGAGGAATTACCTCCCCCTGTATATGCTCATAGGGTATCAAGTCTCTTCTCAGTGACCTGCTGTCCTTCCTCTGAGAGAGGGATTGGACTTTCTCAACTACTCTGGTGCCTCACATTTGACTATTCTTTGTATTTTTATTTTTCCCATCTCATCAATTTGGAGAATTGACACTGGTAATATTTAAAATAATTATTGAATTATATGTGTTAGCTGCAGCATTGTATTATTGGGTTTGGTGCATTTTTTGTGTGTGTGTGTTGTTAATGGTACTTTGTGTTTCAGTAATTATAGCATTTTTTTTCCTTCTATTTATAGTTTCTTGGTTGTTTATTTATCTTTTCAGCTAGAAACATGGCTTCTTGTATTTTCTTTAAGTTTGGTCTGTTGTATATAACGTTTTAGGCCATTTATATCATGAAATAGTTTTCTTTAAGTATAGCAAATGTTTTTGAGAAGAGCATTAGTCTGGGTCAATTTATTCTTTTAGGACTTGGAATACATTGCTTTAGGCTGTTCTGGCTTTCAAAGTTTTCACTGAGAAATCAACAATTATTCTGATGGGTATGCCTTTATATACGACTTGTGTTTTCTTCTCTTGCTTCTTTCAGCATCCGTTCTCTGCTAAGCATACTTAGGGTTTTAATCCAATATGCCATGGGGAGTTTCTTTTCTGGTCTTGTCTGTTTGGTGTTCTGCGTCCTTATGGTATCTGTATGAATCTTAGTTTAGGAGAGTTTTCATCTATGATTGTGTTGAAGGTATGATCTGTATCATTGACGAGGAAACCTTTTTTTCTCACCAATTTTATAATTTGCATTTTTGGATTCCCACTCACCCACCCCACCTACCATTTCTGAATGTTTCTTTTCTTCATTTTAAAATTTTTATCATATTCTTTGCTTATTTTATGTAGCTCTACTTTACCATTGAGTCCTGATAGTCTATCATCTTCATAATTCTTTTTACTTTAAGCTTTTCCCTTGAGTTGGCTAGTTGATTTACTGAGTTATTCGATTCCATCTTCATTCCTATGTGTTTTTTTAAATGTTTCTACCATTTTATTGAGTTCCATTTTAAAATCCTAGATTTCCTGCAACATTTCCACCAGTGTTATGTTTGTGTTTTCTTGGGCATCACTAAAGCATTTATTCTCTTTAAGTTTGCTGAACTGTTGCTTCATGACTTCTTTCAATTCTTTTAATTCTTTAAAGAAATTTATGGCTTATTCTTTTAAATTTTGTGTCACAAGATTTATCAAGGTAATTCTCATTGGAGAAAAGTTCTATAAGACTGATTGGCTTTGGGGTTGTGGCAGATACTACCTCAAATTTTTATGTAATTTTTTTCAGTGCAATCTGGGCATGTGGGCTTCTTTTGTTAGTTCTGTGTCTGAATCAGACATAGCAGGCTAAGGCAGAACACAGGATTTACAGAGTGGATTGGGCCTAATGTTGGATATTACTTAAGTGGAATAAAGTCAGTTAGACAAAAGGCACTGGACTGGCATGCAGTATGTGTATCCTTGTCCAACCTTGGAATCTGGGAGTATATCTGAGAGTTGAGAGTGTTTCATGGAGGGAAGGATCAGTTGGAATCACCTAACTAGGCTCTCGGGTGATATACAGGATAAAGATATGCAGGACTTCATCCATTGTTCCAGTGAGGGAAACAACACCTAGGTTGTTTACAGATTCTGGCTACTATTAATAAACCTGCTTTGAACATAGTTGAGCAAATGTCTTTGTTGTATGGTAGAGCATTTTTCAGGGAAATGCCCAGGAGTGGTAAAGCTGGGTCTTGAGGTAGCACTATTCCCAATTTCTGAGAAAGATCGAGATTGATTTCCAAAATGGCTGTACAATTTTGCACTCCCATCAGCAATGGAGGAATGTTCTCCTTTCTCCACATCTACCCACCATGTGCTGTCAATTGAGTTTTTGATCTTAGCCATTCTGAAGGGTGTAAGATGGAATCTCAGAGTTGTTTTGATTTGCATTTCCCTTGTGACTAAGGACATTGAAGACATTTTCCTGATTTTCTGTATTTTTCCACATTTCTTACAAAGCTATATATGTATCATATTCAAACTCAAGAATGATGGAAAACTAAAGTAATTAGCAAAGAAAAAAGTACTATACGTAATAGCCAGAATCTGGAAGCAACTTAGATGTCCCCCAATTGAAGAATGTATAAAGAAACTGGTACATTTACACAATGGAATGCTACTCAAAAACAAGGAAAATCTGAAGTTTTGTTAGTTTTGTTAGCAAATGGATGGAACTAGAAAAGATCATCCTGAGTGAGGTAACCCAGACCCAGAAAGACACTCGTGGTACATACTCACTTATAAGCAGATATTAGCCACATAATACAGGATAATTACACTACAATACACCGACCTGAGGAAGCTAAATAGCAAGGAGGGCCCTAGGGAGGATGCTTTAATTATCATTCACAATAGACACCAGAAGTGTTTTAAGGGAAGGACCAGGACCACAGGCCCAGAGTCTACCATAAAGGTCCTCTAAAACATTCACCCCAGCAGAGGATCAAAGCAGAAGCTGAGACTCACAGCCAATCTTTGGGGAGTTTTATGGAAGAGTTGGGGGGATAGAAGGACCTGGAGGGGACAGGAGCCCCACAAGGAGACAAACAGAGCCAGGAAATCTGGACCCATGTTGGGGTTGGGGGCCTGCGGAGATCAATGCACCAAGGACTCCATAGACCCCTCCTCAGATGTAGTCAATAGACAGCACAGTATCCTTGTGGGTCCCATACTATGGGGAGTAGGGGCTACCTCTGACATGGACTCTGATGCTCACTCATTGATCACTTCCCCCTGGTGGGGCAGCCTTGCCAGGCCACACAGGAAGAGGACACAGGCAGTCCAGATGAGACCTGATAGGCTCAGGACAGATGACAGGGAGGAGGCTGCTTCCTTTCTGAGGACTATGGGAAGGGATGGAGGGAGGGTAGAACAAGGAGGAGATGAGGGAGGGGGCTATAATTGGGATATAACGTGAATTAATTTTTTTAAAGATACGCAGGAATTGGCTGTGTGGAAAGATTGAATGTGGCACATGAGGGGTCTAGGAGCGGGCAGGGCATGTCCTGGATGAAGTCTGCAGGTTGGTGGCAAGATGACATGGGAACACTGGATATGGTGGTACCTGGCTAAATCTTGGGGGTTGATAAGGGTCTGTGGGGGTGAGAGGATTAGGCAGACTCACCTAGCTAGGCTCAGGTTAAAGGTATGCAAGGTAAAAGATATGTCTAGGTAAAGAGACAGGAATATGGCACTCAGGGGACCTGTAGATTGGAGATACAGGCCAGTGGGATTATACAGCCAGAAATTTCCACCCTTCTAATTGCAGCCGGTAAATGCAACCATCTTTTTAAAAATGTGTTGGCCACTTAGGAATTTCTGCAGATTCATAAGCTATTTTCAGAAATCACATATATGTCTACAGTATAAACCACTTATATAGGAATACAAAGCAGTAAAAGTGCCAACTAGGGAGGAAAACCCAAAGTGTGGCTACTAGATGCATGGGTGCACACCATGTGCTCTGGGTTGTTTAGGCGCGGAGGCAAGTCTCTCACACAGTTTGTGAAACCATTTAGAACATTTCTTGAATGTGTGCTTAAGTGTTAGTCTCAGAAAATTGAAGTTATAATTGACTCTTTTAGCATCAAACCCACCATTAGGTAGCTATTTAAGTGCCGTTTTTTCCCTATACGAGCGGCATCTGTGTGAAGGGGTCACTCTAATGCATGATGAATAGAAGTAGATTAAATTGGGAAAGTCATTTCTCAGCTGCTGCTGTGACAAGCCATCCCCCTGCCTCTCAGGTAGGAATTTCCATCTTTGACAATTTGACAAATGTGGCTGTATTCTTGGCACTCTCTTCCAACACATGTATGCCCAGTGGTCTATTATCATAAAGAACACCTGACAGGAAAATGAAGGTATGCGTGAGACACGGAGTGCTCCTTCTCAATTTCCCTCTGATAACATCCCATGTCATTCCTTCCACGAGGAAGGAAGCTAAAAGGCTTTTTCCATAAATAGGTCAAATTATGACAAGATTATTATTACTGTAGTGTTTTAGTGTTTTAAAAGAAAATTTCCATTGAAGGTGAAGATTAAGAGGAGGTGAACAGTGTGATATGTGTGCTTTGAGTGATGGAGTGACATCCTGTATACTTCTTAGAATGTCTGTCTTCTTAATGAACCTCCCCACAACTGATAGATCATCTTGAGAACTGATGGTGCCTGTGAGAAGTTAAGTTCATTTTACCAGCTAGTCTCTCCTATCCTGCTGGACCAGTGTGAGAAGATGGGAAGGTCCAGCTAGGACAACGTAGCCAAGTGGTCCTCGTGATATAGTTCAAAGTGTGAATGTCCCTTATGGCATTGCATTCTGGAAAGCCAGAACTGAAGCCTTTATAAGAAATACACACCATAGCTCAAATCCATTCAGGACAGATGATTTTGTTGAGTAAATTTTATGAAGTTGTCTACTTTAGGTGTCTCTTACCTTTACCATGCTGATGACTGGTTTTCATTACAGTTTCCTGGTGTCCAGAAGTATCTTTGGTGGGCCTCTAGTGCTGAGCAAGGTGTCAAATCAGTGTGAATGCTGCGGGTCATGATGAGTCTATGAGTAGAACAATAGGCTATATGGATGTGGTCTATCCTTGAATAATGAGGTTGAATTCTTTTAAGACACCCATAAATGCTCTTCCTTTTTCCCCAGGAGCAACATTCATAATCAGATCACTAATTTCCAAATACCCCACCACTACTTAAAAGAACCAGAAGGTCTGGGGTAGCTAGGTGGTTATTAACCACGCAAAGTAGATTGACTTAATCTAGGCTGGTTTATAAAGAAGCTACTAAATTTTGCTTGTGAATCTATGGTTTGAATGAAAAGCTCTGCCAGTCCACGCCAAACCTCAGCTGATATCTTGGGCATCTATGGCCAGCAACACTTCAGTTCACATCTATACTCTGGGATTCACTGGATGAAAATAAAATCAAGAGGATATTAGGTCCATACCTAGGTCAGAATGTCAGTGCGGTAGCTCAGTCACCCTAGAACATCAAGAGTAAATCCTAGCACACAATTTTTCCCAATTCTCTTTTCACTACTCTGTTATTATAAACTAACCAGAGCAAGTCTCATGACTGGACCAAGAGCTGCTGTAGAAGACACTGGCAACGGCGTGGACACGCATGGGCTGAGCTCAGTGAGGAGAGGCCACCACACTGTTCCACACAGACTAAAAGAAACGTCACAATAACGAGCTAACTTTTCTCAACACATAAGACATGAGTTTCTTCTTTTTAAAATCTTACTTGTATTGTAGGACAAAGAGCTGGTGGCTTAAGTATTGTGATGATAATAGTATAAGTACCAATATGTGATTTAATGATGTAACGGTGGGAAGCTCACGAATACTGAGCAAGAGATTAAAGGGTTTTATGATACTCTTCTCCATGAAATTTGATTTCTAGATGTTCACTTATCTTTCTTTCCCAACGAACACACAACTTAAGGCATTGCAGCTTGCAAGGTGCCCATGGCATCCCAGATTCTCAATACCCTTATGGAAAGTTATTGTTGGATTCCTTTCTGTCCTACCTCTCCAAGAATGGATGGTTGAGAAAGACACAGTTTAGAAGGACATCCAGTGGTATGTTTTCAGCATTGATAGAAACATTATCTACATACCATAAATTATCTTAATTGACTAGAATAATTTTGTATATCAATTATAGAAGCATGAGCATACAGATGTTTTCTCAATACATACACCACACTTATGAAAAAGAAAGGTTTATTTTAGGTTTTGTATAGTTGCTAGTGGTTATGTTCTCATTCTTATGCTCACAAATCATATACAAGACTGTTTCTGAGAATTTTATCTTGTAAATGCATTATTCTCTAAATTATTTATTTTGAAATCCAAATAAAATTCAAAGTTTAGTGCCCAAATGATACAATGTGAGACTTTATTTTTAGTCAAGATAGCTATTTTGTTCATTCAAGAAGCAAATGAGCTGAGGTAGTAATTATTGTAATTTATATGCACTGTGCACTCTAAGCCACAAATGTCCTGTTCTGGACATTTTAGCTATAGAGGCTGAAGACTCTCAAAGTCACTATTTCTTAGAAAAAATGTTACCTGAAAAATTAATAGAAACAGAACCTCACAATGTGCTTACATATAAACAAGGTCACTTTAGATATTTTGAAAATCTGTGAATCTTCATCATCTCTCTCAAGATTTGTTTTTCTTTGAATTAATCTCTCATGTTTTCTCTCTCTTACCTTCATCCATAAGCAACTAATCAAATCTCTATTTTTAAATTCATCCACAGTTTTCCAATACAGTATTCAAGATGTCCACTAGGCTAGGCACTGCATTAAATAATTCTGTTTATATTCATGTTTCAATCAAAGATGTAGCTATTACAACATCCATTTCCTAGAAGAAAGAGGTCAAATTGGGCACAGAGCTCAACCAGTCTTCAAACTAACATCCATTATATCATGATGATCTTACATCCTTCACAACAGAAGATTTCAAACATAGGCTCCATATTCTTCTGTTCCCAGACAAGCCCTCAGCAAGGAAGCTGCCTCACGTTCATTTTAGCATCTAGAGCCATGTCAAGAGCTTCTTGACCATTCAAGAGGAAGTAGAGGAGCACCTGCTTTGTTGCCAAAGCATTGGAGAATGCATTCCAACTGGGTGCAACTGGATCACTATTCATCCTTTCTAAGAAGTCCGTTTCTTCTGATGAAGGGGGATGACACGAACACCAACCATATGAGATTACTGAGCAACAAATAGCTTCATTACATCAGTATACAGCGTGCTTGAAGTGAAGCTTGGCACAGACCAAGCACTCAAGTACATATTGACCCTTATCTCGATACTATGTCTTCTCAGTGTTCGTTTTTAATTGCAGAAGGAGCTTTATCCCCTCGTGACTTCATTTTGCAGTCTCTTAGAGGCTTTCCTTGGACAGTGGGACTCAAAACCAGCAGTTTTTTCTCTCTTTTATTTTTGCAGGAACCAAGGCCTCATGCATTCTAGACAGACACTCAACCACTGAGCTACATTCTTTGCCCTCATACTAGTATAAAAGTGGCATTGCTTGTTCTAGGTCTTTGCACCACTGTTTCACACTCATTCTCTCATGGCATTTCTTAGCACAAAGCAAGATGAAAGATATAGCTACTATGATGTTATTTTACATTTCAAGCAACACTATTTACAATATTCTACTCATGAGCCACCTTATGCACAGTCTTGAGTTCAAGTTTTATTTCATAGTACTGGTCAGGTATGTTCAATCATTTCCCTAGGAGACAATTTGAGCTGATGTCCATCAAAATCATAGACAGTGCTCTATGGTTTCTTATTGTGACTGAGGCAAATGTCCACAAACTTAGTTACTTAAAGCAATGCAAATGTATCATATGCTGCAGATCAGAAGTCAGAACTAGGGCTGGAGAGATGGCTCAGCGGTTAAGAGCACTGCCTGCTCTTCCAGAGGTCCTGAGTTCAATTCTCAGCAACCACATGGTGGCTCACAACCATCTATAGTGTGATCTTGTGTCCTCTTCTGGCCTGCAGATGTACATACAGGCAGGCAGAGCACTGTATACATAATAATGAATAAATAAATCCTTAAAAAAAAGAAGTCAAAACTAGTTTTTATTGAGGGAAAGGGAGACTGAAACATTAGCAAAACTACATTTTTTAAAACTAAGCACATGCTATTCTCTTTTCTAGCTCTTGAAGCTACCTAATCCCATGTCTTTATTGAAGAGCCTGTCATGGTGGCTTCATAACCACCATGGGGAAAACCATTTTGTCTAACTGGCTCTTTGCCTTGGAGTTGGATAAGAAAGAATTCCATTTGGGAGTATACTGATCCTAATATAACGGTGATATTCAGCCAGTCTTTCTTAAATTCCATTTTAATCATTGCAGCCTTTTAGAACCATGAGGTTTGAAGGGTCTGATAATTTTATGGGTCACCCACTTTACCCTCTTATTCAATGAATATTATCTACAGCACTAATTCTTAAACTTGAACATGACACGTGAAACCACCTAGGGACCTTGTTAAAGTTACAGATTTGAATTCTTTTGAGCTAAGAAGCAACCTAAGTTCTTGCATTTTAAGTACCTCTAAACGTGCAGCTCATCCAGAGACCCTTTGATAGAAAGTATCTAGAATGTTTCTGATAGATGTTGATGCCTCTGGAAAAATTACCTTATAGTATTTTCATGTATTGGTAATTTCATCTGCCATTTGCACGAATAAGTGGATTTTGGAATAAAGGCAAACTAAAAATTATTCAGAAGTCTGATTGTTAAAGCTGTTTAAAAAGTGATCTCAATTTATTTTATTTATGTCTGTGTGTGTGTGTGTGTGTGTGTGTGTGTGTGAGAGAGAGAGAGAGAGAGAGAGAGAGAGAGAGAGAGAGAGAGAGAGAGAGGATGTAGGTACCCACTAAGACCAGAAAAGTCTTTCAGATTTCCTGAAGCTGGAATTGTACAGAGGTTGTGAGCTGCCTTATGTGAGTGCTGGGAGCAGAACTCGGATCATCTAGAAGATCAACATTATTCTTAAACACTAAGCCATCTATTCTGTCCCCTCATTTAAAAAAGAAAAAAAAAAGCAAACTAAAATGACATTTTAAATAAAGGAACTTTAAAAAGCTTGAATACACATCTGAGAATCCTTATATTACATATATAAAAATATAACTATAGAACACATACACACATATTTATATATACATTTAATGTGTACATTTCTGTGTTCATGGACATGTGTGTGTGTGCCTATCTCTCTATGTAAATTGATGGTAGGTAAAGCCTGCGTTTATGTTTAGTAATAGAACTGTGGAAGCCTCAGGTCTCACCTGTTCAGCTTCAATAATTTTCTTTATGCAAATTTGCACAAGAATGTGAAAATTGGTGGTGCAGACTTAGACCTCTGCAGATGCAAGACGGAATCCAGATGTGATTTTACTAACCATTTTGCATCATGGGAGCTCATGGCCAGTCTCTAATACGATTTGGCTGAATTCAGTTGTAGTGGCCTCTGTCACCAGCTTTCATATTAAAGCCAGAGTTTCTGGTTTTAATATTTAAATTCAGCTCCTACACATACTTCATTCTTATTTAATGTTTGAAAGTTATTACTTTGGAGCAAGTCAACCAAGCCGCAGTGATTATAGCATATCAAACTCCATTGTCAGTGATTATTTTAATGACTCTGTACCAACAGAGATACGTAGACATTCAGACAAAAAAACAGCCTAATTATAATGACAGTACCAAAGCCAAGCTGTGACAGTTACAAAACCAATTTCAAAGTTTTTTTGACAGCCATGGCTGAAAGCTTTGTTCGGACCTTTCTCTAATAACAGTTTACTTAAGACCTAAATCCACAGTGAAGGAAAACAGAAAGAAAAAGTTGTGGCTTTTCTGTCATGCTAATAAAATGGAAATCAGTTGACATGTTTTTTAATAGAACACTATATTGAAAAGAGTATAGAAAGGAAGTGATGGGTGTGGAATTTAACTCTTACAATGCAAAGAGGAAATAACAATGCAAATTCTAACAAGAATAGAAACTTGACAACTGATTTACTTATCTATGTTATGAAGGTCGCTAGTTCCTGCAAGCAAATTGACAGCCGTAGATACAAACAGGTTGATTGACAGTTCTGGAATTTGATTTTTGTACTACCAATGAAATAAAGTGGAAGAGAAATATAAGAGTGTGTCAATCCCCAGGATGACATTAGCCTCGTGGGAAATCTGCTTTTCCTTTGGCTCAGACATCTCCAGAGTTATTAGGTTTTTTATCACTTTGGTTTATCTCCCTTGGTTCTCCCTTGGTTCAATATAATTAATTCTTTGACCTTGTGTGATTAATTTATCATTTCTGACAGACAAATATCTGGATCAAAAAAAATTGGCATTTGTAGGAACTGGAGGTCTTTGTAACAACTCCTGCCGTGTAATAACACATCTTCATGGATGTTGACTAATTTAAAAGTGATAATATCCCTTTGGAGAATTACGTCCAGGTTACTGAGGAGAAAACTGAGGTGCAGAGAGGCTTAAGTGTCTTGTTCAGGGGTCCAGCTCCAGAAAGTGATGAAGTCTCAACAGCAGACAATTTAGCCCTGCCCCTTTCTGCTCGAGGCGACTGGATGAGCTAGTGCCTTGGACTGCAGTGCAGCACACTTTACCCAGTCTCAGCCTGAGCTTTATGTAGGCTCTTACTGAGGAGCTGCTAGTCGGATCACTGGGCAATATGTAGTGTCCATAAGCATGGGAAAGAAAAGATCCATGAGAAGAGAATATGCGACTGCCTTTCTATGCCCTCACTCAGAAAGGCAAACCTTTCCTTTCCTTTTTAACCTCCTCTATTTTGCTTTTGGGTGTTGGCAAGAGCCTAAGTAAGCTTTTTGTTTTCTGGTACTCTGGGACTTCTCTGAAGCCTTATGCCCCACTTGCTCCCATTTGGTGCTATGCACTTGCTTGCCTGCCACGCAACTGATCTCCATGTCTAAATCAAATGGCACGGCTCTGTCCCACACCTTATTCCAATGCACATTCGCTCTCTTCCTCTCTCTCTCACTCACTCTCTCCTGCTTATGATTCTATAATTAATTTCTCTCTGAAACTCAAAAAACAGTAAAGGAAGACACCAGTGGTGGCATTGGGCCTGAGCAGTTGACTCTCCCTTGTACAGAGCCTTTGTTTTTTATTTTCTCCACATTGGTGATCTCTTCCTCACAGTGGAATTAGAGAATAGACCTCAAACAGACTTAGTGGCAGAGTTTGTTTCTGATGCATTCTTGCTATGTGGTTTTGAACAAATAACCTAAGCTCTCTGAGCTCCGTATAATGCAAGTCACATATCTTACTGTTTAGAGTTGTGGTATTAGCAGACACATGAATAAGATATGAATAAAATGACTAGGCACATAATAAACATTCAAAACATGGCTGCTATCAAAATACTTGTTTTCAATGTTTAGTTTACTCCACTCCACTATGGGAAATGGACAAGATTAGATTCCTAATCCTGAGTCCAGCCTCAATACTTGTGTGACAGTCAGGAAAATTATTTAACTTCTTAAAATCTGTTTTCTTATTCGTCAAATTAGAATAATGTCCTAGGACTAGCATGGATTTTAATTGAGTTAATTTATGTAAAACTCTAGAACAGCCCCAGACACGTAATAAGCTCAATACACAGTTCTTACTTGTTATGGGATTATTTTCAGCAAGTATTTATGGAAGCAAGGAGGGAAAGTGAATCTCTGTCTCTCCCTCTTTCCAGCATTATAACCATCTGCCGATGTTTTCACCCTACTCCAACCCCATCTCTTGCTCGATAGCAAATTCTCATGCCTGTCTTTCAGGATAACCAGTTTGAAAAGTATTTTTCCATATAGTCAGAACTTGGGGGTCAGAACAACCTAATGTCCAAGGTACGTGTATATGTACAGGTTAAATTAAATGTATGTCCCATTTTTTTGTTTGTTTGTTTGTTTTTCAAGACAGGGTTTCTCTGTGTGGCCTTGGCTGTCCTAGACTCGCTTTGTAGACCAGGCTGGTCTCAAACTCACAACGATCCACCTGCCTCTGCCTCCCGATGGCTGGCATTAAAGGTGTGCGCCACCACTGTCCAGCCATATTTCCCATCTTCAACTGAAGGTTTCTGAAACCATGTTTCCATAATCTTTAACTCACTGAGAGAAATGGATTCCTTTGGTCCCACCAGTCAGCAGGAAAGACATTGCTCAGGGGTTCTTGAGAAGAACTGTTTCCACTGCCATGTATCAGCCCTGTCGCCCCCTCACGCATCAGTGCGCACATTGCAAGAACATGGAGAGTTTAATGTGTCGATTTTGACTCCTCAGAAAATGATGCGGTCGTCAGTTTTCCACATGTTTATCCTGAGCATGGTGACTGTGGATGTGATAGTGGCGGCCAGCAACTATTACAAGGGAGAGAACTTCAGAAGGCAGTATGATGAGTTCTACCTCGCAGAGGTGAGTCATGCGCTGGAGGGCTGTGCCGGAGTGCTCAGGGTTGGGGGCCTCACAAAGGGCCTTTTAGAAGCGTGAAATGTCACTCTAGTGCTTTCATTAACTTGACTGACTCCTAAGTTGACTTACCATCTGCCCCTTAAGTGGTTCCCCTGGTTACTGTGTTGTTTGATTTGTTTCCTGTCACCATGGGCCTCAGCAGCTGTCCCCAGAGTGGTCACATTACCAGTAATCTTTTTTTTGCCCTGGGTCTTACTACTCCAGATCTGTCTGTTTTCCTACCCACCTCTCATTTTCTCCCCCTTTTCATGTTGTGGTAGCTTGCTTCCTGCTGCTGTACGTGAGCACAGGTTCAGAAGCTGAGGTAGGACCAGTCAGCATGTCACCTGGACTATAGGTGCCAGACCACACGGAGGGTGAATGTTAAAGTGATGGTGCACTAATTGCCCTGATTTGGTCATTATGCATTCATGCCTGCACCACAACATCAAATTAACCTGAAGTGCACCAAGTGTTTTCCCAAGGAGCCGTTTCACCAAACCTAATTCTTAGGTATTTTTAATCATTTTCAAAGACTGCTGTTCTTAATCATTCTGAAAACAAATCTCATAATTCAATGGTTATATATTTATGGGGAAATGAACTGATGTATAGCCACTCATTCATTGCATAAGTGAGATACACACATACAGTGATACTATACTCTTAAAATCCCATATGTGAATAAAACAAGCCTAAAACCAGAAAAACTATTTATTCAATTATGTTTCTTACAACGCATTTTTTCTACAGAAAGCAATTAGCTCTGTAATTTAGTTCTGTTAGGCACTCAGAACTCTCCTAGCACACTAAAAATGTACTGGGCTAATAAAAATTCAGTCCACACACATAAAAAAAAATTTCTGAAAAAGAATAAATTATATGCAAATATTGAATATAAACATCAACGTGGATGTCAAGAAATTTCTGTGGAGTCATTTAAATTCCACCCTCCTCATGGAGCTCAGTTTCCTATAAAAAATAATCCCTTTACTCTCACATTTCCCTTTGCTAGGAACAGCTGAGATATGGCCCTGCTCTAACAGCTTCAGGCTACGTGGTGCTTACAGGCAGCAAGAACAGAGGGGGAACCATAACAGTGGAGACACAGTAAAAATGAACAAATGAATCTAACTTCTAAAATGTAAACAAAACGCACACTGTTTAAAGCATAAAAAACATAGATATTTTGTGATAAGTTTTAACAGAGGATGTGGATGGGAGGAGTCCACAGTGGTTTATGCATCTCCCTGGTTGTGAGAAGTGAATGAACGTGGGCATCTAGGCAAATGACACCATGAAATAAAAAGCTTAAGTAAAATGGAAACGTTAAACCAAATGAATAGTAATGATGATGATGATGATGGTAACTAAAAAACACTTCAAACGCAGTGCTGAAGATCTAGCCACGTTTTCAGAGCATGAACGTAACAGTGACATCGACATGAAGGGTAACAATGGTCCTGGGTTTTACAGAAGAGAGAAACAAAGAAAGGCTCAGGCTGACCCAGCCTTAGGGGGTCACTTGGAGTGGAAGAGCTGAGAGACAAGGGGCTGGAGACATAGAGGTGATGACAAAGGAAGTGAAATGAAACCCAGATGGCCTGGGCTGGCTATGGAAATAGATGAAAATATAGAAGAATTAAAGGGAAATGAAGCACTCGAGATATTTACATGTTCAAAACGCAGGTTTGATTGAATTCTGAGAATAAGAAAGTTATCAATAGTGATCTGAAAAAAAAAAAAAAGAATTCAAGATTTACCAGTTGCACCATGATTTTGGTAATGGAACACGAAACCTAGGGTGTTGTTCAGTTTAAATCTAAGAATGGAGTTGTGAGCAGAGACCAAGGAGCCACTATAACCTGAGAGTCACTGAGTCCCAAGTGGGTATTGAAGAAGACGGCCGATTCTTACACAGGACAGTGCACCTTGGGCAAAGCCAAGGTGCGTAAGTGGTTGATGGAGAGATGAGTGGAAGGTGGAGAGGTGGAACCAGAGGTTGGTTTATCCTGGTGGGATCCTACCAAAGAGTTCCCAGGAGAAGTGGGTTGGACATCTTTTTCCTATCCACTTACCATTCTCCATGGCACCCAGCAACGTGCACTCCCTCCTCCATAAAGGGCTGTGTGTAATGGAGTATTGCATAACACCCACGGGCAAGAAACACTGGCGGCAGACATGCAACTTGATAAAGTAGAAGGCATTGATTAAAGCAGAGATAGACAGTGTTTAGTGGGCCCTGTGCCATGAAGGTGAAAAGAAAGGTTAAAAACTGCACAAGGGCAGCAGTTTGTGCAGGCCTCCCTGCATGAACAGAACCTAGACCCCCCTGTTCAGATGTAGCCTATGGACAACTCATTCTCCACATGGATTCCCTGGTAAGGGGAGGAGGGGCTACCTCTGACATGGACTCTGGTACCCGAGGTTGGATAACTTCCCTTGCTGGGGCAGCCTTGTGGGGCCACAGTGGAAGAGGATGCCGGCTATCCTAATGAGACTTGATAGGCTGGGGTCAGATGGTAGGGGAGGAGGACGCCCCTGTCAGAGGAGTAGGGGAGGCGAATGGGGGGAAGAGGGAGAGGGGGTGGGAGTGGGAAGACACTAGAGAGAGGGTACCAATCAGGATGTTATATGAATAAACTCTAAAACATTAAAAACAAAACAACAAATTGCACAAGAGAATTGCATCAGAGGTTAAGGAATGATAACGAACATTCTAGAGAACAAACTGGGAGATGAGCATAGCGATGGGATCTGGTCATTCTCTTAAGGAGGAGGAGTCTCTCTTTCAGGATGATGATATTAGATATTGCATCGGCATCACTTCTGCACCTGCTCACAGCAGGCATTAGTTACACCATGGCCTATGGGGTAAATGAAGTGGCATATACCCTGCAAACACTGGGAATTGAACTGACTTCAGAAAAAAACATTTTTTCCCTAATTTCTTCTCATAGAAAGCCTACCTCTTCTCTAGTCTGCGCTTATGAATATTAGATGTTAGTTTCATTAAACTATAAGAATTTGCAACAAAATTTCAAGAAATTTTATTGTGGAGTTTATTAATTGCTGCCTAAATGCTGGTAGAGTCTGGGAACAGGTGATTAATCCTTGTCAATTTTGTTGGTTTTATTTGTAATATTAAAAATAACAACCACAGAGCTAAGATGATATCACATACCCCATAAAGCTTGAAATATATTATATGCCTCCTATTTATCACCATTTCCAAACCACTAACACAGACTTGGTTCAAAAAAATAATAATAATGCTGTCATTGAGGTAAATCCTCTCTATATAAGTGTTCGTTGCCAGCCAAGTGACACTGAACATGTGAAAACTTTGAGAGCATAAGTAGGGCATAAAATGATATTTACAGCATCAACACTAACAACAGAAATGATGAATACAGGAAGAGGACAATTTGAGAGGGTACAGGCATGTCTGTGGCATGTATTTACACCCAGACTCAGCAAGTTAATACATCATATAAATACACCTTTTTCCGTGTTTTTCAGTAAAGAAGTAGATAAGTAGCTAAATAGACGCAGTAACAACTCTCTGGAATCTCGGAAAGAAAAGGAATAAATAAACTAGGCATAGAATTTCCTTCACACAAACAGATGACATCAGCTTAATGTTGAATTACTTAAGCAGTCAAAATCAGCTCCTGTAGATGGAGTGACTGTTGGTGTTTGAGTTCCTCAGAATGTTTGGACTGAGCTCAAAGTATTCTGTCACGCCTTTTTGAATAAATATTGTGGTATATGAGTCATTATAATTTATTTTGAATATGACTAACTCATTTTAGCTGAATGTACCTTTTAACAAATACTTCCTTTCAGTTTAAGCCAAGAATCACCACACTTCATTGAAGGGCCAAATAGGCACGTTAGGCTGTGTAGGCTGTGCACTCTCTATCAGCTCCTAGCTAGGCCACCTTTGCGCAAAAATGAATGTGACCTTAAGACAGCTAAATTTTAATAAAAGCTTATTTACAAAAGGAAGCAGCAGACCGGATGTTGTGTGAGCTATAGGAACAGGGCTTTCCAACTAGAATTCTTATACAATAAATTTTAATACATTAATATTAATAACAACAACAACTACCACATTTTTAGAAAGTCCATTGTGTGCTAAGTACTTTAAGGAAATCCATTGTATCATTTAACCCCACCCCCAAACAGCTGTAATGACAGCAGCTGGAGACTGGGGAGCATAAGGCGCTGTATTTAAGGAAACAGCAATATGTAAGAGCCCTGGAAGCTCAACTTCCACACGGTATCACAAAAGACCATGGGGTTTGAAAGAAGCAATTTCTTTGTTAGGTTTCTACATATTATACAATAAATTGTTTAGAAAAATCCAAAATAAACCGCTCTCTCCACTAGCAGTCAACTCACAGTCTCAATAAGAGTCCTTCAAGAATAAATTAAGCTGCTTAGCTTCTGTGGTAGTGCTGGAGCCTTGTTCAGTTACTTTGGATTAATTAATCTAAATTTAGAATTAGCTAAGAAAGAGGGAAAAAATGTTTTTATTTCCTAGACTATGCATTAACAAAGAAGTAAAGACCAATTTTTTGGTTAAGAATTTTCCTTTTCCTTTTCATCTAAGATAATATTTACTTATTATTGTATACATATGCATTTTATAATAAACATAATTATATTGTAGATATTATGTTTTAATCACAAATATTAATATTTGAGACTTTTTCTGCTGTGTGGTATTTTGGATATTTGCGCATCTATTAGGCTGTCCACTTATCAAGATTGTATGTTCAAAGCCCATAGGAAATGAGCAGTTTTAACAGAATTTCTCATATGAGAAACCGCAATTTTCAAGGCAAGAGAAGGGTCATAACTTACTGGTTGGTTTTTTTCTAGAACTTTAGATAGAACTAAGATCTGTACAAAGCCTAAGTGTGGCCTGTTAGAAGTGTCCTTAAAGCAGATACTCAGCTTTTCTGATGTATGCCATCTGCAAAGCTGAGAAGATCTCTCCCAACTCCCAGTCAGTACACTCATATGAACACTGTATTGTCTTTATTAACTACTATTTTCTAACTGATATTGTATTTAAAAAATTGAAAAGTATTTGATTTGTTTTATGAGGAATGTAAATAAAAAACTAGAAAATGTGTTGTTAGGTTTATTTTGTGTTCAGCATTGGAGCAGTGCATATACATGTTCTCATTTCTAAGATTTATTAATTGTGTCTTATTATAATTAAGCAATTTAACTGCAGTCACTAAAACAAATACTTGAAGGTTCTATTGTTGGTAAAATACTCGATATCTGCTAGTGATGTAGTTAAATTCATTCTTGAGTGAAAAAAGTAGAAACTCAGAAACTGATGGAAGAGAGATGAAGGAATAGGAAGAGGTGAGAGAGAAGCGCCTTTACCATCCCCAAACTATGGACCCCTCTGGATCTACCTGAATGCGGAGCTCAGCCCTCTTTACTCCTGGCATTAAGACTTTAAAGCATCGGATTCTTTTGTTTGAAGTCAGGAGCGAGAAAGTGTCCTGGGCTTAGTTGCTCACAATAAATTCACTGAAACAACCCACCAAGAAGTGTCTCCAGTTCCAAACCTGCCTCTGTCCCTTTTCCTCTCCACCTCTAAGCCTATCCTACCCCATCCCCAGATTGACAGTCCTCACTTGGTCTTCAATCTAAACAACAACCCCCTTAGATTCAAAGGTTTCAGAAAGTAAAGGACCTCACCCAAGGGTAGCCCTTAGGGTTCCTTCCGAACACCCTCCAGTGCCGCGTAACAAGGTCACATGGGTGTTCTTCTTCTCCCGCCATTTACAAAGGAAGGACAGACACGGTTAAGAACCTTTAACAGAAACCAGTCCTGCTCGGTGATAGAAAATCCACAGGGAACGAACTTAAAAAGTTGTGGCAGATGATCCTGTGGAGTTATTACAAGTTTTGTTAGTACTAGTTTTCTGATAACCTTGAGAGTATTTGGTGTAATCCTAAATGAGGTTTCTCACTGCTAAAATGTGTAGAAATTAAGTGACCTATCAAATAACTTCTACTGAATCAGAATAAGATAGAATAGCTCCCCAGTCTGGTGTCTCAAGACCTCGCATCTGTGTGAGGTCCAATCCGTAATTCCAACAGCTCTAGGATCATTCTCTGCTGCAGTCAGGAACTAAAATACTCATTAAGCTGACTTGTCAGAAGTGATGAGTCATAATCTGGCCAAGGTGCTAGAGTTTTGTTTGTTTGTCTTTTGTTTTTGTTTTGTTTGTCTTTTTTTTTTTTTACTTCCTGTAGTTTGAGAGAATGAATATTATCTTTAGAAGGGATTCCTGCTCAAGCAAAATGGTGTGAGGACTAAACCCGTCATACTCTGATAATATCTGTAAAGGCTGCACTTCTCCATGGTAGCTACCTCGGATGTCAAATATAAGGCAATTGCCTTCGTTAGTTACGTCAGGCTATTCTTCTCTATCACTTCTCTTACATAAAATGCCCACCCTTCGAAAATCCTGCAACGTTTAACTTTATTCTAAGTACTATTCATTTTATAGTGACTGATGTAGTGACCAGTCACTTTATTATGACGAGTGATTCTGTGGAATTATTTTGATTCTTGTTAGTGCTAGTTTTCCGATAACCTTGAAAGTATATTGGGTACAATTCTAAATAATTCCACAATAAATCTACCCATCGCATACACAGTACTGCAAAATTACCAGCCTGGCTTTTCAAGAGTTAATATTTTTTTTCCTGTTTGCTTCAGGGTTTTTATCTAGAAACAATGTATAGACAGAGTAAGAAAATCCAGTGTTCCTTGATGTTATTCTTCCGCCTGTTCTACAGAGAAGTGCACTCATCACATCAACACATGTCTTCTAAGACTATTGAGTAGCTATAAACAGCTTGGTTTTCTCTTTCGTTCATTATGACCTTTTGAAAATACTCCTGTTGATTTCAGTACTGTTTGCTTATTTGTTCCATGGATAATGGCGCTGTAGTTTTCAGTGGCTTGTGTTTGATCCTTTGCCATAAGACACAACCCTTCTATAAACATTCTCATCTCCGGTTTCATGCCACGTTGGGGAAAGGCTTTGAGGATTTTGTTTGTTTGTTTGTTTTCTTTTTCTCAGAGCATGAATCTTGGCTAAAAACTGCTAGAGCATAGGGTACAACCCTATTCAACTCTGCTAACCATGCTTGAAAACTAATATTCTGCCAGATTAGTATTCCTATCAGATTGTATAAACAGCTTCATTTCATGCTAAATTTACAGTCATTCAGATTTTCAATTTTATCATTTTAGGTAAGAAATGTAGGTCTGATTACTATAGAGAATTAACTTTCTTCGTCTTCTGTCTTTTTCTTCTGCTCTCACTGGCTGTTTTTCAGCTATCTGAGGATAGGCGATCCTCTCTATGAAGCTGTTTCCACGCACTTTGTCTCTTAGCTTTTACTAATTGTCTTGATGTCCACGAAAGGTATCAGTTATAACAATGGAAGACTTAGTAGTCTTTAATTTTTACATAAAGCCAAGCATCTTGGATATTTAAAATAGCTTAAATGTCAGTAAATGTGTTTTTCTAATCTTATTCTCTAAGAAATAAAAGAAAATCTGTGTAGCTAGCTCGCTAGATAAAAAAGCATCGGATAAACGCTACTTGTGAGTAAAAGCTCTGAGCAAACCACCAAGCGACGTGACCTTTATTGTCTGTAAAACCTACAAACAATAAGGATGAATGGGGAGCACTCACGTCAAGAGAGAAGTGAGCTGTCTGTGCTACTGTTATTGCTTCTGTCCAGTATTTCCCGGAACCCAAAGTGGGACGAAAATGCAAAGTAAGAATTAGTAAAGGAAAGACAAAGAGAAGGAAGAGAGAAGAGGAATCAGAAAGAAACAAAACGGTTTCAAGTCATGTATTTGTCTACATAAAAATTCCAAACAAACCTGCAGACATGTTTTAGGAAATATGAACTTACAGTATTGTTGTTGGATGTCGGATTAGCATATAAAACCATAGATTCCTACATCGCAATTAATGAAAATTTAATTGAAAATAATTTATTCAAAAACATGCTGGATAATGTCTAGGTATACACTTCACAAAATATATGCAAGATCTTTGGGACAATTAGAAAGCATTGTTGAAACATGCAACAAAACAATGAAAAATTGAAAATCTCAATAGATGTGTCTTTAATAACAATTAAATCTCTGTATAAAGATAAATTTATTTTGGCCCTCAGCTCGAATAATTTCAATTTACGATGAGGGGCCAGCATGACTGTGGGAGTAGTCCATGACATTTCTCCACATAACTATGAATCAGAGGGGCTGGAGAGGTGGCTCAGAGGTTAAGAGCACTGCCTGCTCTCCCAAAGGTCCTGAGTTCAATTCCCAGCAACCACATGGTGGCTCACAATCATCTATAATGAGATCTGGCGCCCTCTTCTGGTGTATATGCAGGCAAAACACTGTGTATATATGATAAATAAATAAATCTTTAAAGAAAAAAAGCTATGAACCAAAAAACAGAGGGCTTAGGTCTCATTCAGGGGCAGTCTAACTCTCAAAGGCCCACCCCAGTAACCTATTTACTCCATCAGGCTCCCACTAAAGGCTACATGACTTAAAACTACTGCTATAAGATGGAAATCTAAAATACCTAACATGAGACTATGGGGGCAAAGGCATTCTAGATTCAAACCATAACAAAAGCTCACCTGAGTTTGCGCCTCATCAATCTTGTTTTTTGGAGACAGAGTTTCTCTTTGTATAATTGACTATACTGTACTTGCTTTTTAGACCAGACTGACCTCGAACTCACAGCTCTCCACTTGCCTCTGCTTCCCTGAGTTCTAGGACTAAAGGCATGCGCCACCACATCCCGGCAAGTGCTATGGGCTTCATAGATCTTACACAGCTTGTGACTGACTCATCGGCCGGTGTTAGCAGTTGGAGTTTCTGATACAGCCAACCACATGTCTCATCACAGACAACCAGTTACAACCCCGAAGTCTCTGGTGTACTGTCAGTGCACTATATAGTTTCCATTGTTATAGAATTAACAGTAAGACCTATTGTCTGGGGACTATGACATAGGATGCCACTGTAGGCCTCAGGCAGTAAGAACAGATAGCTCACCTACAAGGAAGAAAAGACCAGGCTCTCCTATGGACTGCTGACAAGAGCGGTCATATCTATAGTATCAATGACCAGTGGCCTCCGAGTTCCAAAAAGACAGTCTGTCCCTGCTTCATCTCCACAGATGCCGAGCAAATGCATTGACTGATAATTTGTTCACCCATAAATGTTCATGCATTACCTTTGAATTAAAAGAGCAGCACAATTTCCATTTTTTCCTTTAATGTTAAGTATACCATTTTTAATCAGTTAATTTTCCTCCTTTTCAAAACTTGTTATTCATCTGACTATTCAACTGCATGAGTTCAATTGTACATTATTTGGGCAAAATATATACTATCCTGAAAACAAATACAATACTCCCTCTTTTACAATAACATTTAATTATTTTTTCTCTTCTTTAATTAATTAATGATTCACTTTACATCCCAATCATAAACAACTCCCTCTTCTCCTGGTTCTACCTTCCCTCCCTCTTCCCCCCCCGTCCACCTTCCCTTATTCTTCAGAAAAGGGGAGGCCTCTACCCACCCACCCCAGCTCATCAAGTCTCATCAGGACTGAGCATGTCCTGATTTAGGCCTCCCCTGTGGCCTGGCCAGCCAGCCCCACCAGGGGGAAGTGATCAAAAAGCAGAGAACAGAGTCCATGTCAGTGTCAGCCCCTGCTCCTCTTACTAGAGGACTCACATGAAGCCTGAGCTGCCATCTGCCATAGCTGTGTAGGCCTAGGTCCAGTCCGTCCATGCTCCTTGGTTGGTGCTTCAGTCTCATCAGGCCCCTCTGGGCCCTGTTTAGTTGGCTCTGCTGGTCTTCTTGTGGAGCTCCTGTCACTTCCAGGTCCTTCTGTCTATCCCCCCACTTTTCCATAAGACTCCCTAAGTTTTGCCCAATGTTTGGCTGAGTCTCCACATCTATTTGGATCTGCTGCTATGTATAGCTTCTCAGAAAACAGCTATGCTAGGCCCATGTCTGTGAGCACAGCAGAGTATTGTTAATAGTGTCGGGGGTTGACTCTCTCCCATGGGGTGGGTCTCAGGTTGGGCCTGGCATTGGTTGGACAGTCCCTCAATCTCTGCTCAATCTTTATCCCTGCACATATTATAGGCAGGATAAACGTTGTAGGTCAAAGTTTTTTGTGGGTGGGTATATCCCAAGAAAAAATACAATACTCCCTCTTTGACAATAACAATTACCATTTCATTTTTATCATGTTTTTGAGATTATTTATTTTTGTTTTATGTAGTGTGTTTTGCCAGCATGTATGTTTTTGTGCCACAGGCATATTTCATTTACTTTTTAAATCTGGAACCATTATTGGTAATTTTCTTGGAGACAAGAAGACTTATTGTTCTATATATTAGGTGGCATATGGTGTTATTATACAATGAAAAATATATTTAAATAATGATATACAAGAAATGTGAATTACTAAGACTATTAGGTAAATTCTGTGATAATGACAGCAAACAAGAGACATCTTTTTTTCATGGGAGGTGTATTTCATCTTACACATCCTGGTTACAGTCTGTCATACAGAGAAGCTACAGCAGGAACCCAAGCAAGAAAAGAGGCAGAAACCAAAGCAGTCAACATGGAAAATTTGTGCTTGTTCTCTACAGCTTCCTTGGTCTTTCTCTTCCCTTCCTTCTTGCTTTCTTTCTATCCTCCTCCTCCTCTTCCTCCTCCTCCTCCTCCATTTAAAGTAAACCCTAATTAACTAAACCCAAAGTCAACACACCTCAGTGAAAAGTTGGAATAGCCATTCTGAAGCTGTGGACTTTCACTTTAGGTTTTTACATATTTACTATCAAATATATTATATGTATTTATCTGCCAACAAAACAAAAATAATAACAGAATTAGAAAAAATATCACACACACATACACACATTAAAAACATGTCTGTTTTAGAAAGAGGGTTAAAACCTAACTTACATATGCTTCTTAGGGATAAGATCTTTGGGGAAGGCGGGTAAGATTAACCTTATCTAGGCCACAAGGATGGAGTGTTCATGATTGAGCAAAACCAGCTTTATAAGAGAGAGAGAGAGAGAGAGAGAGAGAGAGGGAGGAATTGAAGAATATTCACACATGATGCTCATTTCTGCCATATTCTGCCAATTTCTGTAATATTGAAGCACCTTGGGACACTGACAGCAAACAAGGCCATCACTCGGTTCAGGCCCTAAGCTTTGAAACAAAACTGCATATTTTTTGTGTTTACCCCTCTTCGTGGCATTGTATTATTTGCAACTTGAGAGCCCAGCAGAACATGTATTCTCCAAAAGGGAATGAAATAACATCTAGAGGGCTGAGAATTTTACCCTTGGTTTTGGGTAGTGAAAAAAAAAGGTTTTATGTAAGACAAAGATACTCAGAACATATAAATACAAACATAGCTGTGGTTTTCAAATTCCAAAGGAAGTAGTGATTAGAAAGAAAATTGCAAAAGATTCCCTGGAAAGGTGGTCAAAGAAAAAGGAGGCTGGGGGACCCTTCAGTGGGTAAACTGCTCCATATAAACATGAGGGCCTTACGGTTCCCATCCCCATGGCCCGAGCAGAGCTGGGCTGCGGGACAGAGGCACACACAGAAGAATCTCCAGAAGCCCGTGGGCTAGCGAGTGTGGCACGTACAGAGGCAAAATACAAAGGCCTGTGTCTCAAACAAGGTGGAAAACCAAGACTGACACCAAGGCTGTCCTTAGTGACCTCAACATGCTGTCTTATGTAGAAACTGTGGGCAGTGCTGTTTCAAAGTAAAAGTAAAAAGAAAGAGAAATGTGAGGACAGATAAGACGGCTCCATGCTTAATAACACTGGATGATTTCCAATGGACCTGAACTCAATTACCAGCACCTGCGTGGTGCCTCACACACTTCTGTGACTCCAGTTCCAGGAAACCCAATGCCTTTTCCCTCATTCATGGGCACAAGGCATGGATTTAATGCAAAAACGTACATGCAGGCAAAACACCCCCATACTTAAATATATCTAAGTAAAATAAACATCTTGTAAAAGAAGAAATATTTTCTATATGTCATTTTAAGTGTTATCAAGGAAGGCAACAAAAATATTATTGAAAACTTATTACAAATTTTATCTTAGTTTTTGAGAAGGTAAAACTGTATTCAAAAGTACGCGCAGGTGGTGAGTTCTACATGGATACTGTGTTAGTTCACAATACCACTGACTAAATAAATTACAGTGAAAAGACTCAAATGGGACTGTGGTTCTGGCCCAGGAAAAATGAACCACATTCCGTGACATTGATGGAAAGACTCCCAAGGAAGTGGTCATGAGGTGGAGAGAAAGAGGAGGCTGCTCAAGAGATTCGACAGCAATCTGATAGCAGAATCCTCCGATGATAACTCATCATCCATCAGGGACCTCCACAGTGGAGGGCTGAAAGCTAGCAGCGACAGCTGGATCTCTAACACACACACACACACACACACACACACACACACACACACATGCACTCACACATGCACACACGCAAACTACTTGCTCACTGGAATTTTTAAAAAAAACCTGAAGATATAGCGCCAGATAGATTTCCAAAGATGACATCCTATTGGGACTCTAGGTGAGAGAAGCATGGGAGAATGGGGAAACAGAATGATCCAGGGGGTCCTAGAAACCTACAAGAAGAACATCATGATGGGCAGATCTGGGCTCAGGAGTCCTGCTCAAACTATGGCACCAGCCAAGGACAATATGTGCAGTAAACTTCAAACCCCTACCCAGATCTAGCCAATGGACAGGACATTCTCCACTGTTGAGTGGAGAGTGGGGTCTGACTTTCACACAAACTCTGGTGCCCCATATTTGACCACATCCCCTTGATGGGGAGGCCTGGCGGCACTCAGAGGAAGGATAGCAGACTACCAAAAAGAGACTTCCCTCAGTCACCGTCATAGGGGAGGGGAGTAAGGGGAAAATGGGAGGGAGGGAGGAATAGGAGGATACAAGGGATGGAATAACAATTGAGATGTAATATGAATAAATTAATAAAATATTTTTTTTAAACCCTGAAGATAGAACAGTTGCTTGGGATGTTTTTGTGTGAGTCTTTGCAGGTAGTTTGGTTCTACAGTCAGCATATCTACCTTCTTCAGCTCATGTGGCCAATAGCAACAATCTAGAAAGTTCCACCTTGTCCCAAGTACCATGAAAGTTAGTTCACAGAAATAATTTGGAATTGCTCATGGCAAGTGGGCTTGCAAACCTGCCTCCCCAATACTTCTAACAACTCTGCTCAGAAATTAAACCCTCTGCCAAATCTCACAACCTACAAGAAATAGTCAACTATTTAATAATTAACTGTTTAAGGTAATCCTCTACTGTAAATTCTAAGAGTTTTTCTGGTGACAGGCTAACCTCTAATCTCAAGTAAGTTAGGACTGTTTATGCATATTTTTGCCATTAAATGTTAACTCTTAGGAGTTAGTGCTGTTTCTCCAAAAATCTACAATGTTAGCTCGCAACAACTGACAAATTTACTTAAAGAGGAAGTATTCAATCTCAGGAGAATCCAGAACTGGAAAGAAGAAAAATTGACAAGAATATTGGCCTTTGCTAAATCATTTCCAGTATTGTTTAGTGTCTTTGAGAAAAGTAATTTTCCCAAACAGTGAGTACTAAAGCAAATTACTCTCCTTTGCTAAATCATTTCCAATATTGTTCTGTGTCTTTGAGAAAAGTAGTTTTCCCAAAGAGTGAGTACTAAAGCAAATTACTTTGACTGCACATGGGTCATGACCCACTTGACAAAGAAATCTGCACTTAAGTGGCAGGAAGAAGTGTGCCCTTAAAAGGAAGTGCATACCCCTCCATCTTCACCTTGACCCCTGAAAGGTGTACTAAACTTCATGTAAAATGCTCTATCCATACATTAAGCTGAAATTCAAACAGCATTGTTTCTGAGTTGAAAAATATAAAAAAATTGATTTAACAGGACACCAGAGTTTTGAGATGAATCTAGATCCTTGGAAGAAACAATTCTATCTGGGGAAATGCATGCTGAAAATCTAGAAGAAGTTAAAGATTTCTTGGAAAAATAAAAACGGACAATCAGGTGAATGAGCTGATAAACATAATCAGAGCTGTACTGGAACACTCTTCCCTAGCGTTATAAAATGGACGGTGCTCAGATAACCTTTACAGTAGGGTCTGTCTAATTTCAGTATTCTGATCACTCTGATTTAAGAAACCATAGACCATATAAAGACTATAAAATTCAATAGTATAATTAACTAGACATGACAATGATACAATAAGTAAAATTACAGGCAAGGTTCATATGAAAAATAGAAGTATGATTCAATAAAATCCACAGGAAATTCTTTTATCTCGATTCTAGAGTCTAGAGTGTAGTCCACAAATAAATAAAAAAAAATGCCTATTAGAATCATTCATGATATATGTCATTGCTTTGATGAATAGTAAAATAATGGACATCCACAAGCATGGCAACTCTAAATTACCTCATTTGGACCACTGCTACTATGATCGACACCTGTTCCCTGGCATAGTGGCACACGCCTGTAATCCCAGCACTCAGAGAGGAAGAGCCAGTTGTGTTTCTGTGAGTTCGAGGCCAGCCTGGTCTACAAAGCTAGTCCAGGACAGCCAAGGCTACACAGAGAAACCTTGTCTGGTAAAAACAAACAAACCAACAAAAAATAAAATTCCTGTTGTTACCACTGTAATATACAGGAACTGTCTGCCTTAGTTTGGGTTTTATTGCTGTATAGAGACCTCATGACCATGGCAAATATTATAAAGGAAAACTTTTTAATTGGGACTCAGGCTAACAGTTTTAGAGGTTTAGTCTATTATCATCATGGCAGAACATGTGGCCGTGTGCAGGTAGACGTGGTGCTGGAGGAGGCAAAAGTTCTGCATCCGGATCTTAAGGCAGCAAAGGGAGATTGTGTGCCACACTGGGTGTAGCTTGAGCAGAGGAAACCTCAAAGCTCACCCCCACAGTGACACATTTCCTCCAACAAGGTCACACCTACTGAGGCCACACATCCTAATAGTGCCACTCCCTATGGGCCAAGCATTCACACATACGGGTCTATGGGGGCCACACCTATTCACTGCATTATAGCTAGATCTCTACAAGCAAGGAACTAGTGTAATTAACTTCCAAGCAAACCTTAAAAGGAATTATGTCATTTATAGATAGTATATACACATTTCTAATGAGACCTAGGAGATTTTAAAATATCTGAGTTAGTTTAGTTATGTATGCATATAAAGCCTATTAGAAATATCAGTAGCTTTTCTCTTTTCTGAAACTAACTAGGTAGAAAAGTAAAAATACACATATACACACATGCACACACACTCACACACACACATATACATATGTTATGTGCATACAGTGAATATACATAGATGCACACAAACATATGTGAAAGTTTTACTAAAGAATATAAAATGAGGTCCAAACAAATAGAATAACATAATATTTTCTGTCTGTATTGACTGGATACTGTCTTTCAAAACCCCATTCTGCAGACTTCACTTATCATTTTGAGGCAGGGCCTTAACTTGTAGGATCTTCCTGCCCCTGCCTCCCCAGTGCTGCTAATACAGGCTTAAGCCACCACACCAGTTCAAAAGGTAATCTTTTTAAACAATATCTGAAGATATGTGGATATGAAAGTGTACATTTTATAGTGCAAAGTTGTAAACTAAACTATTGACTACTGAATAAATATATTCAGTACATTTAGCAGACAAAGATTAATGACTTCAATATAAACAACTCTCAAAACTGATAAGAAATACAAAACAATGCCACAGAACATTGACAAAGTTATGAACAGCAAAATATAATTACTTTAGAAAGAAATTAGCTCTAAGTGATCAATATACACATTTCTGTGTAAGAAACATTATATCTGATTGTGCTGTTGCAAAGTCAAATTTTTAAGACAAGAGTGACTTTTCTGCATTGCTTGGAGGCAAATGGTTTATTATAACGTTTTTTTGGTTTCCTTGGTTTTCTTTGTTTTGTCTTGTTTTGGGTTTTCCAGACAGAGTTTCTCTGTCTAGCCTTGGCTGTCCTGGACTCGCTTTGTAGACTAAGCTGGCCTCCAACTCACAGCGATCACCTGCCTCTGCCTCCTGCTGGGATTACAGGCGTGCGCCACCACACCTGGCTTATTTTAAAGGTTTTGAAAGTGACGTTTTACCTTCCAAACTTTAAGACAAACAAGTCTGTGTTCTGTGCCCTCTCCTGTAATGCCAAGTGTGGAAGTATATTTTCATATTTACACATATAAAATCCTCAGTAAGGCGCAGCAAGGAAAGGTAGCACACAACTCTAATCCCAGCACTCCAGAGTTTAAGGCAGGATGGTGATGAGAGAGAGGCCAGTCTGTCCAACAACCTTGAAAGATAAATGTTGGTCAATTACTGATGTTTAGACAAACAGCTGGGAGAACCTTGTTTTTTAAGTAATAAAGTGTTTTATTGTGTTTGCCTAATGATTCCTACAAGTGCTATTAGCCAGTAAATTAAAATGGATAATAGTGAATGGAATAAGTGATAACCACCATGGAAAATTATACAGAGGCCCTTTTTCCTTTGGATGTGAAAAAAGAAGGAAATGTTCACAGTGATATTTAAAGCGCTGCATATGTTTGGAGACACTGAGAAGAGAGCACAGGACATTGACAGGAGCCTCTGGCAGAGGGGGACTGTGGAGGTTATTCACACTTTCTTGTGTTCTTTGATTTCTCTCAAAGTTAGTTACTGTAGTTATGTGCACACGCGAATGCGGTGTGTCGATATGTGTGTAACTTACTGAGTCTATGTGGTGTCGCTTGTATGATATATGCATGTTTACGCTGGATAAATCAATCAGATGACTTGCTGCAGGCATTAATTGCCTGTAGTCCTTAATCAAGGGTTAGGGTTAGGGTCAGGGTCAGGGTCAGGGTCAGGGTCAGGGTCAGGGTCAGGGT
>OU015748.1:1076004-1092089 GCA_907169655.1 Acomys percivali
TGCGCTTATTCCAGCCATGCCTGAGTCAGTCAGAAGAGAGACAGAGAGACAGAGACAGAGACTGAGAGAGCGCCCGATTCCAACCATGCCTGAGTCAGAAGGCTCTCAAGTTGAAACTGTTCATGGGCTGCAGAGTTCAAGGACAGCCTCAGCATCTTAGTGAGACCTTGTCTGAAAGGAAAAGTAAAAAGAGAGCTGGTATGTGGCTCAATAGTGGAGTGTTTTCTTACTATAGACCAGGCCTTGGATTTAGTCCCCACAGCTACAAAAATGACGGGCAGTATCACAATGAATGGTTGAAAGACAAGTTAAATAAATGATTATTAAATAACCTATGTTGAAGCTGAAAGAGAAGCCCTCATAATGTGTACCAGGATGTCTTCCTAGTAAATTAGAACAAAAATATTTAGACTATGCAAAGACAGAAATGGGAAAAAAAATAGCATTTAATTATGGATGGCCAAGGGTTGTGTAGGTCTAAAACAATATAAGAAATTTGGAGAAAAATAAATTTGAATTTTAAAATAAGAAGTCAAATAATCACTATCAGCCTTTTACAAAATAATAAGCTTTTAACTTACTACCTGTGCCAGGAAGGAGATTCCAAGGGCAGGAGACATGTTTGCTATTTTTGTTTTTAGTGAATAGTGATGCACACAGCTGCCGGGAGACCATAGATCCTGATATCACGCTTGCCCTTGACATCACTCATTAAATGTCCAAACACAAAAACATTTTTAGCAATTGAAGTGGTAATTACATATGTAGACGCTTATTGTTAGCAAAATAGCCAGATAAGGTGAATATGCTCAACGTGTGCTATGCTCTTCCATGAAAATGTCATAACGCAATCCTGATCGTATACAATTATGCTAATAAGATAAGAAAATAGCAAGAAATGTATACAAAGGCTGATTGTTGGGATAATCTGAAGTATTTTGATGCTAATTACTGCTTGCTGTCTGGCCCACCTTTTGCTTAATAAGAAGCCGTCCCACCTGGGCAGTGCAGGAGATAGGTGGGGCTAAGAGAGGAAGGAATTCTGGGAAGAAAAGGGACACCCGCAGGAGAAGGAGAGAGACCTGAAGTGAAGAGAGGAAAGCCGCCATGGCTTAGCTGGAGGAGAAGCACATGGCCGGCATGGATGGAGAATCCAGCCCAGATGAAGAACATGAGCAAGTATTTGGGATTTTGGATGGGAGGTAGCTTGGTAGACATTATTAGGAACAGATGGCATGGGATGGAGGCAGGGATCCCATGGCTGCCACACTATGGGAGGTAGTTTAGAAGATTGATATCTGCCCTGCCCCAGGTTAACTAAGGCTATTTTAAAATGTAACAAGTGTTGGTGTCTTAATTGATTGATAGCCGGGCCTACAGATAACACAGATAATTTTTAAAACAATAAGTGGACTATCATTTGGTTGACTCAAGAAAGTGCTGTAGTAGGTAAAGTACTTCTCTCTCAAGCATGAGAATCTCAGCTCAGTTCCCCAGGTCACATGAAAATAACCATAGCACTAACGAAACCCAGACAGGGCCATGATGGCCACCCAGTCCAGCCAATCACTGAGCTCCAGGCTCAGTAAGAGGCCCTGACTCGAAAAATAAAATGGAGAAGCAATGAAGGAACTACACTTGATGTAAGCTGCTGGTTTCCACATGCATGTACGTACATATGCACATTCACTTCTGTGTAACCATGTACACACATGTGCACGTGCACACATGCACACGCACACACACATGCACAGTCACGAACATACCACACACATGAATACAGACACATGCAAATGCTTTTATACTGTCAACCACCTTAAAACATTGAAAATCTTGATGTCCATCTATATGGAAATGTTTACATTACAGAGCAGTGGCTTTATAGTCATCTGTGTACATTTTTACAGAATAATTGAGGTAAAATTGGAAATGGCATAATGTAGTGTTATTTTGGTTTTTCTAAAAAAAAAAAAAACAGAAATGTTATGGGAATCTGTTTTCATTTTAATCCTGGGCCGGGGGGGTGGAAAGGATGGGGGAGGGCGAGGGGGCAGGGGGAGGGAGATAAGGGACTGCTTCACAACAGCTGACTATGATCTGTCTTGCATACTAGCAGGCGCATGGTTTTCCCAGGTGCAGATAGTTTCTGCCAGTGTGTAATGTTTGGGATTCTGGGGACTTCTCAGAGGATATGTAAATGCTAAGGCCCTGTATTTAACTCAGATACAAACATATGCCTACATAAACATAGAGTATTTACGTTATAAAATGTGAAAGATTTATTGCTTGAACTATGAGAAATTTAGGTCTTTTGACATCGTCATATTTTCTATAATGAATGTTAGCTGCAAGTCTAACTCTGAAGTCAATGACTAGTTAGAATGAGTGGCCAGCAAGGCTCTGTGAGCATCCTCAGGGTTAAAAGAGATTGACGTGTAAATAAAGGTGTATAAAATTCTACAATTCCTTCTTACTAGGAGAAACATAATTGCAAGCAAATGAGGAGGTAAAATTTAAAGATAAGGGTGCATATGTACACACAGAAATGTACTCATATACATATTCTCAATTCTAGGTTTTTACTTAAAAAATCAAGCTGATCAAAGATAATTTCAATTAAATGTTAATTTTAAGCAAGTAGTTTTTTGAAATATTAAAATACAAGCAAAAATTAAAACAATATTACGTGTTTTGATTTTTGAAGTTTTATATGTATGTCTAAGATAAACGGCCAGACAATATGTGTTTCTTTAAGTCTCTCTGTAAACATAGCAAAAACAAATAGGAGATCGTCGTTTTTCATCTGATCAAAGAACATATAAGTAATGCAGGACTGAGTGACTTTTATCAAAGCTCACATGCAGTACTTTGCAAAATTAACCACACTCTTGCTGTACAGGAAGAGTGTGAACAGATCAAATAGAAGTTTCTGTTCATGTTGGCAGAGCTACCGTGACAAGGAAATTCCATCTCTAAAATACAGTTTACTTTAGTATGTAGCTGTCTCAGCATTCCCCTGATCAAACCTGCTTTCTGTTTAAAGCTAAACTGAAGCAAATCTTATTCCTGAACATAGAAAGGAACATAAGAAATTTTCTTAGGGAGTCTCTGTTTCTCACTCAAAGAAGTCTTATAAAATTCTCAGTTTGTTTAACAATAAAGCATACACCTGTGTCTCAAGTGCACCATGTTACTCAGTCTAACCACATCGGATGTAGAGTCTCCGCTTTCATCTGTAATCTCACAGCACATATTTGCCAATGAAATGCATCATTTACATTATGAAAATTTAATATGACTGACATTAGCAAAATTACTAATTAAAAGATAGAGCATAAATACTCCAAGAAGCTTGACAGTCTGTTCCATGAAGAAAATTAATTCAGAGCTTCTCCATTTGCATAAATCTCCAGGTCTCATTTTCACAGCTGTTTGTTCTGTCAGCTAGATGGCTGCATATCAAAATGATTTTAACATAATCGGTGGGAAGTACACCTTTCAACTAAAAATACCATGCTCTAACAGAAAGATATCTGAGGCAAAAAAAGAGAATTTCATTCATTTTGTCTTAATATTGTTCCTCCAAGTGAGTGTTTCCAGTGCACGGAGTTTATTGTTTAAGTTTTAAGTTTCTAAAATATTTTTATTGAAATGCTTTGCAATTTTGGATGTCTATAAAAATGAACAAGTTGTGTCTTTTCTGAGAAAATCCATTAATGAGTTGATGTTATGTTGACAAATAAAAAATACTGAAAATAACTACATATCATTAATTAGTGGAGACATAGAAATCCCACATATATTTTCTGTGCTAGACAAAGGTGGCGTTTGGTTTCCTTTTAATATGTTTAATGGCTGGCATGGTGCTGGATGGATCAAAGGACTTGCTTCCTGCCTGACAATTAAGTCAGATTCCTGGGTCCCACTAAGTAGAAAAAGAGAACTGATTCTTGCACCCCACAAGTTTGCAGGTTGCCCTTCACACACACACACATACACACACACACACACACACACATATACACATGTGTGTGCACACACATGCACACACATACACTTTTTTTAAGTGTTTGAGAATTGCTTAGAATAGGCATGAATATTATTTGTTTCCATAACACAGATGATAGAAAGAGATCAGCAATTTTAGATCTTAAAATGTCTAAAAGGACATACAGAAACAAACTGCACAGCAGCACCACTGTCGACTGCGTTAATCACTGGCGCCCACGCTTTTCATCTCTCATCAACAGCAGGAGCAGTCACACCTACAGACACTTCTTTACAGAGTAATTGCAAAGATTATTTTAATGATGGACAGTTACTGCTCTGGAGCTGCAGAGCCCCCCACGAATGCTATTCCTGGATCAGAGTCTATTTTCATGCATATCATTTACTCTTTGCTGATGAAAAAAATCCTAGAAAAACCGTACAAGCCCATGACCTCATACATAATGTCATGTAAAGTCACCCCATGCATGGCTGAAAGAGAGGCCTGTAGCTACACCTACATGTCTTTTTCATAGCTGGAAAATGGATGTGATCTATTTATTTATTATTTATCTTTTTGGAGACGAGCTGACCTTCTTTTTCTCCTACTCTCGAAATTATATTTAAGCGTGAACTCTACTTGAAGCAATTTGCTGCTAGGCGAGACCTGACGCTCTGATGTGTGTTTTGCTCCTAATTATGTTCAAGCTCATTTTGACATCTAGGGCTGGTTACATGGGTCTAGATTAAAACTTTTCCTTACTCATCTATAATAACCAGCATATACAGGGGGAGGTAATCCCTCTGAGGAACAGTCATAGGGGAGGGGAATAAGGGGAAAATGGGAGGGAGGGGAGAATGGGAGGATACAAGGGATGGGATAACCATAGAGATGTAACAAGAATAAATTAATTAAAAATAAATAAATAAATAAAAAATAACCAGCTTTTCTCTCTGTTCTGCCCTTTATTCACTTAAATGGAAGGCTTGGCAACAAGCATATTTGAGGATTTATAAAGGCAAAGTGACTACCGTCCTTGAACACCCAGGGTACAGCGGGGTAGGTCATACCACAGGAAGACAGGCTCTCATTGGCCTGACTCTCAAAAGATGTCCTTCCAAGAAAGACAAGAGAAAGGGCTGCATCAAATACAGGGTCGACTGAGAGTGAGGTCATAAGACTGAGGTTCTTATAATGTGGGTTCACTGGGGCGTGGGGAGCAAAGAACTCTTTGGTACTTCTGGCCAACATTAAACGCAGTAACAAGGCTAATTGAAACCACCTGCCCCAACTTTGTTTTCTAAGCCAGTAGGATTTAATACAGAGTAACTGTCTTAAGAAGATGTTAATGTTTAAATATTTCACTTCTGTCCATATAAATAGTAATCAATTTCAACAAATCTCTAATTGCAAAGGATTTTGTGCACAAAGAAAGCAATACATAGCTCTGAGATACAACACAATCCAGTTAACAACCTTCTGATTCAAAACTCAAGTCTAAGTAATGACAGGAGGCCCAGAGTGAGGCACCTGCTTTGCTCGGCAGCTTGCTTTCTGTCTGCCTGCCAAACCTGTGACTTACACTATTTATTCAATAAAATAAAATCCTCAGAGGATCCAACTGCACCAAAATACAGTTTGTAGTGTCTGTTAGCTCTGAAACATCCACTGTAAACTTTATAATTTTTGTAGGTAAGATCCTGTCCAAAAAAAAAAAAAAAATAGACTGTAATGTGTATTGTACAAAATGAAGTTTTCCAAATGAATGCTATTATCACCTTAATGGGTCACAAAATAGTAGACACTCATAGTTAAAAGACAAGTTAGATGAAATAAAATATACATAATGTTTTATATACAAAATATAAAAGAACACACACCACACATAATGTCAAGCTCTCAGAACCATGTATCCAGAAATAGCATTTCCTCAAAATGGTTTCTCCTAGATCATTTCTGAGCTTTACAAAATTGTAACCAAATTTTATGAACATAAAAAATAAATAAATCATAACAATACACAGGAATAGTGTTATCTAAGCCAACGCAACAGACAGGTTTCCCCCCTGGGTAGCAATATCATGGAGACAGATTTCTAAGTTAATATATAAAACATTACCCAGACTGTGCCTTAATGTTCATGAAATATATATATGTACTCTCGTTTTCTTCTCAAAGCAATCATCACCGAATAACAGTATGATAGCGTTTTTGGTGAAGCTGGCCTCCAGGTGCTGAGGGCTTTACCTGAGCACATTAGGCACTGGCAATTCAGTCTCCCCTGCTGCTCATGACTGCCAAGACCAATGCGTGGCTTCTTTTTTCTCTACAGACTCCTAGAACATGAGGCTTCCATTCTCTGTCCTCCCTGTATTTGACAGCAGCCTTTCCTCTGTTCCTTCCTAGAAGGACATCTTTTGTGAGTCAGGACGATGAGAGCCTGTCTTCCTGTGGTATGGCCTACCCCACTGTGCCCTGGATGTTCAAGGACAGCAAAGCAGAGTTAGAGTCGCCACAGAGTTAACATTTTTTTTCCTGAGAGCTTAAGGGGAAAAGAAAAACAAGAGAGATGGAATTTGGAGGAAGAGAGCACAAATAAACAGATTATGGAACTCCACCTAAACCAGAGAAGGAATTTGAAATAAAGAGGTTAAGCCAAGAATTTAATATTTCTGTTTTAATTCAGATTTCAAATCCACAGTATGTATGAACACATATTCACAAGTCAGTTCAGCCAATTAGAGGCTGCTCTCTCAACTTTTATTTTTCTGTGAGATTTTAAATGCATTAAACACCATTTTAATGAGTTTTCCTAGCCTCTTTTCTCCATCAGCCCTTTGGGTTTTTTTTTTTTTCCACTTATGATTTAACCAAGCAACATAATTATAGAAAATTAATCAAAACATTAGATAAGTCCAACTTTTCTAAATATTAACATCATTTTAAATATTGTTATTTTGGGATAATCAAGTAAGTTTAAAACAAAAGATCATAAATAACAAAATAACAAGATGTTAGCAAAATACTAAAGGTTCACAAGCTCTTTGTGTTTCTCAGAAGATAAACTCTTCTGTAAATTACCACTATTTGGGGAAAAAAGAAAGAAGCAAAGAAACTGAGTAGGTGAATAATTAAGGCAATTATATCCAAAAGAGATGTCACTTGGGCACTCAGAGAACCTAGTCAAAGCAAGTCTATTTTAAGGCTGTCTGGTAGTAAGGCACAGCGGGGACGCCCTCAGTAAATGGTTGCCTTGCTATGGATGTCAAGTGGAATTTATTTTGAAAGCAAATCTTTCAGGGAGAGAGTGAGAGAGGAGAGAGAGACAGAGACAGAGACAGAGAGAGAGAGACAGAGAGAAAGAGAGAGAGAGAGAGAGAGAGAGAGAGAGAGAGAGAGTTCTTGAAGCTGGCTAAGGATAAAGAAAAGCAGTGCAAAATTGTCAGCTGTACAAGGGTAATGTGGGTTATATTTGCTTCCACATTTAAAAAAATTTAATGTGTATTTTAAGAGCAAAAAGTACATATATGTATGCATACATGTACATCAATATAAGTAATCAACAATTCAGTAAAAGACAATTTATAAAAATACACATCCACATAAATAGGAGCATCATTATACATAATAGCCACCTACATGGAAGCATCCCAAATATTCAAAATTGATAAATAGATAAAATGCAATGTCTATCTGAGTTTTATTGGGCAGTAAAAGAAAATGAGATGCTGATGTGTACCACTGAGGATGGATGCTGCATTTGTGGCATGTTATTACATCTATAGACAATGTCCAGAACAAACAAATCGCCATAAATAGGAAGAAAACTGATGGTCCTGAATTGGGGAGTCAGGAGGAGTAGGAAGTAAATATTCATTTTCCTTTCACTGTAATAAGAATGTTCTTAGGTTAGAAGATGATAATGATTGTGTAATATAAATAAATGTTGTAAAATGAAGCCATATCTAGTTGTGTACTTTACAAGGTGGGATTTTTCCCTGGTACAAATTACCCACAATATAAGCTATTTGCCCATACTACTTTGTTTAAATATTTGTCTATATTTAACTCAAGTTGATGCCCACCTATACTAAATTACACAGATATGCAGTGGGTCATCAAAGTTTAAATATCACCCATTATTTCTTATAAAGAGGTTGATAACTGCTTTACCAGGTAGATTTATTTTAGGCTGTTTATTTCACATTAGATACTACACTTGCTTTGTGTCTAAGAATGTAATAAAATACTTTGGGTTAGAACCTGATCTCTGGAGGTTGATATAGAAAATGATGCTACAGCACCATCTACCACAGACGTACACACATGCGCACAAACACCAACACCTCAGTGTTCAAATGTTAGGAAGAAGAAATTAAAATCCCGGCTTACTTCCGTTTTATCCCTTTCTGGTGGTCTTATTTTTATCTAAGTATTCTACCAATAAACAGAAAACTTATCAGTAAAGTTTAAGATCCCTTGGGAAAACAAATAATATTAGCTGTAATAGCAATGCCAGGGAGTACCGAGGATTAGTGCATCCTGTGACCAAGAACTAAAGCATATTTTGGAAAATAGCCAGTTAAATTGGATTTGGAATATGAGGCGGTGAAAAAGAAGAAACCTCTCCTAACAGCTGATGGACCGAGTGGCCTGAGGAATGGATGCTGTTTCCTGAGACAGAGAGGAATGTGGGAGGGGCAGACGTGAACAGGATTTGGGATATTAAAGGCTTGAGAGTCCGCTAGGTTTCCAAGCGGAGGTGTGGAGCTGACCGAGAATGCCATGGTTGGAGGAGTCTGTTGCGGGGGATCTTTGAGGACATTAAAATGGAGAAAGTAGCGAGGCTGTGAGTACACATAAGCAAGCAACAGAGCGGAGTTCAGATGAGGTCTCTGCTGCGTTATAGACGAGGAACTAGAGAACCAAGGGAGTGCCAGGGAAGGCCTGGGGTGGATGGACTTGGCGGCCTGCGCAATGGTGCTCCGGCCTGGTCAGCGACTCCTGAACCTCACTCTTTGCTTTTATGTGTGTTTTCTCCTTTTCCATTCCTTTTGCAATCCACTACTTCGTTTTCTCCTCTTATCGGTCTTACCCTCTGCTCTCTGGTTCTTGTCCTTGGTTTATTCCCATATGTTCAAGGAATAAAATGTCTGATGAAAATCATCAAGCTTATGTCTTTTTCCATTGGATGAGATCTAGCTAAGTGCTATCTCTTTGTTCAACACATTTTCTTGATCAACCTCGGCTTATTCAGAAATCTTGCTTCCCTGGGACATCGTTACAGCACCATGAGACTGTGCAATCCCTTACTTGCACCCCCATACCTGCATGGAAAATATCTCTTCACTTGCCTCCACATTCTTATAACAATGTGATTTTTTCCTCTGTAAATTCCATTTTAAATTAATCTAAGACAGTTTTTGGTTTATTTAGTTTTTCCATGAAGTGGTAAAGCTGCTGGCTCTACCTTCGTAATTCACTTCACATGCAAATTGGACTAGTCTCCTCGTTCCTGACACACCTAGCAGCATGTGGCACCCGAAGTTTACAATGACTGGCATGTATGGTCTTGTTTAATTTGATATTTCAATTATGTGTATAGAGTAAAGAGGTAAAACAACACGAGAGAAAAAAAAAAAAACATAGGTTCTGCCTGCGTAAAGCATCAGAAAATTAGCAAACCAATTAATAACTTACTTGAAAAGTAGCACCAGAAATTACAAACAGGAAGGTCTCCAAGTTCATATCATTTTATTTGAGTAACGATCAGTATGGAGAAAGGATAGTAGTTAAGATACTGAGAGAGAGTAAGAAAGATGTCCGTGCTCTTCTCATCCCATAGACTTGTCTTTTGGAAAAGATTAAGAAGAAAAGGGTTGGGGTCCTGGAGAGATGGCTCAGTGGTTAAGAGCACTGACTGCTTTTCCAGAGGTCCTGAGTTCAATTCCCAGCAACCACATGGTGGCTCACAACCATCTATAATGTGATCTCATCATACTGTATACATAATAAATAAATCTTTAAAAAAAAAAAGAAGAAGAAGAAGAGGGTTGGAAAAGAAAATCCTAAAATGTATACTAATCTCAAATCCCTCCAAATGAGGGTTATGTAGAATCATGGAAAAAGCCAAGAACCCGTGAATTGTAGAAGTTCATTCACTTACAGTAGAAATGTGTGTGTGTGTGTGTGTGTTTTAAGAGATTAATGATAAAAATTACAGTTCTCAAAAATGAATATTTTATCATAATAAGCTAATTTTCTATCATAATAAGCAAAAATGTCACATCATAAAAGTATGAAAAAGAAAAAGACTCAATAAGAGACTAGGAGTCTTAGGACTGGGGGTTGGGGACACTCCAGAAGTCACCTTTCCCTTGAATACAGAGAATCAAAGCCAAGAGGAGTCTGTTACCTAAGTCCTAAACTAGACTCATGACCAAGGGATGAAGACTGAAGATAGCTCAGATAACTCGAAGAAGCAAACATCAGGGAGCGATTGGTTCTGGCTGCAGTGAAGATTTTTCTGAGATGCACCTGGACTGAAGAGGTTTCTATAGTCTGATGTTCGCACATGATACCTCGCAGCTTCAGAAAATGTTCTTCATCCTGAAAGCCCCTCCCTGTACTGCGAGAGCAAAGCAGAAAGAAGAAATCCAGGTGAAACACATAAGCAGCGCTCTAAATTTATGGGTGGGGTTTTGGCAGCATTTTTTCAGTTCCATTGGGGAGAATAAGGGACCAAAATAAAGAACGTGGAATGCAAATCATACCAGCTATGCAACGTGTCTCAAAAGCAATTAGCCCAAATTAGAGCAGGCAGTGAGACAACTCCAGGAAACAAAGATGTGTGAGAATAGGATTCCGATGGCTTCCAGGCAATTGGAGGTTCTAAAAGGAACAGCTACAGCGGGGTGGGAATCGGATTGATTTCAGGGAGCGGATAAATCGTGTGAGAGTCTGGCAGCCACCTTAGGTAGAAGAATGTCTTTCTTTTCCTAGTGAAGCATATGAATAATCTCAGCATAAAAAAGAACCCTAAAAATGACATCTGAGTGATGGGAACAAGTTGAGCGAGATTCTGATTAATCAATGTGAAGGAAGAAAGAAGCCTAATTTGACTCTGAACATTGACCTTCTGTCACTGTACTTCTGTGATATCTGAGCTTTGGAGGGGCTGGGGAGGGAATCACCTAGCCCAGTAGTGAGTGGGCAGTATCTACCTAATCAACATATCAAATAATGATCTTTTTTTTTAAATCAGCTTATCAAAACCTAAAGACAAAAGGCAAAACAAACAATATTATCAAACTCAAGGATGTAAATGTATGAATGAAAAAGACAGAAAAAGTAGAGAAATAAAGTGCCTTCACCTTGCCTTGGAGGGGTTGGGGCTCTTCTGATCTGACAGAGCAAATAGAAGTTTCAATGCAAAATTGTGGGAAGGCCAAGGGAAGTGAAGAGTTGTCTGGTGGGAATTAAATGTCCTGCTTCACAGTAAGTCTCTATGTATGGCGTTAGTAAGTCCAGAAACACTGAACAGGGTAACATAGCAGGAGTGTGAGCCTGACTTAAGAATGATGCCCTGTGTGAAAACAGGGGAAGTGTGATATTCACACATGACATTGCCACTTGGCTTTTTGTTAAGAAACCCACCACAATGTTTCTTTGTTACTTATGGTTTAAATTCTATGCCAGTATCTTGATCTTATTTTTGAAAAATAACACTAAGGGCTGGAGAGATGGCTCAGAGGTTAAGAGCACTGGCTGCTCTTCCAAAGGTCCTGAGTTCAATTCCTAGCAGCCACATGGTGGCTCACAGCCATCTGTAATGTGATCTGGTGCCCTCTTCTGGCATGCAGGTACACATGCAGGCAGAACACTGTTATACATAATAATAAATAAATCTTTTAAAAATAACATTAAATACATAGTAGAAATGAGCAAGAATTACACAAAAAGAGATCATTTTTCAGAATCACATATGGAGGATTAATACATAGAAATAGGTCATCCTATACTGAAAATATCTGAGAACATTTTCAATTTTTTATTAAATATTCTAATGTGATCTCACTGAATTAATACCAGGATATTTTATGGAAAAAACACACAAATGAATTTTTTTATCATAAAGGGTTTTGAAGAGGCACTAATAACCATACAGTTATTAAAATATGCAATTGCTAATCAATTTAGAAATTAAATAGAATGATGGAAAATAATAGAAAAGTAATGGAACCATGACTCTATGAGTAAGTAATGTATGAGAAAAAGATATTTCAGATTAGGAAAAAAAGAGATGGCTTCACTCAATTACACTGTTCCCAACCAACTGATTGCCTATTGTAAAGAAAGAATGAAAAGTAATCCTTGTCTCGTTACCCACTTCATAATAAATTTAAGATTTAAACTGGTCCAAGGGCAGTTTCATATTTGACATGCTCAATATAATAAACTGTAAAACTATTGTATAAAGCCATGGGTGGATATATACCTAATGTGGTGAACAAAGAAAGGAATGCCAAATTGTGCCATATGGAACATTTAAAGTTATATTTTCAAAAGATACCGAGTATGATAGTTTAGTCGTATTTTCCATGCATGTTAAGCAGGTAATCTCCCATCATGCTACCTTCTTAGTCCTCTATTGTATTTCTTTTATAAATCAGGTTTTCATCATATACTTTCTTGATCATGTTCATTTTCTTCCCTTTTGTTTATAAATGTTTTAGGAGATGGCACCATGCTTTACTTATCTCAGTCTCAATGCCGCAAACCTTCATGAGCCACTGTAGGCATAAGGTTATTATGTAGTTTAAATTCTGATTTCTTGTCTAAATAGTCTATAAACTCTGCTCCCCAATTGTCCTCCTGGTCTGCCAATAAAACAGCTAACAGCCAATCGATGTTCAGGGGAGAGAATAGGGCTGGACTTCCTGCCAGGCAGGGGAGGCGGAGTCAGGAGAGGAAGCAGAGGATTCAGAAGGGTAGATGTCCAAGGAAGATCAGGAGGAAGGCGCTGCCGCTGAGGTAAGCCACAAAGTGCAGGTCTCAATGGGATGTTTGCTGGGAGAAAGACAAAATAACACAGAGGGTAAAGAACAGACTTAAACCACTCAGTTTGGTTGTGAAGCCTTCTTTTTTTAATGAGTTTCGTTGTTTGTGTGATAGCCAGGTTAAAAAATAAGCTAAGAGAAACAAATGCTGTTTTATAAAAAAATAACTTCAAACAGCCACTAATGATCTTTGTTGGAATACGTAAGCTAAATAAATAGTATCCTCCAGGTGCATGGGCCTTAAAATCAAATTTTCAATGAGAATGTTTGACTCCCAATCTCAAACTGTCACTGAATTGGAACTTCTGAGTACAAACTCACCAAAACCAAATGACCCTCCACACAAAACACAAATTTCGGGCTATTGTAGAAATATTTAGTGATGCCACCTCTTCCCTCAGCTTTTAAGCTACAATTTATACACAAATCCCACTTTAACCGAAAGCTTTGCTCTCAGATATAATATATTCACTTCCAGATGAGCTGTTCAGAAGTCAGGTTCCTTTTCAAAGACAGAAGCAGATATAACCTCAGAGTCTTGCCCTCGCTCTTGGTCGCACAGCAGGAGGTCACAATCCCACAGTTCCATGTTCCTGGGTGTGTGTTGCACACATGAAAGCTGGATGTTGGCAAAAGTTATGGTAGTGTATGTAAATATACGGATTGATTTGTTGCCAAGACACTTGAAAGGCAGACCTAGATTTTGGTCACAAAATTCCAGGAATGGTATCTATTAGGCCTTATCACAAACTATTTTGTTACCTTGGGAGAGAGAAAGTCACAGCCAATATAATTTGCTCTTGCGGACATTGTTACGCCTTCTGCTGTTAGCTCCCTCCCTCTCAATTGTTATCCCGTCCCTTGACCTGATCTGATAACATCTTTGAACCTGATTCTTTAAGAAAAAAAGAGCCACATTAGATTACCTGTAGAAGCCCTTTAATCCTGGAATCCTATCAGCCATAGATTTTTTTCCCTTTACAATAACTTTTAATTTTAGAATATGATTATCCAAGACTGACCATGGTTTATTAATGATTAGCATGAGTATCACAATTTAACAATGACTCAATAATGTAAGGAAATATAATAATAATTATTGAATTTCATAAGTTCTGAGAACTAATCTCTCAAGTCTTTTACAAATTGTGAAACTTTTTTTTGTATCTTGACTTCAGGCTATCTGTCTATTATCCTGAAATTCAGTTTTTGAACTTTAATACCTTACTTATGGTTTCTTCTGTTGACAACTATAACTGTTTTCACACATTATCATAAAGTCTTAATATGAAGTATTTACTGAACACCAATATATGCAGAATACACAGTCATGTACGTAACTAGACAGGTGTTCCCAAACTGAATAAAGCTCCGTGCTTGAAGAGGATACTCCTTCCAGCAAGACCAGCTTTCTTGGGATGTCCTGGTGGTCCAGTCTTGCTTCTTCTTCAATCTTGACTCTATGCCTTAAATTTTTTAAAAGTATCATGAAAAAAGAAGTGTCTTTGTCAAGTCCTCAACCTGTCAGAATCTCTTAGAAAAACTTAGATTTGTTAAGGCATCACATGTTTCTAATATGGCAACTGAAATCATTTTATGAATAAATACTATACAAACAAAATTAAGGCTGTTCTCTTATATGCTTTAAACAATGTATTCCACTTTTAAATAATACATTTCTGTTAGCGACATCAGGAAACCTAAATAAGCAATCTGTTGGGAATGTTAAAATAACTTGCTGGAGATTTTTAAAAATGTGTATGCAAAGATAGAGAATTTTTTGTTTATCAATAGTATTTACCCCAACAAAGCAAATTTTAACTAAGATGAGGAGTTTGGTGTAACACTTAATCCTTTGTTCTTGGCTCTTTCCCATAATGCTTGAGTTGTTTCCCCTTGACTAATCAGAAGAGAATCAATAATATCAGCAATAGTCTTCAGCCGAACACTATAGGCTAATATGTTTTATTTTCCATTTTTAGTTTAGGAATTTTTTTTTGAGGGGTGGGTGCATGATGTTGTTATCTTGGTTTGTTTTTGTCTGTGTGCTACATGCAGTCGGTGCCCTCAGAGGCCAAAAGAGAACAAGGAAAAAGCCTCTGTGCTGGGATTTTTAGACAGTTGTAAGCTGCTGTGTGGATGTAGGTAACTGAATCTGGGTCCTGCTCAGGAGCCGCTGGTGCTCTTAACCACTGAGTCATCTCTCCAGCCCATCAGAGGTTAGCTTAAATTGTATCCAGGTCTACCTTACACTGTGGGTCAGTGGGGTATGTAACCTGTGGGTCAGTGGGGTGTGTAACCTGTGGGTCAGTGGGGTGTGTACCTGTGGGTCAGTGTGGTGTATAACCTGTGGGCCAGTGGGGTGTGTAACCTGTGGGTCAGTGGGGTGTGTAACCTGTGGGCCAGTAGGGTATGTAACCTGTGGGTCAGTGTGATGTGTACCCAGTGGGCCAGTGGGGTGTGTAACCAGTGGGCCAGTGGGGTGTGTAACCTGTGGGCCAGTGTGGTGTGTAACCAGTGGGCCAGTGGGGTGTGTAACCTGTGGGCCAGTGTGGTGTGTAACCTGTGGGTCAGTGTGGTGTGTAACCTGTGGGACAGTGGGGTGTGTAACCTGTGGGTCAGTGGGGTGTGTAACCTGTGGGCCAGTGGGGTGTGTAACCTGTGGGTCAGTGTGATGTGTACCCAGTGGGCCAGTGGGGTGTGTAACCAGTGGGCCAGTGGGGTGTGTAACCTGTGGGCCAGTGTGGTGTGTAACCTGTGGGTCAGTGTGATGTGTACCCAGTGGGCCAGTGGGGTGTGTAACCTGTGGGTCAGTGGGGTGTGTAACCTGTGAGCCAGTGAGGTGTGTAACTTGTGGGCCAGTGAGGTGTGTAACCTGTGGGCCAGTGAGGTGTGTAACTGGTGGGTCAGTGGGGTGTGTAACCTGTGGGTCAGTGTAGTGTGTAACCTGTGGGTCAGTGGGGTGTGTAACTGGTGGGTCAGTGGGGTGTATAACCTGTGGGCCAGTGGGGTGTGTAACCTGTGGGTCAGTGGGGTGT
>OU015748.1:1098916-1110401 GCA_907169655.1 Acomys percivali
AGGGAGGGAGGGAGGGAGGGAGGGAGGGAGGGAAGGAACAGGAAGATACAAGTGAGGGGACAACATTCCAGATATAAGCTGAATAAATTATAGTAAATTTAAATGTTTCTGATTCACACTGATTCATGTATGAAAAATTTCTGATTCTTGAGCAGTTTCGTATAGCCAGTACTATGTACCACATCTAACATGATGAAAGACGTTTTGACACAGTGTGTGTATCATGTTTAGTAAGTGGACGATGGATGAAAGGCAGAAGCAGACGTTTGCATGTGATGGGTCCTGGGTGTTAACAAGCATTGCCTCAGCTCCCTGTAATGATAAAGCAAACAGAAACATGAGACCCTAGCAGTGCTCTTGCCTTCAGCATTAGGACCTGTCACACATTTCCATGGCTTTAATTCCTTGGGTGGGTAAGTGGCTGACGCCCAGGCCAGCCTACTCCCTCCTTCCATTCCTACCCTGGGCTTATAGGAAAATGATGTATTGCTGACAAGCTGAATTAAACATGATGGAAAGCCTGCAGCCAGCCTCTCCTCACTTCGATTTCTCCATCCCAGTGTTTATTGTCACCTTATTAAGAGTCTGAGAAAAGAACTACAAAGTAATTCTCACTTTCTTGCAATCAGCTGCTGCCTCACCTTGGCTCCCTAAACTTTGCATCTCTTTCCAAAGAGACTGTTCTCAGCCCAGACTTAACTGACTTCTCACCCTGAGTGGCAAGTCATCATCTCCTCATGGAACCCTGCACCAGGGACAAAAGCCCACACTGAAACAAGTCTGAGCTTTAGGAGAACCACAGGCTTCGCATGACACTAGACTTCCTTTTTTTTTCTCTCTCTCTCTCTCTCTGTTGGCTGGCTTTTCCCTTTGCCAACAAACAGTGCTGTGCTAATTTGAACCAACAGCCGAATGTTCCAAGGCTTTTGATGACTGTAATTACGCTTCATAACTTCAAGCTCTGACTTTCTCTTTCACTAGTCTTGACTCTGTTGCTGACAATCTCCCCCAACACTGCTCTCCGTCCTGTATGTCGGAAGTTTCCCACTGCCAAGTCTTATCTGTCATTTTCCTGGGAAACCCAAAGTTTTGCGAGATGAGACTTGCCTTCCTCTGTCTACAGTAAAATCAGCTTTGGGTCTTCAAGGAGAAAGAATTCTTCCTACATCCCAATCTATCTTGGCTCTTCTGCTCTGAGATTAACTTTTTCCTCTAACAAGGGCATGTGAAACATAATGTTTATTTTTCAAACAAGATAAGAGAACATTGTGTATCTAATCTCCTTTTGTCAACCTGCATTTGTACTCAGTATGAATCAGCTGCATTAGATACACACACACACACACACACACACACACACACACACACACACACACAAAGTAACAGCAAGATCCCCAGACTTTTGAAAGAAAAATTCCAGTAGAGAAGAAACTGTGATTGTGAGTGGTGATAACGCCCTCTGTGTTTCCTGACCTCAGTCTGTGGCACTTGTGTTTTTCCAGCCCCAGCCCCGCCCCCCCCCGCCCCCCCCCAATTAGACATCCTCCTCCTCCTCCTCCTCCTCCTCCTCCTCCTCCTCCTCCTCCTCCTCCTCAGCATCTTTGGAAGGTGGGCTTTGCCTGGACTAATCCACTCAGCTCCTCCAGAATAAGCCATGTGCTCTCCAGACTCCTGGACCGGCTTCCTCACATTTCCTTTCCTGTCAAAGTCACCTTGGAATGTCATTGCCTTTGAGTGCATCCTTGGGCGCCACAATATTAACTGTGCCCGTAACCCATCCATCTCAATGGACTTTCAGAAACCAATATGTTCAGCTGGTCCAGCACTAAATTTATGTATGCAAATAACTCTCAGTCTCTGGTGTCAGTCTTCAGCCTTATGCAGCCACAAAACACGCTTCTGTTCCAGTTCTCCTACAGACACTTTAGCCTAAATTATTTCAGGGGTAAAAGGATGTTGTCTGGCACCAGCCAAGGACAATACGGGAAGTAAGCTTCAAACCCCTACCCAGATCTAGCCAATGGACAGGACATTCTCCACAGTTGAGCGGAGAGTGGGGTCTGACTTTCACACGAACTCTGGTGCCTCATATTTGACCATGTCCCCTGGATGCGGAGGCCTAGTGGCACTCAGAAGAAGGATAGCAGGTTACCAAGAAGAGACTTGATACCCTATGAGCATATACAGGAGGAAGAGGTCCCCCTCAGTCACAGTCATAGGGGAGGGGAGTAAGGGGAAAATGGGAGGGAGGGAGTAATGGGAGGACACAAGGGACGGGCTAACAATTTAGATGTATTATGAATAAATTAATAAAATATTAAATGTTTTTTTAAAAAGTATGCTGTCTGGGGCAGAAGAAAGGAGAGGAGTGTTGCCTTAGAAAGCCAGAGGCAGGAACAGTGTTGGCAAACATCAGGGTGTTTGGATAGCCATTTTGCCTGAACTATTGTTGACCTGTATCTTACAAGTAATAGCACTGTAAACTCCATGGACTAGTGATTGCCCAGGAATAATTAAAGGATAGCACCTCTTTCTGAACCAGAGCATTCTTGCCTATGTATATATCACCTTTACCTGCTGAATTCAATTGTAAACTCCACTGTGAGAGCAATATTGGAACTGAGTCTCAACTACACTGTGTCTGATACATTCCTGGAATCCCCTGAATTATTTATCAAAATTTAATCTAATAGAATAGCAATAACATCACTGTCCTTCAGTAGCCCTCCATCTGGATGAGAAATAATTAAAAGTAAAATCTGCTAAGCTGCTGACAAAAAAAAAAAAAAAAACAACAACAACAACAACAAAACAGTTTTATGCTTGAAGAAGCATTGAGCCAAACCATGCTAGGAATGCCAGGTGACCTAGTAGGCATAACAAAAGCAGAAAGAGATGTCACTTTCTATACCACAACATGATATACATGTTCCAGGGATAGGAATATGTAATTTTCAAAAAGATTCAACAGTGCTGTTTGGTGAATGTAGCTGGTGTAAATTTTAACTGGAGACTTTCAAGGCTGAGCTGGTTGTCTGTGTCCAGAGAGAAAAATGGAGCTGTATTAAAAAAAAAAAAAAAAATTCCCTGGATAATAAAGGAGTAAAATTCTGAGGTAACTGTTACATATATACACCGCTCATAAACAACGAGAAGGACCTGTTTTCTAAAGGAATTTCCTGGGGAGTCAGGAAACCCAGCTGAATCAGGATATTGAGCAAGGCCTGTTCAGGTGCCTACTGCCGTAACCGTGAAGCATCTCTTCCTGCTGGAAGGCCTTCGGGGGTTGCCTCAGAGCGTGGATGTGGATACAGGGAAATGTTGACTCCTCTGAGCCACGGTCACGGGAAAGGAACTAAGCTTGGAGTGAGCTGTGGGATGCCCGATTTAGAACAATGCCGACGCTCAAGTGAGCCTGACCTAAACGACAGGGATGGATCAGACACGGTAACATCAGGAAAAGCCTCTGGTCTGGACCACTGTGAACTGTCGTCAAGTTCTGCTAGGCTCCTCGAAGATGAGGCTACAGTGAGGAAGCATGGAAGCATGAGTTCCTAGCCAGTCAACTCCTTTCACAGCCCTAGCCCTTTGCTATCTGTTTATTACGCCTGGAGCAGAGAGAGGCACTATATTCTGCATAATCATCTCCCTGGTACAATAACTCACAATTCAGTTGCCTCATCTTTCTTGCCATTCGGTTCAAGAATCAAACATTAAGAAATGTCAATGACTTCTTCAGAGGGAAATTGAAAAAGAAAAGTGCAAGCGAGTAGCGAAAACAACAATGAACCGAACATGGGACCTTCAGGGAGTCCAAGCACAAAAAGGGCTAGAAATTAAAATATTTTAAATGCGATTGTACATTTGTTTTCTTTCTTTCCCATATTTACCTACTCCAAAAGACGTATGTCTCTTTTTTTAGTTTGTGAAATATCTCAAAACATAACAAAGGTGAAATTTATCATTGCTACACAAAGTCAGATATTATTGCCAGGATAAACTGCCTGGTCTGAAAATCTCTTTAATTCCTTTTTCTATGTCCCTGGACTTTTAGCATATATACTCTTACTATTATAGTGGAAACATTTTTGGTACCATAAAAAGTCATGAGTTGTTACCCAGTGCTATATAAAAGAAACCATATGCATGCTGGGAACTTACTAACAAAGAAGCCTTTATTATCTTGAACATTTTCTCTCAGTTGGGAACTGGAATGGGTGTCCTTCAGTGTCTGGTAGGTTACAGCCGAGATGTCTGTAGCTGCAGTCACCTAGGAGAAGCCTCCAAGACAAAGTCTCTCACAAGAGTGTTGGAAGGTTCGTTGCTGGCTGCAGGCAAGAAGGCCCAGTTCATCAGCAGGTGGGATTTTTCATGGTGCTTCCCTCACGCTTGGCCTCCACTCGAGCAACTGATCCAAGAGAGCACAGGGTAAATTCGACAGTGCCTTCTTTTGTGTAGCCTTCTGGTTCCATAGTCAATGTGTGAGACTACAGCACACACCATTTGCAGCTGACAGCAACACTATGGGACTCCTTGGAGGATACTTGACACCATGGAAATCTTCAACATGAAGTTGAGTTCTCTGTAATTGTATCAGCTACTTAATAAAAGTTTAGATACCGTGTCTAGGATGTCATCATTGTGAGTAACCATCCAATTAGCACTTTTGGATATTAAGCTTTTAATCATTAATTCAGATATTTTTCTTAAGTTTAGTTTCAGAGATGGGGTTGCTAAATTAAAATAATCATAGCTTCCTTAGTAAGTTTTCTTCCTGAGTAAATTAATATTTTTATTTTTTATGTGACTTTTGTATTTCCTTTTCTGTGTTTGTGACATCCACCTTAAGGCATCAATGCAATGACTCACAGTGCATGTTTATATTTTCAACTGATGAACTACTTATTAAATATCTTTTAGGTAGATATTCTACAGTATATATGAGGTTTTGATAACCTATAGTATGTGGGTATTTTCATTGTTATTTAACCATTTTATAGATCCTCCTGAGTTTGTTTGTTGCTGTTATTTTGGACAACTTAGAACTCGATGAAGATCTGAAGAAGCTCAAACAAGTAAGTGGCATGGGGGAGTTAAAAAGTGGGTGCAAAAGCCTGCGTTTACAGTAACTCTGACTTTGGATCTTCAAAGCAAAAAACTAGTTAAAAATTTTGAAGCAGTGTAAGTTGATAAACTAATTTTTTTTATTTATATCCTATCTAATATCAGGGGGGTATTTTCCTATTACTCTCCAAATATCCTAAGACTAGTTTTGTAATATTATTTTGAGTAAAAACAAGATGGGCATAGTTTAAGAAACTAGATTTTGAGATAATTTTTCTTCCATTAAATGAAGATGGTTTAGAAATTACATTCCCCAGGGCATATTGACGTAGTGTATATGTATGTGCAATGCTCTTGGTATCTGTCATAAAAGTATTAAAAAGCAACTTGTCTGACTTCTAGACACTAGAAGAGCATATAGTTTGGATGCCCAAAGTGATTATTCAAAATTAAATAAGATAAATGATCAAATATATGTGAAACCAGACATTATCAGGGCCAAGGACATGGTGTTTAAAAATGGAAAGTGTACAGAGATAATGTCTCCTGTGGCAGTTGAATCAGATAACCAGCTCTATAGTACCAAGGGGTACCAACCCACCCTGGCACCTCAAGTTACAGTAGGACTAATCACATCCTCTTCCACTGATGCCCGACACGGCAGCCCAGCTAGAGAAAAGGGATCCAGAGTTAGGCAATAAAATCAGAGACAGCCCCTAGGCCCACTGTTAGGGGACATGCATGAAGAACAAGCTGCACGTCTGCTACATACGTGTAGGGGACCTAGGTTCAACATATGGTCGCTCTGTGGTTGGTGGTTCAGTCTCTGTGAGCCCCCATGGACCCTGGTTAGTTGACTCTGTAGGTTTTCTTGTGGTGCCCTTGACTTCTCCGGCTCCCTCTCTCCTTCCTCCCACTCTTCCACAAAACCCCCCACACTCTGCCTGATGTTTAGCTGTGAGGTCTCTGCATCTGTTTCCATCAGCTGCTGGATGAAACCTCTCGGAAGACAGTCATGCTAGGCTCCCGTCTGCAAGTATATCGTTAATAGTGTCGGGTTGACTCTCTCCCATGGGGTGATGTGCCTCAAGTTGGGCCAGTCATTGGTTTGCCATTTCCTCAATCTCTGCCCTGTCTTAATCCCTACACTTCTTGTGAGCAATACAAATTTTGAGTTGAAGGTTATTATAGGTAGGTTGGTGTCCCTCTCTTTCCACTGGAAGTCCCACCTGGCTACAGGAGGAGACTTCCTTAACCCCCACTGCTAGGAGTCTCAGCTAGGGTCACCCCCAAAGCCTGCCCTATCCCAGAGATGACTGCCACTGATTTCCATTCTCTTTCCTGGCCCTCCATCTCTCTACTGCTCTCTCCGCACACGTGATCTCACCCCTGTTCCCCTCCCCCCCCCCCCCCCTACCCCGTCCCCCCCCTCCCTCTACTTCGGATGTCTATTTTTTTTCTTCTTCTGAGTGAGATTCAAGCATCTTCCCTTGGGCCCTCCTTGGCTTCCCTGAGACCAAAGACTCTTAAGCAAACCTTACACATTCAGAATTTTCAAAACTTGCCTACTCAGCAAAACATGAAACAACGTAACCTATTAAGTTTGTATATTTTTTTTATTTTTTCAATGGTCCCTTTAAACTTTAACATTATATTATTCTCCTCTCCAAAGCCACTGGTTTCACCAAGCGCATCCACAAGGGTTGAAAGGCATATTCGAAGCCGGGACCCCTGCTCTGAGCATACCCAGGAAGGTTTTAGCCTCCATAGCATCCTGAGCTATGCCTGTAGATGAATCTGTGGTGAGGGTAGTTCCCTCTGATTCTTCCACTTTGTGGTTCAGGGAAAGGGCTCTCCAAGTGAGAGTTGGGATGTTATTCTATGCTAGTGATGTGAAATGCATTGCATGGCTCCTTTGTAGAAAAATATATTATGTGTGAGCTCAGCATCAAAACTGATCAACCACATAATTTGACAAAACCAATAAAAACTGCTGCTTTCCAAATCTGGTGTTTATATGTGGATTTTCCTGTGTGTCATATTTATCATTCATAGATCTTGAATATATTTTATGTACTCACATCAAAATTGTATACTTGAAATGAAAACCAATCCAGTTTTCTCTAACTGATCCTATATCTAACCAGATTTAGTATGGGATTGAATAACCACTGCATAGGTAAAATACCAAGTCCTTTCAGCCTACACTTACAAAATACTCTTTCTGCTAGAAGACAGTAAAAAAATTATATATAGCAAAGTTTTGGAACGTATGAACCCAAACCTAAATACATTGTCCAGTGATGGCATTTTGAGTGTTTTACTTTGTACAGATATGTACAACGTATTTAATTTTCTTTTTAACATTCATATATCCAGCACTCAGTTACTTTGGGCTTTTCATTTGTTTTTAATGTAAAACCAGATGAAAAAAACAATTAAAAAAATCATGAGAGTTGGAAAAGCTCAATTAGTAACTACTTCTCATGCAAGTGTGAGTACATGAGGTCAGACCCCAGGAAATCACACAAAGGTTTCTGCTGCCCAGCCCACCCAACTAACAGTGAGCCCTAGGTTTAGTTAAAGAACCTATCTCAATGATAAGATAGAAAGCAGTGGGGGAAGACAGCTGACCTTGACCCATGAGCTTCATATGAATGTACCTACAACACATATGCACACATCTATGATCATGCACACACACATGACAGGGGGGGGCGGGGAGAGAGAGAGAGAGAGAGAGAGAGAGAGAGAGAGAGAGAGAGAGAGAGAGAGAGAGAGACAGAGAGAGAGAGAGAGAGAGAGAGAGAGAGAGAGACAGAGACAGAGACAGAGAGAGAGAGAGAGAGTCCTAATGGTGTTTCACTTTCCTCATGAACTTTAAAGTTTTAGTAACATGTGGTTCTTCAGTTTTAATATATTTATGTTCATTATGAAAAGGGTTTTATTCAGTATGGTGGTGTAGGCCTGCAATCTCAGATGAGAGGAGGCAAGAAGTTTGAGACCATAATGTTTGCTACATAGTAAGTTTGATGTCACCATACCCTATAAAAATCCCTGTCTTTTGGGTCCTGCTCAGACTAAAGCACCAGCCAAGGCCAATACAGGTGGTAAACTTTAAACCCCTACCCAGATCTAGCCAATGAGCAGAACATTCTCCACAGTGGAGTGGAGAGTGGGGTATGACTTTCACACAGACTCTGGTGCCTCATATTTGACCATGTCCCCTGGAGGGGGAGACCTGGTGGCACTGAGAGGAAGAACAGCAGGTCACCAAGAAGAGACTTGATACCCTGTGAGCATATACAGGGGGAGGAGGTCCCCCTCAGGAACAGTCATAGGGGAGGGGAGTAAGGGGAAAATGGGAGGGAGGAGGAATGGGAGGATACAAGGGAGGGAATAACCATTGAGATGTAACAAGAATAAATTAATAAAAAAAAAAAATTTAAAAATCCCTGTCTTTTAATAAATAAGTAAACTTAAAAATAACATGATTTTTGATTTTTAGAAATTCTATTCTTCAGACTGATAATTTGATTGTGCTTACTTCCAATTTGGGACATTTTTAAAAACTCCAAGGAAAATAAAATGATTGCATTTTAATAGTGCTTTAGCCTATTGTTTAATCTAACTGGACCAAAGCTACATATTTAATTAATTCATCTATTGGTTTCATACCCCAAATCCCTTCAACTTCATGTTTGAAATCCATCAGAGCAAAAATTATCTTTCTAAGTTAAAATGTCCATGGTTTGCTTTCTTCTTTTTTGCACAATTATATTTTGCATTTTCACTAGTTTTTCAAACTACATCATTTAGATGGGACCACAGAGATAGCTAAGTAGTTATGAGCACTTGCTGCTCTCACAAAGACGCCAGGCTCAAATGCCTGTTAGTCCAAAGGGATTCAACACACTCTTCGCTCCCCTACAGGTTCCTGCAAATATGTGGTGCACATCAACGCACAGAGGTGCGCGCGCGTGTGCACACACACACACACACACACACACACACTATAAATGAGTGAATCTTTCTTAATTGTATCATCTTAATTGTATCATTTAAAAATATTCATTTTTTTCAGTGACCCTTTGAGTTCACTGAAACCTTTGAGGTTTCGTTATTTGCAGAAAATACTACACACGTGTTTATGCACATGTGAGCATAAACCTTCATACACATGTGTTTATAATCATGAAAATACCTGAAAATCTCCAGTCTTTGACAGATTCTTGGACTTGCCAGGAAAATTACCCAATAAAGTATTTACTGGGTTTCCATGTACAGAAATGTGGCTTTTACCATTTAATCTATTTTTACGGATATCCCCAGATAGAGAGCAGAATAGAAAAGATATGTTACAAGTTTACATTCCTAACACATCAAGTTACAGAAAGCATTACACATTTCTAATTCTTTGTTCAGTTCAAAGTTTTGTTTTAATCTTTTACTGTCTATAGCCAGTCTGTTAGTTCTTGTAAATAGGGTAATATTTGTTGACCGTCTACTAAGTGCCAAATGCTTTATAGCTTTATTTACTGCTCAAAATATAGAGCTTCAGTATAGATATTTCTATATCCATCTAACAGATTAGGGGGAAAGACACAAGGAGCTGAAGGTTGAACAATCAACAGATTTCAAAGCTAAGATGGGAACCAGTGCAGTTTGGATCAAAAGCCTGTACTACACTGTATTGACTCAAGCTGAAGCCATTTAAATGTCAAATGTGAGTCAGGCATACAGTGAATCTACTCACAAGACTTCAAGTTTCATATGTGATATTACTGATAATTATAACTACTTTATATAGTACATTATTATATTATTATATTATTTTATATTGTATGTATATTAATTTTATACATGAAATTTTAAATAAGGTTGTTTGAATGGGAATGTGGTGCTTGATGGAAAAGACAAGTGTGTGTGTGTGTGTGTGTGTGTGTGTGTGTGTGTGCATGAGAGAGAGAGAGGGAGAGAGAGAGAGAGAGAGAGAGAGAGGGAGAGAGAGAGAGGGAGAGGACAGACAGAGACAAGACAGGGAAAGGGAATAAGTCTGATGACATAGAAACATGAAGAAAAAGACGCTGGCCAAACTGTTCTCTGGTGTCTGGTAAGAATGACCTTGAAACGCAGTGGTGTAATGACAGGAGGGGATGTGGTGGAGTGGAAACTTTGGAAACCACAAAGAAGTCCTACAGTTTTAATGGTTTCACACAGAGTCGGAGCAAGGGAGACATAAAGGTGTTCTTCTAAGCAATATAAAATTCATTAAACTGTAATCCACTGAGAGGCCTCAGGGAAGGAATCATGAAAACGGAAGTAGATAGTCTATTTAGATTAAATTCAAAGCTCTGAAATTTTTTTAAAAAAAAGTCCTCCTCAGCTACACATGTCATCAAAATCCTGGTTCAAGAGTCTGGCGGGGTCCACAGCACAGTGGGGAGTGGACACATAGGTCCTTACTCTCGCTAACTGGGGTGTTTTTAAAGCAGCAACAACAAAGATACTGTGATGTGTGTGTGGTAAGCCAGTGCCTTTCTTTAGCCTTATCTTGCATATTAGTTGAATTGTTGTGTTGTGCTAACTGGGTTGAAGGATGCCCACATAGTTAGCAATGTTCTGGGTAGATCCTAGATGACGCCTCAGTGTTGTAGGGTTACGGGTGCCTGCTCAGGCAGCAAACTGTCTCTGTCATCTTCCCATTTGGGAAACTGCTGACCTGTACCCCATGTTTATTCAGGTAATTAATTTTATTCCTTCTCAAGTCTCTGATGGGGGTTGAAGACCAGATAGTTTAGTTTTACAATTAAGCTAAACTAATTGTTTAGGGGTTAAGATGTTTTTTGGTCTAGATAGATGTTTTTAAGTTAATAGTGATGAGATACAATAGATATTGACCTACATTTAGAATTTTAGACTCACGAAGAAAGGAAAGATGTTTTCTTCAAGGTTGACAAATACAAATAGCGAAAACAATATGAATGTAACATTTACATAACTCCTGATTGTTTCGTGGTTCTTCTTCCTGCAGGTAGTTTATTGTATATATGTGTAATAATATAAATGTATATGTAAAAAAAGAAAAGGAAAAAAGAGTATGTCTGATAAAGCTTAGCATTTTTATTCATAGCCTAAGAAAAGTAGATCTTCCCACAGATGGGCGGCATCATTAAATCCTTTGAGATGCCAAACAGAACAAAACGATAGTGAACTTCAAGTTTACTATTTGCCTGATGACTTGAGGTAAACCACTGACTTCTTCCCTCTTTTCAGGCTCCTCATCCTCCAGGTTCATAACAAGGCTGGAGCTGTAGGAGCTATATTGTCTCTTTGCTTGGAACTTCTCTGCTTCTGTAATCCTTGAGCCACTTTCTCTCTCTCTCTCTCTCTCTCTCTCTCTCTCTCTCTCTCTCTCTCT
>OU015748.1:1110411-1126011 GCA_907169655.1 Acomys percivali
TCTCTCTCTCTCTCTCTCTCTCTCTCTCTCTCTCTCTCTCTCTCTCTCCCTCTTTCCCTCCCCCATTTCCCCCATTGGAATTCTGAGTAGAATGCCCTTATACTTTTCATTCATAGTTTTGTTGCCTCCCATACATTCCAAATTCAGGGTCATAGCAAGTTTTCTAATTGTTGCGTTAGACACGACTCAGCTAAGCACTGGTTGCATCTTAAGAGCTGTGTTTAGGTCACCCTGTATTCATTATTTTGCCAATCTCTCATGAGTGAATTCAAGATAATGTGACTTTAAAATAAGTGGTGTTACTGGGACAAAAATAAACATTACCTACTGAAAACTCCTCATGCAGGGCATATCATACTCACCTACCAAATTCCATCCTGAATGTTAATAGCACATTCAGAGAAGCAAATTTTTTTTTTTGCCCCAGCTCATGTTATTTCTAAGTACTAGAGTTGGGACACCACAGAACTATGGCTCTAAACCAGTATCCTTCCAGCCTCTCAGAGGAGCAGTTCTTTCATTAGTGATAAAAAAAAAACATATCTAAATGATAGGATTGATAAGATGTGTAGCCAATCTGAATATCAGCATATTCTCACTCTACAGGTGTATAGACGGGAAGCTAAATAATCAACGCTCAGAATCATGAGCCAGCCATCACTGTTGAGACTGGGTGACATGACTAGGATGTTGCTGAGCAGAGATTAGCTCTTCAATCTGTTAACAACAGGGACACACACACACACACATACACACACATGATGGTTACCAGGAAGCTATTCCTACCTTTAAAGAGCTTGTGGTGAGATGGTGGGAAAGTTGGCAAGTGAACAGACAGACTGGAGTCAGTAGTGATGGTGAATATGGGATTTGGGCAGCAGAAAACATGGCTAATGAAAGCGAGGACACTTTTCACAGGCATGGGGTATGCCAGGATCGGAAGGCAGAGGAAGTAACAGAAGAGGTGGGAAGAAGGCATGAAGGAGAGCAGCCATAAAGAGTGGAGGCTCCTACACATACCCTGATACCATCACAATATATAAAGCAGCCTGTCACCAAAAGTCACATGGTACACCATTCCACTTAAATGGCTTAAATGAATATCTGTGCAGTCAAGTCCATAGACACACAATAGGAAGCTGCTTGCCAGAAAGTGAAAATGGATAAAGGGGGCTGTTGTTCAGTGGGGACAGAGCTCCAACTTTACAACAATTGGAAAGTTCTAGAAATCTGTAGCACAGCAGTATGAATAGACCAACACTACTGAATTATAGGCTCAAAGGTGGGAAGATATAAATTCTTTCGTGTGTGTTTACCACAAGCCATGTTTTCATTTAAGATGAGCAGGTTCTCGACTTTGATGGTGTAATTGGGCTACAGAAAGGAAGCCGTGAAGGACAGCTAAGGAAGCAAGTGTGAGTCGCCAACCTCTCTCGTCCGCTTCACACTCCACATTTCCAAACAGATCGCCTAGTTATAAGCAGGCTCTTAACCATGTGACCTATATTAACATAGTTTACTACAATGCACCCAACTTTTTCTCATTGGATTATGCAACGAAAATGGCATTTGTCGACCCACTGGGAACACACTCAGCTGCAGGAAGAATCGGTAGCTAGGTTTCCTGCTGCTCTCAGAAGCACTCAGCTGCCCAGGTGATAGAGGATCAATACTGTAAAGAACCTACCAGTCACTAGTAGCTGAGAGGTGGGAGGCACCACATTTTATCACAGCTTATTAATACCACCAAACTCTACTAAATCCATCTCAGTCTTTTAATTGAAGAGCCTCTTTTTTCTTAATTTACATATCATAGCCCAGAGCTTTACATAATCTCCAAAGGTAATCTTATACATTGCTTATATATTGCTTTTAATCTGATATTTCTAAAACAGCATCACTGGTTTTAGACATTTTTTTCTAATGAGTCTGCCATACTAAAGCATAAACAGCAATAGGAGTGGATGAAAAAAAAATCATCAAGACTGTGAACTACTTAGGCCAAAGGTTAAGCCAAGAAGTAATAGTGGAAACTTAGAATTTGAAAATGTCTATCATTAACATCAAGATAATTGGAAATATAGAAGTTTAAACTGTGCATTGGGTATATGCCTGTAATCCCAGCACTCAGGAGATATATGAGGCCCTGTATAAATAATGAAAAAAAGGGAAGAAAGAAAGGATGGAGCAAAAAAAAAAGGTATATTTTAAAGTCTGGATTCAAGAAGTCAGATCAAAGCAGGAAAGGAACCTGTCAGAACGGTGTCCTCCTGCAGGATTTCAGTTGAGGCCCTCAAAAACACCTATAGAAGCCCTAATCCTAAGTGCCTATGATGAAATTTACCTGAAATTGGCATCTTTGTGTATATCATTAAGTTATGATGAGACTGCAAACTTAAACCCAAATCCAGTGTGACTGGAGTCCCTGTAGGAAGAGAAGGGACACAGACATATGAAGATGATATCAGTGATGAGGGAGACAGACCTGGGAGTCAAGCATCCACAAAACATAGTATTGACCAAGTCACTCAAAGTGTGGAGAAACTCACAGGGTGGGGGAGGGGGGTGGGGGGAGGGGGGCCCCAGAACAGATAGAAAGAGCTAACCCTGGGGACATTTTGATCTCGCATTCTTAGCCTCTGAACTGTGAGACAGTAAAGTCTGCACACTACGCCACACAAGTTTGGGGAGTTTGTATCTTCAGCCATGGGAAACTAACATTTTCAAAGCTTCCTTCTTCAACACCAAAATGAAACTTTCAGAAACTGGAAAAAATCAATGGCTGGATGCTGGGAGCAAGGGAAGTCTAGACCAGCTGAGAGCAGTGGTATTGCCAGCAGTCGGGGACCATTTCCTAGGCCTTGAATCAATTCCAGGATTACCATTATCAGCTCTCCTTTGAAGGACATTCCCGTATTGTTCCAGAATTTCCTTTCATGTGTTTTGGATGAAACCAGATCACCTTCAGATGATGCTTTTGTTTAAACTCAGCTGTGTCTCATGTCCTGCCATTCCAAACCCTCTGTTTTGGGTTAGTAAAGTCACTTGACAATGAACAAATGTAAAACTCCACACCTAAGATCATAGACTATTTCTTCAAGTTCCCAATAGCAATTATGTCAGTCTTCAATTGTGATGGTTCAGAATAGTGTATGTGTGTTACTTGTTAGGGTAGGGGTGTGTGTGTGTGTGTGTGTGTGTGTGTGTGTGTGTGTGTGTGTGTGTTTGTGTGTGTGTTTGTGTGTGTGTGTTTGTGTGTGTGTGTGTGTGTGTGTGTGTGTGTGTGTGTTTGTAGGCCCAAGACTGTCTTTCCTTGGTTGCTTTCTACTTTTAGTTTTCAGACAGTCTTTCACTGAACTTGGGAGGCATCAATTCAGATACGACGGCTGGCCGGTGGGTTTGGGGGATCACCCTAGCTCCACGCACATACCTCCATCCCTCTTCTGGGGTTCCATGGACGTGCTGCCATCCCTGGCCTTTTACGTGGATTCCAGAGAGCTGAACTCAGACCCTCTTGCTCGTGTAGAAGGCAACTTCCTAATGGAACCATTTCTCCACCCCCTCAAAAATGGCATTTAATACAAATTCCCACACTACTCTGCAAGATCGTCAAATCAAAATTCTCTCAGGGTTCTGTTTTGTTTTGTTTGTTTTGTAAAGAATGACATGTAGAGTGCATGTGTGCCCGAACTGGGGGACATGGTCTTTCACCTCTGCCCAACAGAGTACCTTCTTGAGCTCCAAAGATGCTCTCTCTTTTTCTTCTCTGTAGTCAAGAGCAGGGTAGACTTTAAGAGCTTGCTGCCCTGGACCACAGGGTACAACAAGGACAGTAACGGGGTGAAAGGTGACAGCATTCTCTTGTTTCCCAGCTCCTGTCATGGGCAATAACAAAGTAGGTTGTCCTGGATCTAAGGACAAAGCATAACAACTGGCTCGTGAAGTGTCTGACAGCCATTGAATCATAAGCGCACGCGAGTGCGCGAACGCACGCACGCACACGCCCGTGTTACGTGTTCTGAGGCATGAAGATGAGTTTTACCCTGAGCAGGCCTAAGTATTAACTAAATATGCACACTGGCGGGGTGTGATGGCTGTGGACTCCGAGCGTCACGAAGTCTGTCTACTTCTTTCTTCTCTTTAGTTCAAACATTTTTCCATTCTTCACAAAGCCTTCCTAGTTTCTGATCGCTCATTTATTCATCAAACATCTGAGTCTTTGCTATAAACAAATGCTGCATCAGGCTCAGTGGAAATACGAATATGCGAATAACTTTACTGCTCTGGAGTACAATTTGAAATACAGGCTAAATAACCCCTGTGAAAAATGCATGGGGTCAGGAGCCTTTCATGCATTGAAGTTGCTCAGAATTTGAAATATTCGTGTAGACTTTTCTACCTGCACGTCCCTAGTTTCCTCAGCCTGAATCTGTACCTGTGATGTCGCATCTTCAATGTGATGTTGTGGGTCTTAACTCCTCTATATTGTCTGTATGACTGTTTTCTACACTCTTGACTGGCATCTATGCTGTCTTTCTGGCCCCGTAGGAATTAGGTCTAGATTTTCATAAGGTATTGGCAGATGTGATGTTAACATCTGAGAAGGAGTTAAGGGCTGGATTCCCTAGGGCTTGATTTAGCTGCACTCACTGGTCCCAGGTCTATATTTTATAGCCAATGTCTGTTCTCTTTTGTTGTTATTTATACTGTATGAACTTTTAAAAAATACCTTCCATATGGCACTTCCGCACCTCAGTGCAGACGTGACAGTAGTCACCATGGGGGAGGGTGTGACAACGAGCTCCTGATATAAAGCTGAACCATGAATGTCCCCTGGCTCGTGTTCCAGGCTCTGGAATGAAAACTGCTGTGACTGAGTTCTCTGTGAGCAGCACTTTCTCAGAACAGTCTGAGTTTACCAACCTTTTAATTTTCTCCTTAACGAAAACCTAGGTTGTAATAATAGGTGCTGTGAGACAGCTTGCTTTCATTTGAGTGCGGGTGAGAACGGACATGAAAATCAGGAAAGGCAACCCGTTCCTTCCCATCTGCATAATTTGCTCTCAAAATTCACCACTTTCCTGTGAGTTTCACTCTAAATGTTCTAGAAATGAATTGCATATCTAGTTGAATGCTCATGTGGCTCAGTGTGTCTTTGATTGGGTCATTTTTATCTTACTCAGTGATAGGGAAGCTTAGAATTAATTGCCCTGCTCCCTTGGGTGAGTAGGGTACCTAAAGGGCACAGACTTGACTCTGCTTAAATGGCCAACATCCCCTTCTTGTGCCTGAATGACCATTCTAGTTAAGAGAAGCGGCTACCAGAAGGGATGGTGTATAAACAAACGTCAGGGATGCCATACACAGGTGGAGATGTGCGACCTATGAAAATAAAGGGCTGGTTATATGGAAGCATGCAGAGCTGGAATGCCAGTAGGTAGGACTGCCTGGTATAGTCCCTGGATTAGAGCAAAGTATCTTGTTGTTCAAAACCATTGATGTTATCCTTCTGGAGAATGGTAGGGATGGTGGCATCGTAACCCCGCCATGTGCAGCCTGGGGACTAAGGTGAGAGCAGAAGCAACCGCTCGGTGAATTGGCGAGAAACGTTATGAGCCTAGCCCTAGAAGTGCCAAACCTTCCAGTTATCTCCTGCCTTAGATGGTTCAGAAGAGTTCGCAGCAGCTGTCATGAGAAATGATAATTGGATAAGAGAATCCAAAGGGCTAGTAAAGTATAGGCTTAGTCAGAGCAAGAGATGATGTAGACAGAAAAAAAAAAAAAATCCTAGAGGAACAACCTAAGAAAAAGATGACATTGTCTTGGGAAGTCTTTGGACGGAGAAGATTGTAAAGATGCTACTTTCCAGAGGAGCAGTGGGGCAGGGTTGGGGCGGGGGATGAAACTATATGTTGCTCCATCAGCTAGGTTCATACTTTTTGAACAGTGTTAGACCCAGGAAAACCAAGAGGAATGCTGGGACATGTGTGTAGCTTCCTAATATGATCCCTTCCCCCTTCCCCCTCCATCCTTGCCCCTATTCTGCAAGAGTCAGAACAAGAAGAAAACATGGAACAGTGAAAAAGGAGACATGTCCCTCCCCAGTTCAAGACTATGAGTTGTGCTTATACATGAATGAGAAGTGTGCCAGAAAAAGCTGAACCAGATGCTACAGAATCTATCTGTCAATAGCGACCAGTCATTTATTTCCCCTTTACTGTCACTGTGGTGGAAGACTGATGCTTTCATTGTTGACCTTTTTTCATATTCAGGTTAACTTGCTCATTACTGGTCATAGTAAGGCAAGCTGACCCCTGACTTTCTCGTGCATGAATACTGTGTACTCTAATGTTAATAAAAGAATGACTTACAATGTTTCTCAGAAATGAGAAATATGCATGTCATTTTGTTCAGGGTTAGCCCTATTTTTGTTCTGTTTTGCATAAAATATGTTGATTAATGTAAATTTTCATAGTGCATCTAATAAACCTTTTTATCAAAGGATGAAAAATTTAACAACTCCACTGTGGACAAAGGCACTCTGAGGAATGATAATTGGAAATGAGTGATTGATGCATGAAAAGAAATTACTTAAAGGGAAAGAGCACTGCTGGGGTCCAAACCCAGTCAGATTTGATGTGCTTTGTTTATGTCTGAGGAACATCATCATTGATAAAATTTTATAGGAATGCTAAGATGAAACAAATCAGGTAACTTCCTGCAGATCAAGATAGACAGAAAAATAAGTTACCAATAAGCAAAGAGGAGAGTCCAAAATGCCAGTGTGATGCTGGACGAAAGTAGGGTAACAGTGTAAGCTCAGTTTGTTTTAAGAGACACTGTAGGTCATAGATCAACAGAGAAATGATGATGGTAGATAAATGTTGATAGATATATAGACTAGATGGAGATAGGCAATTAGGTAGGTAGGTAGGTAGATGATAGTTTAGACAGATAGGTAGATAGATAAATAATAGAGACCATACATAGATGATAGATAGATAGATAGTAGATAGATGAGTTATAGGCAGATAGATGCACATAGATAGGTTCATATATATATATATATATATATATATATGTGTGTGTGTGTGTGTGTGTTTCTACAGTTCTACAAGATACGTGTACACATGTAAGTAAACATAAACAAAGCTAAATATAAACACATGTGCATGAGGTTGATTGCACACATGCATGCTGTTTCTCCTGAGAAAAAGAAAACATGATCGCAATAATACAGCAGTGCTCTCTCAAAAGTCTCTCTTTGCTTAATTTCAGTTACCCAAAGCCAACTCAGACCAAAAGCAGTAAATGAAAAATCCCAAGATTAACAACTCAAAAGCTCTAAATTGTTTGATATCTAAGAAATATGATAAAGTCTCTGCCCATCCCACTCTATTCTGCCCCATCCTGCCGCAGACACGGATCATGCATTAGTCCAGTACATTACCCATTCATCAGCCATTTAGCTGCAAATTCAGTCTTCATGTACAACCATAGACTGTTAAGGAACTTCAGTGCCTATGTTCAAGCAATCCTTGCATATTTAATCACAGCCCCAAACATGAGTAGTGATGTTGTCAACTCAGACATTCAAAGAAGATCCATAAAATGCTCCCTTTAACTGAAAGGGTAAAATGTAGTAAGATATTTTGAGTGACACCATGTATGTAATATTTATTATAGTGTATTATTATAATTATTCTATTTTATTATCAGAAATTACCATTTGTCTCTTATTGTACATAATTTACAAATTAAACTTTGCATGGGTGTGTATTTGTAGGGACACAATGTATTAGAGATAGGTTGTTATCTGTGCTTTCAAACTTGACTGAAAGTCTTGAAACATATTTCTCCTTTAATGAGAGGTATCTGTGTAACCAAAGAGGAAAACTAATGCTAAGATCCGGTCCCAGTATTTTGTGATATAAGAAACTAAGGAGAGAGAGAGGGAGGGAGAGAGAGAGAGAGACAGAGACAGAGACAGAGACAGAAAGAGAGAGGAGAAGGAGAGAGAATATGTGGGTAAGAAAATATGTCTGAAAGGTTGAGAATACTGCTAACAGACCCCCTAGTGCTAAAAGGAGGAATGCTTTGAGCATTAAAATAAATAGTCTATTACTGATTTATCCTCTGAGGATTGACCTAAGAGTTCATGTTCATAGTTAGACCCAGTTTCAAAAACACTGAAAGAATGAAAAAGCCACAAGTCTAAAAATAAATAAATAAAAGGAAGATGGCCCTTATTATTCTCATAGGATAATTCTAAGTCAGAAGTGTGGGGAAACAGAAATAACCAAACAAGAAGCAGAAAGTCTCAGAGGAAGGACAGCAGGTCACCGAGAAGAGACTTGATACCCTATGAGCATATACAGGGGGAGGTAATCCCTCTGAGGAACAGTCATAGGGGAGGGGAATAAGGGGAAATGGGAGGGAGGGGAGAATGGGAGGATACAAGGGATGGGATAACCATTGAGATGTAACAAGAATAAATTAATAAAATTAAAAGAAAAAATTTTGAAAAAAAAAAAAAAGAAGAAGCAGAAAGTCCCTAGAGGACACTCCAGCTTTTGCTTCAAGCAAGACATGCTGGTGGGAACAGAATTTAGAGCACAGACTCTAAGGAGAAGCCATGTTTTCATGATCTTAAAGAAACCCCAGTCAGACACATTTTTAAATTATTACAGCAATCTTCACAAATGTTGTCAAATTCTTTGTTGTCCCTACCTTCAAAGACACAAAGCCAAATTGATTTATTTCTATTCTGAGTGACAGCTGGAGTTAGTAACTGGCACTTGGCTAATGTAACCTTCTAGTAAAGAAACCTGGCAGACATCACCTTATTCAGGTGACAGCAGCTAATATCACCTATAGTAAGGCATATTTGTCCCATATTCCTCCAATTATGTTGAGGAGAGTACTTTGCCAAAAAGTTTCAGAGCATAGGCATTGTCACAAGAAAACATCAGACATCCAAAAATTAACGAAACCACCCAATTGGTAATCTTCAGGGGCATCAATATAAATAAGCAAAATTGATGTAGCAATGAGGACAGAAGACACAGTCATGGACAAGAGCACTGGGTCCTGTAAGAGCGAGACCTTCATGCACAAATGAGGCAATCCCAAATCACTCCTTCGCTGTAAGTAAGGGTACTTAACTAAGGTTGACTTCTGGCCTTGGGAAGTGTTCCATGGTTATATAAGATGCTAGTCTAAGAAAAAGATGGATCAGGGGCATACATAAATACTTTGTGCTTTTTGTAATTGTTAAATAAGTCTTAAAATATTTTTTAAATATAAGAGGCTTTCAAAAATGGGCCAAGAATCTTCTATAGTAAGCTAATAACATGACATGTGAAATTCAAAATAATGTTAGCTTGTTCAGTGATGGTATATAAAGTATATGAAGGTTCAGTAGATGAAGGTCTGTTACACATAGGTCCTGTTCAGTTCATGTTTAGTGTTGAACAGGGCAAGCACATGCTTTGTTAGGAGCCAGTGCTTTAGATGATATTTCTTGTGAAAGAAAATCCAGTGACTTGCCATTTTTTCCCTCTGACCTTTTAGAAGGACGGATGGCTCAAATCAGTATGACTGACTTCCGTTATAAGGAAATCCAGGGAAGGGTAGCAGAGTGAGGAGAAATAGCGCAATGGCCTGGTCATCTCTGATGTTTCCTCCTCTGCTCATCCCATCACCATTGTGCTCGTCCCCTCTTCAGCATTGATAGGCTAACGCGAAGCCATGGGGCCACGCACAGTTCTTTGCAAAGCCCAGGCCAGCAGGGTGGAATCTAAGACCACCGAGGAAGATGCGCCTGATTCGGATTAGACTTCACAAGCTTGGAGAAATGCCAAAAATTATTAATTTCGTTCGAGAAGCAGAGGGGATTTCTAAATAAAGGGATTGGCAAGCGTGACGTCACAGAAACAGCAGACTCTCTGTTTTTGTGGGAACATAGTTTTAAGGGGCCAAGATAGTTTGGGGAAGTTCATGTTCAGAAATCAGAAGGTTTGTGGGTGACTGGGAAGAGCTGATTTCATCTCTTCAGACCTGTGCCCTCACCCACAAAATGCTGTGACAATGGCACTGATTCTGAATTCTACTCCTGGGAGCTATCATAAGGATTGAATAATAATATGATGCGAAGTGATGAGGGCCTTATCCATCCCTTGTGTTTCCTCTCCCACCTCCAATGGCTTCTCTGAGATGTATTCCTGTAGGAGATGGTTTTTGGAAGGAGTTTTGAGACTTACAGTGTAGAAAGAGCAGCTGCTGTGAGCAGGTGACATCCAGTAGAGTCACATTGGAGGAACTGAAGGGGACAGTGAGCCAGCAAAGCTAAGGCTCAAAGGCCACAGCATTGGGGGATATTTGAGGCCATTCTGAGAGGACTGGCACTTCTTGTAAATGACAGTCCTAGGGTTACTCTGAAGACCAGAGATGTACAGTTATGTTTCTTTTAAGTTAGAGAGCCCTGGCGGAGGGATTTAAAGGAGCAAGACAAGACAGAGGCCAATAGGGGTGCTTAGGGAGCTTCACCTAGGAGTCTCAACTGCAATTACGCGATCCCTGAAGTTAACCTTAAAAAAGGACAGAACCAGCCTGAGGCATATGGCCAGACCAGAGCATAGAGCAAAGCAGATGGCACGTGACATGTTCTCCAAGAAGTCAGTTTGGAGTTGTAAGGAGAAAAGTGAAGGAGACATGGTCAGGAGAAAGACTTTTCTCTTTCCTTCTTTGATTTCATGTTTACAAGCAGGAATCTTGACAAATAAGCCAGTCACTTGAGCAAAGAGGGAGAAATATGAAGAAGGGATTGACGGGGGAGAGAGGTGGTGAGCCTGTGTGCAGTCATCTTTACTCAGCCCCTTTCAGATGAGGTCACCTTGTAAAGTCCACGGCTACTTTGGCACAGTGATAGCTTTGCTTTGAATAGCACATTTCTCCTGCACAACATGCTATCTAATGTGTATCTAAGAATGAGGATTCTCGGTTTTCATTTGAGAACACTGAAATCCAAAGTGTCTTAAGAGCAGCATCTGTGCGCGAGTGACATCCTAGAGTCACCTGGGAAGAACTGAATGGGAGACAGAGCCAGCAAGGCGAGGGCACAAGGGCCACAGCATTGGACTAAAGCTCAGATCCACAGCCTCTTCTTTGACCAGTTTCTTGGATATGCTATGGCCTATGAATCCTAGTTTGTATCTCGGCTGCTTTTGTGAGAAAAATGTGACCAAAAGCAACTTGGGAAGGAAAGAGTTTGTTTCATCTTATGGTGACAGTCAACCACTGAGGGAAGCCAACACAGGAAGTTAAAGCAAAAACCCAGAGACGAATCCCTGGCCTGCTCAGTGGTCTTTCTTACACAGCCCAGGCATGGTGCTCTGCACAGTGGGATGCGGCCTCCTACACCAATTAGCAACTTAAAAATGTCCCCCACAGACAAGCCCACAGGGCAACCCAGTGATACAATTCCTCAGATAAGATTCCCTCTTTCAAGCTATGGTGTGTCTGGGTTTGTGCCAAGTTAACAAAAACTATGACACTACATATTTTATATCAAGAAATGAGATGGCAAATGTATAAATACCTTTACACATTCTGTGTGTGACTGCACGTTGTGTGTGGGGATGGGTGGGTGGGGGGTGGTATGTCTGTGTGTGTGTGTGAGTGTTCATATAAAGGCTTTACCTTGGCTTTCCCCTATTATTGGAATATTCATCTAATAATATGACCCAAGTATCTAGATTGCACGAAATTCTGATGTAACTTTTATCTGAAGCGGCCAAATGAGTGCCATTTTATCATAACAAGCATATTTCTATGACTCAATCAATTCCCAAATGGAAACAACCATGTCTCTAATGTAAAATGGAGGTATTGGGATTTGTAAGGAACAAAACCTATCTTGACTTTCCAGCAATGCTCTAACAGATGACTAATTGGATTAATGGGTGTTTTAATGAATGGTAGTATAAAAGCAATCTATACAGTCAATGTAGCAAGGCGGTCAACTCGCATGAAGCTTCTTTTCATCTTACCAACCAGGAAAGCTGCTAGAAATATTTTATACATAGTTGCCCAAAGCGACCTTCTGAAGGACATTTAAAGCTTATAAGATTTGAAGTTCAGTGTGAAGACCGTGAAGGTAAACATTTCATGCACATTTCAGATGTGCCATGAGTTGATGTCAGTGCCACAGCCTTTCCTAAGTGCTCTGCTGAGCTCTTAACCCAGCAACAGGGAACCTCACCTCAGTCCCTGGTGGTCCAGATGCTCCCAGTATGGACCCCGGCCCTGACTTCCTAACCAGGTGTGTTGGATGGACAGATGAACCACAAACCAGAACTTCTGGGGAGATAGAAAAGCAAACTATGATACTCAATTAATTAAGTCACATTATGAAATTGCTGTGAGTATTTTGGGGTGCCAGCTGTCCTATAAACCAGAGCTGGGGAAATGGCTCAGCAGTTAAGGCCACTTGCTACTGTTACAGGAGACCCCAGTTCAGCTCCTAGCACCCTGGCTGCTCACAAATGCCTGCAACTCCTCCTTCAGGTCTCTGAAGGTAACCACATGCATGGGCACACACACACATTTACATATTTAAAAATCAATCTTAAAAACATGTCACATGCAATTAATTAGTTCATATTTTGAAATTACTGTGAACATTCTTGGGTAACAGCTGTCATACAGAAGTGTAACCATATACCAACTGAGAAATGAGCTTTCCAATTTAATATGGATGCCTTGAATTTATGCACCAATGTAAGGAAAGCCCACTGGACCTTGGAGTATTGGACTTTATAAAGATTTTGTAAAAGTAAGGAAATGTGGCGTGTATAGTATTGCTGCCTCGTGTGTATGTATTCATCGCCCTTTGCCTGAAAAAGTACAAAGTCCCTGCGAGTGCTCCTTACTACACTGAACAGGGAAAGAGCCATAGTCCTCACATTTACATGGGATATTAAGAGTTTGGTTATTACTGCACCTGTGCCATCTGATTTAACCAAGAAGCCACTAGTGTGGGTTACAAACCTATGTAAACAAATTAGAGAAGCTCCCTTGAAAAGTGATGATATGTGGTTCATAAAGATTCTGCATTCTGAATTACTGTCCGAATAGATGGAGAAAAGCCAGACACCACCACCAAGTAAAAGGCGTGCAGAGAACTCAGCCTTAATTTAATCACATAGCGAAGAGGAAGGACCCCCTTTCATTCTGAGTAAACACTGAGTGGTTAGTGTTTTCTTTTTTTTTTTTTTTTCCCGAGACAAAGTCTCTCTGTGTTAGTCTTGGCTGTCCTGCACTCACTTTGTAGACCAGGCTGGCCTCGAACCCACAGCGATCCCCCTGCCTCTGCCTCCCAAGTTAAAGGCATGCACCACCATGCCCGGCTTGAGTGGTTGGTTTTCATATCCTGAAGAGCTCACAGTTGCTACTCTTCAGTTGCACTAGCACACACAGTCCCCGGCAAGCAAGGATTTGATTTGAATATGAGAATATTTAAAAAGTCTAGATATTTTCTAAGTCACACCAAAAAGAATTACAACAACATTAATGCATCCCTCCAATTCAGCTATTTGTCACATCGCTCTGAAAGGAAATTCAGTCGAATAATGTTTGAATATCTTAGCAAAAGAAAGCCCAGGCTGAAACAAGAAAGATGGAGGCGATGAGGCAGAACAGGGTATGTGTCACGCAGCACAATTATGCCTGAGCCCTCTTGAGAGGACTAGGAAGGCAGAGACTTTCAGCCTCCCCACGCTAGCAATGATATCTCCGCGCCACAGATGCTGAGGTACAGAGGAGCACAAATACATACCTATATACATACATACATACATACATACATACATACATACATACATACATAAATACATACATTTTTTTTTAAGCTCAAGGTTTGGAATTTATTTCCTTTTTTATTGTAATTTCTCCTTTGCCGAGTGAGCCTGTTACACAGCTATCATCTGATCTGTGGGGTGCAGGCAGGCCTGTGCTCAGTTGAACCCATTATCAACTCCCTCCTGTGCGTCTTTCTTTACATTAGGTTCTTCAATCAGGTTCTTCAACACGGAGAGGAAAACCTCAGCGTCCTCTACACTGTGTCTTCCCCTGAAGACTTCAGATCTTTTACATTTTGATGGACATTGACAATTGTAATTACTTTATTTTAAACTCCTTGCTTTGGAGGGGGATAGTGTAATGATCTTACTTCATATCTCGTCCTTTATTGATATTATTAGTCATTCATCGGAGTCAAGGCATACTTCCTTTTAAAAGTATGTGTGGGAGAAAGAGAATGCGAGGTTAGGGTAAGAGACGGGAATGTCATTTTACCAAATTTTAAGTAACTTTGTGAGTGGTTTCAAGGTACCATGAAGTAACTTTCGATCTGATCTGATGTGATCTTGGTGACTCTGATTTTCCCAGCCCCAAGCATGCTCTGCCCACAGCAGCACGTAAAGCTCCACTTCCTGTCTTGTTCCTATTTTCTTTTCTTTCTTTCTTTCTTCCTTTCTTTCTTTCTTTCTTTCTTTCTTTCTTTCTTTCTTTCTTTTAACATTCTTGCCTTAGTTTGTGGGTTGAGGGGAGGCAGACTGGTAAAGGTTGTGACAGTGATGAAATAGGAGTTATGTGATTTTTGTTCCAATGCACCAGCTGTCCACTTTCAAGCTTTCCACTGGACTGGAATAAACATAGAATGAGGCTGTTTGCTGGCGTTTTGAAAACATAATACAGCCAAACTGAAAAGGTCAAGAGACCTGGAACTTGGAAACCTCCAACCTTACACCTGCCTTGCCATTGTTTCCCACCTGTCCCTACTGCACTGACGTCACTGAAAATTAACAATATAGAACAATGTTGTCTATTTATTGACCTTATATCCTTGCCTTCCAATATTGATACTTTGTTTAACCACATGTTATATTAGGCTGCACCTCACTGGTTTTGGGTGTTTAAATAGACCGCGGTCTGGTTTACCATTCTATTGATGGGCATTTGGGGGGTTTACAGTCAGGACTCTACAGTGTTATTGTCATACATACACATGAGGGCATGGCTGTGGCATGCATACTCCTTCCAGAACAAGCCCATGGACAGGTATAGGAAAAGAAGCAGCTCGGGGAACCTCTGGAAAGGAGCTGTTTCTGCTCATAAGAGGCAGTTCACTGCCCCTGTGCAAGCAGCCATTCCTGCTTCTCCCTCCTGACCCACCTGTCCACCTGAGCAGCCATGCCTCCTTCTCCCTCCTGACCCACCTGTCCACCTGAGCAGCCATGCCCCCTTCTCCCTCCTGACCCACCTGTACACCTCAGCAGCCATGCCCCCTTCCCCCTCCTGACCCACCTGTACACCTCAGCAGCCATGCCTCCTTTTCCCTCTTGACCCACCTGTACTCCTGAGCAGCCATGCCCCCTTCTCCCTCCTGACCCACCTGTCCACCTGAGCAGCCATGCCTCCTTCTCCCTCCTGACCCACCTGTCCACCTCAGCAGCCATGCCTCCTTCTCCCTCCTGACCCACCTGTCCACTTGAGCAGCCATGCCTCCTTCTCCCTCCTGACCCACCTGTCCACTTGAGC
>OU015748.1:1141371-1162643 GCA_907169655.1 Acomys percivali
AGAGAGAGAGAGAGAGAGAGAGAGAGAGAGAGAGAGAGAGAGAGAGAAAGAGAGAGACAGACAGACAGACAGACAGACAGACAGACAGACAGAGGCAGAGGCAGAGACAGAGACAGAGACAGAGACAGAGACAGAGGGGGGCAAGAAGACTAATTTCTTTTTCCAGCATAGTTTAGAAAAGCTTGTTTCATTTTCTAGGGACATTTCAGTTCATGTCAAAATGTACTGAAAAGATCCGAATTCTACAGCTCTACAATTCAGAGTTCTAATGATAATTGTAAATTGTGCATTGTTCATGAAAGCAAACAGCCAAATTTTTATTATTCTCAAAGTTCTCATTTAAAAAGAAAATACTAATTCTTACCCATCTGGATTAAATTTCAAATAAAGCTTAAAATATCTATGTAATATTTCAGCATAGATCAAGGCACAGAAAATCTATACAGACATAGACATTTTGAAATGTGCACATAATAGGCATTGATACAGTTCTTCATTTAATGACTAGAGAACAAGATTATTATTCAAGAAAAGGAGGATGAGGAAATAGAAGGATCCAGAGGATCTTAGAAACCTACAAGAAGAACATCATAATGGGTGGATCAGGGCCAGGGGCTCTGCTCAAACTATTGTACTAACTAAGGACAGTACAAGTAGTAAGCACCGAACCCCTACTCTGATCTAGCCAATGAACAGGACATTCTCCACAGTTATGTGGAGAGCAGAGACTGACTCTGACATGAGCGCTGGTGCCCCATATTTGACCACCTCCCCTTGGTGGGGAGTCCTGGTGGCACTCAGAGAAAGAATAGGCAGACTACCAAGATGAGACTTGATAGCCTGTGACCATAAAGTGGGGGAGGAGGTCCCCCTTGGACAATGGGGTTGGGGTGGGAGGGTAAGAGGAACAGGAGGATATGAGTGATAGGAGAACAATTTAGTTGTAATCTGAATAAATTAATAAAAATATAAAATAAAATTTAAATTTAAAAAATCAAACATCCTATAAGCATAAGAAAGAAATGAGAAGAAAGCCAGCCCTAAATCCATACCCATAAATACTTGCACCTGGGGTAGAATGAGTTAAAAGATATTTGAAACCACACAAGGTTAAATTAGCAGCATAAATAAGTTTAAAAAGAAGTCAGGAGTGAACTCAGTGCTGCTCTCAGGAAAGAATTATAAGTAGAAGCAATAATATAAAAGATTAGATATGTGAAATTACGCCCAAAAGATCATGATGAGGAGAAACGTTCTTAAATTTTTCTTGTGTGTGTGTGTGTGTGTATGTGTGTGTGTGTGATGCAATGTGTGTTTGCATGTGTGCATTTGCATATGCACATGTGTGTGGAGACCAGAGGTTGATGCTAGGTCTGTTTGAACATTCTCCACATTTTGAGGCAGAGCCTCTCAAAACTTAAAACTCACTGATTGGTCTAATGTAGGCCAATTTGCTCTGAGGATGCACTGGCGCTGTCTCTGGAGTGCTGAGCTAACAGGCCATCTGCTACACCCACTGGGCTTTTTAAGCGGTGCTGGTATTCTAACATCTGGTCTTCATGTTTGCATAGCAAACAGTTTACCTGCCAAGCCATCTCCCCATTATCTGGGGAAACATTTTTTTTAAATCAAAGAAAAATAAAAGTAAGGTCCACATTATTATCCTAGGCATTCATAGTAGATAATGCCAGAGCAAGATACTAGTCAAACACAAACACTATAAACAGAACATTTTAAGCAAATGTGGAAATCATATGCCATGGCTCTGGAAATACTGTCCAGGAAGGACCATGTGATCTATACCACATATGCTACAAGACTTTAAACTTCAAAAGTGTTGTGATATTCGTCTCCCCAAGCAGCAAGTGACTTAAATTAATGAACATCAGATCATCGTCAGAAATTTCAGCAACAGCCCTTTAGATCAAAAGAAACCAGAGTACTGCATAGGACTGCCAGGAAAGACAGGCTTTTTTTTTTTTTTCACCCAGGAAAACTAAATTTCTCGATGAAAGAGATAGAAAACCTGTTATCAAGGTGTCATTGTACACACAGAGCACTGTTTAATAGTGTTCCCATGAGCTCTTTCCAAAGAAAGAGACTTCTGAAAAGCGTGCTTCTGACAGACACACCACCTGCAAGTGACTCAGACACCAAAGGAAGAGCCAGGTAGCAGTGGGAGGCGCTCACACGGGAAAGCTGAGACACCGTGAGGGTGGCGCTAAAGCACACACACTCCACAGCCGAGCTCTGTGCTGATATAAGACAAACGGGAACCAGAGGACCTACCGGCAGTGCTCTTTCAACGTCCTCTCAGCCACGGGTCTGTGGGTCTGTCACTGTTCTGAGATTATCTGTGAACTCTGAAATAAAGCTAGCGAGTAATTACTAGATAGTCGAATTTGGCCATCCCTTGAGTCCTTCAAAATTCAAATCTTGAAATGAAAAGAAAAAACATGTAGTTATGATACAAAAGAAGTAAATAAATTTTCTGTATCCTGATTCTAAATTGAAACTATGAGAATCAGCTCAAGGTAAATCCCAGAGTGATGACCAGCCCCAGTATCAATAAATATTACTGAAATCTAGATTATGTGCCCCCTAAAAAATTATCAATAAATACATCAGGGCTGCTTGGAGAAAGTATTGGTGACTTTGACAAAGAAGTACACATAGATGTAGAGCAACTTGTCATTGCTGCGAACCAAGAAGCTGTGCCAGCAGCTGCTAGAATCACGTCCAAAGAACTGAGGGGCCAACAAGCAGCTGACCCCCTGACCTACGATAAGAGAAAGAGTATAGAATTGGTGAGTAGGGAGGAAGGAGGCCATCTGGAAGGAGTGGGAGGAGGGGAAAGAGTGCAATCAAAATATATTGTATTAAACTATCAAGGAATTGGCAACAACATTAAAAATAGCAATTGTAATGGAGTAAAAGACCCATCAAATTTGTCTTAACCTTAAATTCATAGTGATGTTTTAAACAATTAGTCACTTATTAAAGAATTGTATAAATTTCGTTAACTGTTAATAACTGGTATGATTATAACCAGAATCATGAACTCGCCTTGACTGCTTTCCTCAAGGACTATTCTGGTAGCTAAAACTAACACAGGAGGGACAGCTCCCTATTAAAGAGTCGTTTCAATGAAATACGATGGAATGGCAAGTTTGCAAGTGGGGTGAGTCTATACGGTGAACATGAATGCTACGGATGCCACAAAGGGAAGACATGGGGCATCCTGGGCATCCTGGGCATCCTGGTGAGAGAGCATGATGCCACAGATGGCCCTGCCAGGGAGGTCACACTGGAACACAACTGCGAAGGCTCCTGGTTCACGGGAAGCAGAGAGGCAGAGGACCCTGTGAACTAACCTGCCCTTTGCCCTCAGCAGAGCCCACATGACCAGGGACTGCAGGAGACATGTCCCACTCTCTGACTGAAAGGCCTTTCTAGAAACCAGCAAAAGCCACCCACCCATTGCTGTGTCATTCCGATCCAAATTACAGTAACTGTGCAGAAATTGAGTTGAATTTCATGGCTTTTGGTTTCTGTGCTGCTATAAAGTGTACAATTTAGGGAACAGTGTGTGTGTGTGTGTGTGTGTGTGTGTGTGTGTGTGTGTGTGTGTGCGCGCGCGCGTGCGTGCGTGCAGGTAGGTGTGCACGTTACTGAGGGCTGAACCTAATCTGATCTCATACAAGTTAGACAAGAACTCTACCTCAAGATGTAGATTTATCTTTGAAATCAAAAATTTTAAATGTTAAAGAAAATCTGTTTATTTTTAACACTTAAACTGAAATTTAGTGGATTTGTTTTTGTCCCTTAACTCAAAGAATTACTACACAGTAGGTTTGCAAATAAAACTGTAAAGCATAAAAATATTTTCAACTAATCATTTGTTTCCAGTGCAAGTTCCATCCAAATGGGTCCCCACCACGTTTCTTATTTTTTACGTATTTGGTGCACTCAGATTCTGTATAAGCTGTTGCTGACTCCTTTTACTGTTGCGATTTGCAATTTATGGTCTGAAATTACGTATTTTGAAACGGCTCTGCGTAGTTATTTCAGATGACTAGCAGTATCTATTGATGCCAGAAGAGGGCACTGCAGAGCAGTGTAGCTATGAGTTCTTTGTGACTAACACAATCTAAGAGTATCTATTCCAAAGGAAAAATAGAAAGCTTTACTACTGCAGACAAGGACCAAAAGCAGTTGATAGCTACAGACATTTATTGACTATGAAAAGAATAGCTTTAAAAAAAAAAGAATAGCTTAAATATAAATAGGAAGATATCTGGCATATCAAACGCACATCTTTCAGAACATAGTAATGCTTAACCTGCAGGTTTTATATTAAAACAGAAAGCATCCTACTACGTCTGCTGTTAGCTGTAATACCATTCTCAAGAACAGCCTTGAATACATGGCCACTGTGCTTGCTTTAATCAACTCAAGCTCATCGCTAATAGATGTGCGCCTGGTATCAGGGCTCCCCTGCAAAGCAGTTCACAGGTGATTGAATCCTGGCTGTTGCCTCATGCAAAAGACAAGTAAGGCTTTGAGCGTCGCAGGGTCTGCCTTCCTTGCTCGCAATCTGCCTCTGATGGCCCTCTTCTATCCTAGGCCTGACTTCTGACTCCTGACTACTTTAGTGTGCAAAGCAGAACCCTGATAGGCCCTTTACCTGTGACTCCTGAGTAGCGCTCTCTTGACATCTGCTAAAGGCTCAAAGAGATTACAAAACTGTCCCAGTGTCATTTCTTTAAGGGATAACAGATGTAGGAAAGTGCATTCCCTTTTTTATGCTACTATGAAATACACCTTCTAAATAAATGTCATTCACCCTAATCTCTATCAACATGTGATTAATTTTCCCAGGAGTTCTAGTCAATGCAAAAACAATTCAGTTTTTTATTACAAAAAGATAAACATTTCATGGATGTAGGTGGGAAGGTCAGTGTGTTCCGTAGTCCTGTACTTCATTTCAGATTTTCTCTGAGCAACACAAAAGCTACATTGAACATTATGATGTTATCTAATTGGTCAGAAGTGATAGCAAGGACTAGTTTGTGGGGGTTAGAGCGATGATTAGGTGAGTAAAGTGCTTGCCCTGCAACGTGGGGACCTGAGCTCAGATACTTATTGCCCACATAAAAATGTGGGTGTGGCAGTAAGGACCTGTAAACCCAGCTCTGGGGTACAGAGACAAGAGACTCTAGCCAGTCAGGGACCTCCAGCTTTAGTGGAAGAGGAGTGATAAAGGAAGACACTTGATAAATATTAACCTCTGACCACACAGACAGACAGACAGACAGACAGACAGACAGACAGACAGAGAAAGAGAGACACAGACAGAGAAAGAGACACAGAGAGACAGAGAGAGAGGCGGGGAGGGGGGAGCTGTAAAGATGGGTTTGTGACTCTGTCCCTTCCCAAACACCTTGACTTACATAGTGCTTGTTTATAGACTGGTTTGTACATGCGAGCTCATATGTTCTAGCCTGGCCTGCCTTTCTGAGATGTTCAGTTCCAGACTCCAAGAACCTGGCTTCTATCTATCTTTTGTTACCAGTGGTTACTGGTGCATGTGCCAAGTGGTTAGATAAGATAATTTACTGGGAGCTCCCAGTGCTTGGGAATCTAACCTGGATATATTCTCTCTCTCTCTCTCTCTCTCTCTCTCTCTCTCTCTCTCTCTCTCTCTCTCTCTCTCTCTCTCTCTCTCTCTCCCTCCCTCCCTCCCTCCCTCCCCCTCCCTCCCTACCTCCCTCCTTCTCTCTCTCTCTCCTCTCTCTCTCTCCTTCCTCTTCTCCTTTTGACTACTTGGTCAACTGTAAAGTGGCTCACTGTCTAATACGCAATCAGTGAGCAGGACAGAGCTGTGTGTCCTCCAGGATGCTTTTCTTACTCTTTTTCTCTGGGATGACTTTGTTGTCATCACCTAGAGGCACACTTTGACCTTTCCTTCCTGTCATCTGTCCCTAAGCCAGAAAGATAAAACACCTCCTGAACTCATGTTCAGATTAGTATTGGATCACAGCCAGGGACACGCAGTAACACAGTGTGGATTGGAAAACACCACACTAAATAATGATAATTACATGTTCCAAGTGTTAGTTTCAACATCAAATTCTTTGGAAACTGGAGCACTTATTCAGATGATTGACAGTGTCATTACCAGCAATGTACACACCATATACCATACCATAGCTGTGGCATGCAGCCTCATAGTTAGTTAGAGTCTGCACAGAGACACAGATAAAAAATAAAACTACAAAAGAACCTTAAACATTATGTTAAGTGAAATAAGCCAACCTCAGAAAACAATTGCCAGTTTTGTTGTATGTGCAGCCTAGATTTAAAATTGTATATGTGGCAGGGGGGTGGGTGGTGATGAACCAGATGGGAGGAAGAGATGTTAAGAGAAAGCTAACAGGTGACATAGAAGTCATAGAGGAACGAGAACCAGTGTTTGCATAGTGACTTCCTTTACAACCCAAAACTAATGTGGTCCTTGCACTTTTCAGCTCCGCAAGTCTGTTTTCAGCATCAGGGCGAGGAACCTTCTGGAAAAGGAGACTGCAGTAACAAAAATCTTAAGGTAATACCAATAAACTTGAAGCATCCTTTAACACATATGGGGTTACACTAAGGGGAAAAGGCGCTTTTCTCAATGACAGCAATATTTTCTTTCTGCTCAATTTTAGGAACACACACTCTCATGCTTTCAAATGATGTCAATGACACAGCTAATACCATTATATTATAATGTGCCATGTTTATCATTTAATGCATTAAAATATATTATATGTGAAAGCATTTACAAGAAAAGGTGAAAAGATACTATCATTATTCTTTACTGTTTATATTTTTATTTTAACTAAAGGAAAAAATCTTAAGGGAACATAGCAAAAGTGCAAATCTTTAAAAAAGCAATTATGATCTCTTCATCCATTCCCTAAGGATCTGTTAAGGTTTGAAAGCCCTGCTGGATATGTCTATGCACTGTGTGCTTGCAGTACCTATTGAGGCATCAGATCCCCTTGGACTGGAGTTACAGCTGGTTGTAAGCTTCCATGTGGGTGCTTGGAACTGAACCTGGATCCTTTTCAAGAGCAACAAGAGCTCTTAAGTGCTCACGCATCTCTCCAACCCCATACAGCAACCTTCAAATGATCATGAAAGCATATTATTTTAGTGTTTCACTCTAAAATATGCCTTGAACTGAGGTGTCAATAAGGAAATCAATCTGACCACTTAAGTGTATCAGACTATTCATAGGGAGTGATATGGTTCACACAAAGTATATATGCATTTAGAACATCAAGATGGTTACCTATATTATGTGTATGTGTAAATGATAAAAGGTATGGCTGAGAAAGCCAATAGCCACCTTCATATGTCCAAGTATCATAGAAATTTGTGCTAAGTGGAAGGAATCAGACTCTTCTCCTGAGTCCATTACTAAAAATGGACATGAAAGCATCTTTCTATAATGTGTATTATTATGGCTTGGGAAGCCATGATGAGGAAATGCAGCTAGTTATATGCAAGGTAAGAAACTATTAAGTTTATAACAGAACCTGAAAATTGTGAGAGAGAGAAAGAGAGAGAGAAAAGAATCCTATCTCATGAAGACATTCCACTGTGTTCTCTCCATGGATGACATTTAGGTGCAGTCACGCCTGTATTGCAGTGGTTTTTTCAATTAAGAGTAAATGTTGCTGGTGCTTAAGTATTCTCAGTCTAATTAGATAAGCACAGAAGGTCTCATGGAAAGAGACAACTTGAGTCCCAAAGTGGCTGATGCTCTGACTAGGTGCTCACTCACCTCAGTGTCACCCTTGGAGTATGCCATGAGGCTGGTTTGGGCAGCTCATAACCTCCAAGATACTTGGTCAAGCTGTAGCTACACCAGTAATTTCACAGCAGGGACCTCAGAAATGCTGACACACTTTCTAGAAAAGAAACACCCATCCAGTGATAGTACACAACCCACTTTAAGTCTAATGCAGAACCTCCCTGTCATTTCTCTCCTGTTACAACTTCCCTTTATCAAGTCGGCTGTGCTTGGGATGTACGATGACCATGGCTGTGCTCAGGTATTCAGCCCTGTTTCTTTGCTGGGGCTACACAGTGAGCCAACTGTGTCCAGTTAATGACTCTGTGTCTTGGGTAGCAGCCAGCAAGCCAAGCCCAAGGCCTAGCAAGCAAGCCATGGCCAGATTACCCGCTGAGGTACTCTGTTCCACATATATTTCAGTACCTCAAGGCTGGGAAGGGGGTGGAGGCATAAGGAAGGGGTCCTAGACCTCACCTCCTTTTCGTTTTGTCATGGTTAATGTTGGTTGTCAACTCGACATGATCTAGAGTCGTCCAAGAGGCACACCTCTCAGTGCGTCTGTGCGTAAGTTCTAGGTTAGAGTGCCTGAGGTAAGGAGACCCAGCCCATGCTTGAGCAGCTCACTTCCATGGGCTGGTCTTGAACTATATGAAAGGGGGAAGCTGGCTGAACACCGGCATTTATCTCTCTCTCTCTCTGTTTACTGGCTGCACATATAGTGTGACCAGCTCCCTCGAGCCTTGGCCGCCATGACTTACCTGTCAAGGTGAACTAGACTCTCTACATGTGAGCCAAAACACATCCCGCCATCCTCGGATTGCAATGTGAAAAGTAACTAATGTGTAGTAGTCTTCTGAGACATCACTGTGCCCTCCCTTCCATCCATCCCGTCCTTTTCCCTCTCCCAGGTGATGAGGCAGGAGGCGCCCTCTGGGAATCATGGTGTGCACTGATCTAGGACTAAGTCTTGAGGAAGCCAAACAAAAGGACATGGCATTTCTCATGAGTCCTATGGGCCAATATTCTACTATTTATCTAGGTGACAAATGTCTCAGCCTCCCAGGAAATCATTTCATTTACAGTTAGGCCTTTCAGAAACATCATGTCATAAGATATATGTGAACATGTCATTTGAATTTTTAAAAAGTCACATTTTTCTGAGATCTGATCAGTTTAACAATGAAAAGTGACTTAATGGGTACACAGTGTCACAAAAATGAATGAATTAGATGAATGGAATAAATCATGTTTTCACAAAATTCTATTCAGTCACATATACAAACAATGCTGCAAGGGGAAAATTTAACAGTTTTCTTTCTTTTTTTTTTTTTATAAATTGGCATTTGCACCTTTTTTATTAATTTATTCATATTACATCTTAATTGTTATCCCATCCCTTGTATCCTCCCGTTCCTCCCTCCCTCCCACTTTCACCCTATTTCCCTCCTCTAGGTCTATGACTAAGGGGGGAATCTCCTCCCCCACTATATGGTCATAGGCTATCAAGTCTCTTCTTGGTAGCCTGCTTATTCTTCCTCTGAGTGCCACCAGGCCCCCCCCCACCAAAGGGAAGTGATCAAATATGGGGCACCAGAGTTCATGTCAGCTATTAAAAACAAGGAAATCCAGAAATGTGTGGACAAATGGATGCATCTAGAAATGATCATACTGAGTGAGTTAACCCAGAAGCAGACTCACATAGTATATACTCACTTATAATTGGACACTAGCTCAAAAGGGATGTCCCATGAAATCTTCACTTACCAGGAGATTGGGATAGATGTGAGGGCATCCTACTGGGACTCTAGGTAAGAGACATATAGGAGATAGGGAAATAGAAGGATCCAGAGGGTCCTAGAAACCTACAAGAAGAACATCATGATGAGTGGATCTGGGCCCAGTGGCGTCTGCTCAAACTACTGCACCAACCAAGGACAATACAAGCAGTAAACATTGAACCCCTACTCAGATCTAGCCAATGAACAGGATATTTCTTTTTAATATATGGAAATTGAGGGGTTTTATTTGAAAAAAGTATATGATATGTGAAAAATAATCTTTAAACTGTCAGGAAATATGGATTTTCTTCAATAATTTGGGGATAAGAAAAGCCAAAAGTATTTCATTACATCCCAGAAAAGCATAAGACAAAAGGGTCTTGGCTGTATGTCACTTTATGAATTCATTAACTACTGTAAACAAAGGGCTGCAGCTTGAAAATAAGGTTTTTTAACAGAAGTTTGATCTTTACAAAAATAATTTATCTTCGTTGCTCTTAAATATTTCCTTGCTTCTCTAAGTGCATAAGAACAGAGGTCCTGCTGTGTCCAGAGGACACTGCTTCACTCCAGTCCTTGACAATCCGTGCTTCTCACAATCAGATCCTCTATAAAAAGCTATCCTTAGCATCACAAGCCTGTAGTCCAAGTGCTGAGGGAACAGGCTCACCTTGCTGGCAGCCCAACCAGGCCCAGGCAGAGGACTCCAGGTTCAGAGACTGTGTCCCAAAATGGATAGTGGAGAATGACTGAGGAAAATAGCAGACATCGGCCTCTGTCGTCCACATGCATACACCTGCACATAAACTCATACGCAGATGTGTATTCATGTGTTCACAGACACCACTACACACACGCATGCACGCACACATGCACGCAGGCACTCATGCAAGCCAAGAAAGGGAGGGGGTTTGGCTAGCTGGAGACCAGTGATCAAGAGCTTAGTCTTGAAGTGCTCTGAGCATAGCCCAGTAGACTTTTTATCAAAGGATATTTCTGCGTCTATTGAGATAATCTTGGGACTTTTGTTTTAAAGTCAATTTTTGTCATTTACTACATTTATCAGCTTGTGTACGTTGAACCACTGTTGCCCCTCTGTGATAAGGCCAACTTGGTCGTGATGGATAATCATATTGATGTATGTCTTTATTTAGTTTGCAAGTCTTTTATTGAGGATTTTTTAATCTGTTTGTCAGAGATATTGTCCAGTAGTTTTCTGTTTTTGTTGTTGTTGTGTTTTTATGTAATTTGGGTGCTCCTTCTGTTTCTTTTCTTTTAATAATTTAAGAAGGATTAGCTATGGATATTTTTTGAAATTCTGGTATAATTCTGTTATGAATCTGTCTGGGTCTGGCCCTCTTTTAGTTGGAAAGCTTTTTATTACTATTTCAAACTCTTCCTTACTTATGAGTCTATTTAGAGTTGATCCCTTTTTGGTTTAATTTGAGTGATTTGAGTGAAATTTGTTCATTTCTCTTAGATGTTCTAACTTAATGGAGTACAGGCTTTTAGAGTATTCCCTTGTAATATTTTTAATTTATTTAATGTATGTTGTGATGTTTCCTGTACATTTCTGGTTATATTAATTTGGGCCCTCTGCTTTATTTTGGTTCATTGGAAAGAGTCTTTCAATTTTTTTTATCTTCTGAAAGAACCAGTTTTTAGACTCCCTGATTCTCCATGCTGTTTTCTTTGTTTCTATTTCTATTAGTTTCTGCTCTGTTTTTTTTTTTAATTATTATTATTTATTGCCATCTATGGAATTTGGATTTGGCTTGTTCTTTCTTGTTTTTCCAAATTTTTGAATGCCATCATTAAGTCATTTATTTGTGCTCTTTCTGAACATTTAATGTAGGCACTTAGAGCTGTAAATCTTCCTCATAGGACTGCTTTTAATGTGTCCCAGAGGCTATGCTGTCTTGTGTTTTCATGACCAGAGAGGCTGATCCTGCAGTCTATAGTTTGAAAAAATGATCTGAGGGAAAAACCCTGGAGCTAAGAATGCAGACTCTAGTGTAGTAACCTCCCCTCCATAACCATGTTAAGTTTTGGATGGAGGGTCTGGGTTTGCAGCCCTAATAAAGTGCTACTATGGCCACAGTTCTCACTGGACCTGCATCTCAAAATATGTCCTAACTTGGATGCTGCTATCCAGCTCGGATCACTTCCTTAAAAATTCCTGTGACCTTTTCTTAGCATCAGAGACGGGAGGGAAAAAATCATCATGAGTTTTTAAAGTGCTGCTACCTCTGTTGAGGCTTGCTTTAATTCAAAGCCCCCAAATCAAGTAAAAATACACTCTCATTCTCAAAAGCATCAATGAATACAGAAATATCAACACACCAAAAGTCATTAAACAGTACAGACCATTTGTGGTTTGCCAGGAAAGACAGTATCTTTATAACCTTGGCAAATATCAGCTTGGATATTTGTGCCCTCATATTTGATTAATGGCCGTGCACTTATGAAAATAAATATTACTGAAAGTCTAAAGAACACTCTTTAGTCTTTTTAGCTAGACCTAAGATGAAGTGGTGTTCAAAGTGTAATATTATCACTGACTTTTGTCCCTGGTTTTCACTCTGAGGGCATCATTTACATTTGTAAGTATTTTATTTTATGTTGTATGGGTGTTTTGCTGACGTGAAGGTTTGTGCATCATGTGTGTCCCTGGTGCCCATGGGGGCCAGAGGAGGGTTTGGGGTCCCCTGGAGTTGTTTGTGAGCCACCATGAGGACGTTGGGCATTGAACCCAGGTCTGTGCCACCTCCCCAGCCCCCTAAGAAAGAGTCTTTTTACTAAGAGTTCCCCTTAGATAGCCACCCATCCAGGACTTCTGTGGCTTCTACTACATGCCATGGAACTGTAGCATTTTTGCTTTTTCCTCTTCAGCAATTTCTGCTTTTCAAAGCACCATCTCTTATTGTTGTTGTTGTCTTGTTTTGTTTGTCTGTCCTTCAAGACAAGGTTTCTCTGTGTAGCCCTGACTGTCCTGAAACTTGCCCTGTAAGCCAGGCTGACTGACCTCGAACTCAGAGATCCACCTGCTTCTACCTCCCAGGTGCCGGGATTAAAAGTGTATGCCACCGCAGCCCAGCTCAAAGCACTGCCTTGTTGGTCAGCCCTCCCATTCACAAATTTGGATGAGGTCGTGGTTTTTCTTCTTTTGTTCCTGTAACATTCTAGGCATGACTAGCGAGGCAGTGTGTATAGCGCTGCAGAGAGGAACTCTGTGTGTGTGTGTGTGTGTGCGCGCGCACACGTGTGTGGCTGTATCCATTCTATCCCACCCACTGACCCCCAGTCTCTGTAGCTTCAATCACTCCTTAACACTGGGGTTGGCCAAGGGAGAGAGGGACCCCAAATGACCCTGAGAATGAGAAGGCAGAGACAGAAATCCTTGAGGCACTCATTTTGGTTCAATCTCCTGATACAGAAATAATTATTTTATGGCCAACTTTTGGCAAGAACAAGCCAAAGGTTTAAGAAAACAGTGCTGGGAATTAATGACATACACACTCACCTTTGTTGTTCTACTGAGAATGCTAACCTCTAGTTTTGCCTTAGCACTTGTGGACACTAGACCTGCAGACTAATTATAGGGTACAATTAGTGTGAGTCAAGCCTATTCAGAACCTATAAATAAAATGATAAAATGTGAAGTATGTATGTATATTTGTATAAAACAAAAATAGCAAAGATTTCAAAGTGATACATACTTTTTTTTCCTTTCATGGTCACATGGTTTTCATTTGGAATATCAGTCAAAAATAAAGTGGAAACTCCAGAAATAAGCATTTTTTTTTTTAATTATAAGCTATTTCGGTTCCTGTTGTTCTGAGCAGCATGATGAGCTGCCTTGCTGCCCCACTCCATCCTGCCTGGGCATGAGTGTGCTCTTTGTGTGTCATGCCCACACCGTAGATGGCACCTCATGTATGTCTCAGCTGATAGCAGGCTGGCGATCTCCGTATCACTGGGCTCGCCAAAGTTACTGTTAGCCCCAAACCATAAGGGTCATGCATGACACCAAGGAGGGACAAGGGCATAAACACAGAAGCAGGTCACATGGGATTGAGGTATCATGACACTGATGGGCATGTAGCAAAAGAAGAAAAATACACACACACACACACACACACACACACACCACACACACACACACATATCTTTTTTTCAGGAATCTACTAGGCCTCCAGGAATATACCCTCATGGTGGAAGAGCAGGTTACCGCAAGTTCAATTGAAAGAATGTATTCGAGAGCAAAAACAAAGATTAAATTATGTATAGCATTACATTTTTTTCTTATAAAAATACCTGGCTCTAAACTACGCTGTATTTTGGGGCTGAGAGATGGTTCACTGACTAAGAGCACTTGGTGCTGCTCCAAAGGTGCAAGTTTCCAGCACCCATCGGGGGTGCCTATCCATGGCCTTAGCTCCAGATACAAGGCATCTCACAACTCCGGTGTCCTCAGACACTACACACATGTGAAATATAACACACACACACACACACACTCATACACACATATGAATAAAAATAAATTTTACAAAAAAAAGAAAAAATATACCATATTTTATGCTTAGAAGTTCGTTAGCATCAAACATATACATGGGGGTAATGCCTTGATTTCTGTTAGTCTTTAAGGCAGTTAATTGACTTTTTAAAAAATGAACTCAGAAACATGTTCCATGGCTGTGGTATTCTGTAATGCTTCCTATAAAGACAAAGACAAAATTTTTACAATATGAGTAAAGAGGGTTTTTCCCTTACTGTAGCAACATTCTCTTAATTCTGCTTGTGAACATAAGTGTTTTGTAGAATGTCTTTCAATAAAACAGTCACTTTTAGTAAAAAGCTGACTGTATTTTTAAAAAAGAATGCATTATAGAAACATTTTATTAAAGGGTATCTTACCTTTGCTCACCAAAATACAGCACTGTTTTTAATGAGTCACCATCTGATGTGCAACTATCGCTGAGCAAGTGCAAACATGACTATAACAAGGTTGAATCTAAGAGATTATCTGAGTACCATGAGGAAAGGTCACTTTGATTAAATCTTGCTACTCATAATTCTATTTTCTTCATAAGCATACAGCGACATACATCAATATAAATATCCGTAGTAAACACAGACATTTAGGCATCTTTATTCATAACTCTCAAACTTGGCGGCAGCCGAGATGTTAATCCACGTGTGAACGGACCTGAACAGTGAGATACCTCAGTGGGCAAAGGCTCTTCCTGCGCAACCTCGCATCAGTTTTGAGCCCCAGACCCTGAAGGGGAACGAACCAACTGCTGGAGGTGTCCTCCGACCTCCACACACGCACCGGTGCCAACACACAAAAACACAAACACTGTGCGTACGTACACACATGATGACAACAATAAATAAACTAAAACAAGATTTAAGATAAAATAAACTGTGGTGTATCCCAGCAGTGGAATATTATTCACTACCTAAAAAAGCAGAGACTTTTACAAGATATGAAGGAAATATAGTTGTATACTACATGGGAAGGAAGTTGGTCTGAAAAGGCTGAACTGGCTGTCACAGGATGGTTCCAGCTGTACAACATCTGGAAGAGGTAGAGCTTGGATGTCAGAGGTTATTTTAATAGGATCTTACTTTAACCATTTTTATCTCCGGAGTATAAAGTAATAATACAGAAAATTAAAATTCATATCTATGGAAAAGTTGAAATTGTCAGGTTTTATTAGATTTCCAATTTTTAATTTTTATTAAATTATAAAAAGTTCAGTGGCTGGCTCAGTAAGAGTGCTTCCTTGAGAGCATGAGGGCATAGGTTCAAATCCTGAGCACCCATATGACTATCCAGGCACTCTTAGCATGCTTATAACCCAAGTGCTGGAGAGGCAGGGACAGGTGTATCCCATGAGTTTACAAACAGCCTACCCCAAATGAGCATCAATGAAAGAGTTCATTATTTTTCACTGAAATATTTTTATTTATACTTCATTATTTTTCAGTGAAAGACTTTGTCTCAAGGCAGTAAAGCAGACAGTGATAGAGGACTTATACGTGTGCAACACACACACACACACACACACACACACACACACACACCAAAAAATAAAGTTACATCATTACATTATAAAGCACATGTTTCTGAGTCAGTAATTGGGTTACAAAATTTGAACCCCGATAAGTAGTTTGGGGTTTATACATTTTATTTGCTGGCCTCCAACAGGGCCACTGCACTCATGGTTTTCCCATGAGTTGAGTTTGTTTGTCTGTTTATGGAGCATTTGTAAGATAAAGACATTGAAGGTTTCTTTCCAATCTACGGTGAGGCATTGAGTCACCATGCATTTACATATCTGTAAGGACACCTTTGTGAATGATGTGAGGAGACCTAGCCTACTGCCACTGAGGAGTGATAGCCTTCCAAGCTGGACAGGGCTGAATCCTTCCGAGCAGGAAGGATATTAAAAGGGAGGGGGGCGCTCGCTCTGATAAAAATGCAGATTCGTCCTTACCTCAGCGAGAGCCCATCACCAGGGGCTAACCCATTACCATCTGCTGCTATCTCCACCTTGGATGATCACATTATCACCTGGTGTTGTCAGGTAAGAGCCATTTCCAAGAAATGCCCGGTCTCTCTTCTCTTGCTCTCTGAGCCACTCATGAGTTTATATAACTGCCACTGGAGGACTGCTTCCTCAGAGTCTGATGATGAGGTCACATCACATTAACCAACATCTGAAAATACTTTAAAGTACATTACCTGGTGGAGCTCAGAATCTGAATAAAACCGCTCAACTTCAATGCTCTGTGCAGTCGCATTGAGGTTTCTTGGCTGGTAATTACATTTACCACAGATGTTCTCTTGTAATCTAACTTTTCTATAATGAGTGAAAATAATCCGAAGACTCCTAGGCCTCTCTTTCATTACGGAATGCGCGGGCTTTTCCCACACCCTTGTCCTGGGACATTACGAAAGAAGACATAGAAACAAAGAAAGAAACAGAGGGCCCCCTGCTACTCCGTCTATAAACAACTAGTAGTGTTTAAAGGCTAATAAAACTCCAAAAATCTCTTATACCCATCATCTGTGGGCCAATTTAAAAATGTTTTCGATGGAGCAATGTCAAGAAAAATAGAGACAATTTCTTATGACACAGTTCTCTGCTCCTAGAAAAGATTATATACGTGTCTGTCATTCACGGGGCAATTGAAATTCCACACCACGGGGGCAATGTGGGGAAGGGGGCAAGAATCAATCTTTCATATGTTTTTTTTCAAAGGCTTGGCAAGAAACCAGGGGTAATATTTTTGCAACTGGGAAAGTGTGTTTGCTGAGGAATATTCCCACATTTGAGTCATCACCAGGGTTCCTCATCTTGTTTTACTTTCAAAGGTAGAGAGGGCATAACATTAACCCCAACTGGGAAAAGGAAAATGCCTCTCTGTAATTCTCCTCCAGGGGACAGGAATAAAGAGATTACATATGCCTGCACAAAGGAGGGTCTCCTCACTCACACAAGACAAAAGACTTCATTATTTTTTTCACTAGACAGAACCTAGTGCTTCTCACTTCCAGAAGCCAAACAGGCAGGCTTGGGGTTTTTTTTTTTTGTTGTTAATATTGAGCCACAAGATGGACTTTCTAAGAAAGTCCTTCTTTGCACAGATTTCCACCAGTTTTCACAGACGCTCACACAGCCTTCTCAGACTTTCCCGTAGGAAAAGATGCAGGGAAGATTCTGGAGACACTGGCGCCTCCGCTCAGCCTAGTGTTTCCTCAAGTAGAAACTGTGCCTAAAGATAAAGGGCTTCCTCGATCTGATCAGCTCTGCCTTTCTCTGGTCAGCAAGTAAATAAACATTTTCTCCCTGAGACTGTTCTCCTTGTGCCCTTCAATGAGCCAAACACACACCAAGATTAGTAAGAGCTGGAAATGGAAAATTACAGCTTGTCACTTAAGGATAGGCATCCATCCCCTTTATAGAAGTGTGTGCGCATCCATTTGTTGGGTCAGGGTAAGCATTCTTGAGTCCTTTGCTCGCCAACAGGTCCCTGCAAGGTGAGACCCATGGGGATTGAATTCCTAGTGATGGCCCCGCTCTCGGGTTGAGAAACTAAAACGGGTTCAGCTCTTGCAGGTTCAGCTCTTGCGGGTTGTGAATTCATACCCACTTTCATGCTCATCCACCAGCTTGCACAGACGACACAGATTAAAAAAATTTTTTTCTACTTATGAGAAGCAACATCTGAACTGGTTTTTCTTCTTCTTTTTTTCTTTCTTTTTTTTTTTTTTTTTTTTTTTTCTTATTCCTGTTTGGTGTCTGGTCTACTCTAGGTGTGCGTCTTACTTATCTTAAGCGATGCAGTATTCCAACTTGAAATAAAGTTAAGATGAAAAGTGCCTATAAAGGCATTCTATTTTATTTGTAGTGAATTTCATTCTTTACAAGTGCGAGTGGGTCAAATAAATTTTAGAAACTTGATCTTTGCAGCATTTCAAGGTTCGTTGATCAGGTATTTATAGAGCACTTTCTTTGTTCAAGGACTAAAAAAATAACAAATAAATAATACTTTAAATACAACCTCACTGCTCACTCGGAGCTTTGAGATTGGGGTCTGTGTATAGATCTGAGTAGCCAAAGAGAATAGCGTGAGGAAATGGAATCCTTTCTGTTAAAAGGGGAGACTAGAAAGGGTTAGCCACAGATGCACATGCCTTGAAGAGAGCTTGTTTTTTCGTTTCAATAGACTCCTGACATTATACTTGGGTGGGAGGATATTTCTTCAGAAACCTTCAAACACACTTCCTGTAGTCTGCCCTAACCAATGCCTTTACTCAAATGTGCATTTTACAGTTTGCTAAAACAGTATTAGATCTTGGTTTTGAGCTAATAAAGATTGGCTTTACCTATAATTTCTTAATTCAAATGCCACTGGGATGCCCAATGAAAAGAACGTGATATCAGAGCATTTAGTCAAACAGTAGGCTCAACAAGAGAGTGATGATGGGAATTAGAAGGGGTTAATTTTGATTTTTACGCAGATGTGGAGGAGACACAGTTAGGGAGACAAGCAAAGAGAGGGGGAACAATACAGAGACACGGGAGTGCTGAAGGTGACCCCTCAATATGGGGTAGATGAGGGGAGGGTAACATGGGTCCTGTGAGCCTGGTTTTACTGTGCTCAGATTATGTAGGAACCTTGCCTCCAGGGAAAAGGTGAGCAGGGAGCTCTTCCCAAGGTCTTCCTCCCAAAGTCTCAGGTGGAGACTTAGCACTGAAGAGCTGGAAGCTGGCCAGGCCTATGCCTATGCTGGTCTCCAGAGGATCTCTTGACTTCGTGTATTGTAAGTTAAGCTCCTTGTTAATGAGAAAATTTGTAGTTACTGGGCATTTCATTCCTGCTCAGTAAATATTCCTCTGAACATAGGGGAAATTAAAGCAAATGTTTGACTACTCTAATCCATTTGAGGAAAGGTTTTCTGATTGCAAGATGGAACTGAAATCCATCACCCATGCTCAGTGTATGAGTCATCCAGAGACCATAGTTTCCATGTGTGTAAAAGTAGCTTTTATTTACCTGATACAGTGGTCATCTGGGAGGTGTACTGCCCCTGTCTGCTAACGTAGGCCTGTTCCTGGAAGCTTCTAGCCTCTGTACAGTCTAATCTAGGCCTAGAATATTTTCAGCCTCCAAGACTCACTGCTGAAGAAGCTCATCCTTCCTAATTCTGACTTCTTGCTCGCTGCTACAATCCAGCTCTTTTGGCTCCAACCCCCTCTTCAAGCTGAATGATTCAAACTAAATAGCTCTGCTTGACCTCATACAAAGTTTGGCAATATGGTCCAATCTTCTGGCTCCTTCTCATTCTCTGGCTTATCCTGTCTTCACCTGTGTCTAGCTTGTTCTCTCTTCAACCTATATCTGTAAAACTCTCCTGGTAAAAACTGCCTCTAAATTCCAGGCACTGAACTGCCACAAACTCAACACCACTGCTTTGCCTCTCAACTCACTGACTGCACAGAACTAACTAGAACTCAGAGATCTGCATGCCTCTGGGAGTTCTGGGATTAAAGGCGTGTACCACCACACCTAGACCTAAACTTTGCTTTACCTGAAACTTGCACTAGCCCAGGCTGGCCTTGAACTCAGAGGTCTGCTAGCCAGAACCTACAGCCCTAACAGCCCTAGAAGGTCTTTGGATATGATCTCTTGCCTGAGAAGCCACGTTCTGAGTTAAAAATTCCACTACATGCGTGTGATTTAAAAACAAAAACAAAAAAAACCCTCCAGCCTTTTCTGATACCGTTTTCTGAATTCCTTAGATCTAAAGAGGAAAAATGAGCCAAAAGATGAAAATAGAATAAAGGGCCAACTTTCTCCCCACCCTTTTAGCCATATTGTTGAGAGAAACGAGAAAAGGGCCACAGTGAAGGGTCACCATGGACTTCATGGAAACTTGAATGCTCTGTTGAGTAAGTGAGGACACAGCATGCTTTGCAGATGCTGCCAGGGCCCAGAGCAAACAGGCCACAGTGGCAACACACTTGGCAGCAAATATGTCCAACCAGTTTTAGCCTAAGCTGTTAGACACATAACCCCACAGTGCTTATAATGCTAAGCCCAAGACTATTGCATTTTTCTGTTTCATTATAGGAAAGGCCCTCACTTTCAAACAGACATGTTCTAATTAGATTAGATGTGTTTCATATTTTAGGCCCATAGGTCCCAGTGACTTTGGGGATGAATATCGTGATAAAAGTGACTGTGACTGAAGGTTCAATTCTGGCAGTTTACACAGATTGCTGGGGTCTAGACATCTAAGGGAGAGTATCATTTACTCCAATTCTCAAAACATCTCTATGTTTCTCAGTCTATTTTTCAAAAACCCACCATAGATATTGAAGACTTTGCTTAACTTTTGCTAATTTAGCTGGACCTAGAAACACATCTCCTTACGCAGTAATCTAGAAATGAGTACAACTTCCCCCTAGCATTCCACAGATCCTCCTGTGTGCTAATATGTCAACTCCGCTAGGTCCCCACAGTGGTCCCTGCTCCTTACTAAAGGAACAGCAGGAATCCGTGGGCCTTTGCATTGGTAATGCATTTACATGCATTGGATTTGTGTGCCTTTTTTTTTTTTTCAAGGATATACACTATGATTATCTTCCTCTGTATAGAAAGCATTTTTATGGTGTGTGTATGGTTGTATACGCACTGAGGTTTGTGAGTGTGTATGAGTAAAAAGTGTGTGCAGGTACATTTACTTACATATGCGTGTACATGCGGGTGGGAGATTCCATGTCTCCACCTGTTGGGTTGCTATGCCTGCTTGGCTGGTATTTATGTGAGTTCTGGTGTCTGGCTTCCCTTCTCATGTTTAAGTAGCAACTGCTTTAACTACTGAGCTGTCTCCCCAGCCCCATCAATTTTAGGGAGCATTGTGAAAGAGGGGGCAGAAAAATATAAGAGCCAGAAACAGTGGATACCTTTAGCAGAACAGTGTTTTCAGGACGTGACAGGGCTGTTGCACAGAGGAACTCTTGCATGCACATGACCTACTTAGTAACAAGCCAGCCACAATACCAGCACAGATGGAGAAGGGCCTCATGAAGCCCCGCCCCTAGCTGAGGGCCTCATGAAGCCCC
>OU015748.1:1165881-1176152 GCA_907169655.1 Acomys percivali
TCACTGGGTCTGTCTATGTCCCGAGGCTCTCACTGGGTCTGGCTATGGTCCTAGGCTCTCACTTGGGCGTGGCTTTTTCCTTTGGCCGTTTTCTCATTCCACAAATGTCCCCTTGAAGGAAAGTGCAAGAAGAGGAGCTGCGAGAAAACCACCCGTACTTTGACAAGCCGCTCTTCATCGTGGGGCGGGAACACAGGTTCAGAAACTTCTGTCGCGTGGTGGTTCGAGCGCGCTTCAATGCGTAAGTATGGGCCACTTTCCACACTTGGACCTGGTACTTGTCCTGAGTCCTATGAACAGCAGGGAGTTTGTCCCAGGAAGGATAAGAGGACAGTGTGGTCCTCATGGGGGTCACAAAATAACCCATAAGCTAATTAATCATCCTGTTCCTCTTTGCTGCACCTGACCAGGTAGAAAACAAAGGCTTTAAATGGTTGGCTCCCATTGATAAAGCATTAACAGCTGTGTGTGTTAGCACATTTTTGACAGTTGTGTGTGCTGGTTGTTACTAAGACTCAATTTTCCTTTGAAAGCCTTACACAGAAGAAATACAAATGAGGTTGTGAAGGATATTGTTCAAAGCTTCTCTCAGAAAGGCAGTTTTTGATAAAAATCTTTAGAACAAAACAGAATGAAATGTTATCTATTGTTTGAATTACTAGTTATTATGAAGAGAAAGCCCACTAGCCACTGTCTCTAGCCCACCAGCGTGGAAGAAATGGGTAAGAACCTCAAGATGGACAGTGCTGCATTTGGATAATGCTGCATTTGTGGGTACCTGCCAACTATAGTCAATCAACGGTTAAAAGGAATTTTGTTTATTGTAACTTTAAGTACATATCACAAATATTAAGAGTCCTAGCATGGGATTGGGGAGTAGCTCAGCGGATGAAGTTCTAGCAGCCTGAGTCTGTGAACTGAAATTTGATCTGCAGCATCATGCAAAACACTGAGCATGATGATGTGGGTGATTGTAACACCAACATTGGGGTGAGGCAGATAAACAGCTCCTTGGGGGTTCACTACCCAGCAGTCTAAGACTAATGGGTGAGCCTGAGGTCCCAGAAAGGCTCTACATCAAACTACAAGGTGGCTGGATTCTGAAGAATGACACCTGAAGGTGACCTCTGGCTTCCACCTGCATAAACACACAAGTGAATCTCACACACACACACACACACACACACACACACAAACACACACACACACACACAAACACACACACACACAAACACACACACACAAACACACACACACACACCCCTGTGTATATGAAAGACTTGGGGAAAATATAAAACTTTCTACACTTTCTTTATGTGTTTTCCTTTGTGCCTTCATTTGGGTATTTTAATGTCCTTTGTTGATATTATCGTACAATACCATTATCTGTTGAATGTTAAATTCTCTACCAAAAGAAAAAGCCATATGTTGAAGTCTTGACCTCCAATATCTCAAAATGTGGTAATGTTTGGAGATAGGAACTTTAAAGAGATGGCTAAATTAAAATGTGGTCTTCAGGTTGGTACCAATGTAAGAAGAGGGGGTTGGACACAAACCCAGAAAGAGGAAGCCCGTGTGAAAACACGTGAAGTGGAAGACTGCACGGCAAACAGAGAGGCCGGACATGGATCCTGACCCCTACAGCACTCAGAAGGACACAACACTACTGACATCTCTACCTGGGACTTCCAGCCCCTCCCCCATAACCATATCACAAACCAATATCCCATGCTTACCTCATCCCACAATGACAGCATCTCCATGAAGGCAGGATTAGCTGTCCCAACATCATGTGGCACCATGTATGCCCTCCCGTGATGAATAATATCAGTGGTCAGCTTGGTGGCTTTTAAAGTCACCATGAAAAGAAGCCTCTGGGCACGTCTATGAGAGAGGCAGTTTCTAGTTGGGTATTTGAGGTAGAAAGGTCTACTCTGTGGGTGGCATAATTTGTGAGCTTAAGAGAGCTCTTGCACTCATCATCAGCTGCCTCTTGACGGCAGGTGCAATATGATACGCTGTCTCAAGCTCTGGTTACCACCCATTATGGACTGTACCTTTGAACTGTGAGTCAGAACAAACCCTCCATTTCTTAAGTTGTGATCAGTTATTTTCTCACAGCAATAAAGAAGTCACTAAGACAGCTCCCCACACACCAAGGAAGACATTCATGTCTGCGGAGGTTGAAGGTTTTACGCAAGGACGCCAGCTAGTGTGTGACTGACTCCCTCCTGCCTACCTTTCAACTGCCCCTCTACTGTTCCAGAAAGGTGTTCACCATTTAAAGTAGAGAATAAAAGTTGTAAAGCTTCACTAAGGTTCGGCCAAATGAGGAAAGACGTGGAAGCTGATCAGTGCCCAAGTGGGGTTTTCATCTTGAATTACCCTGTAGGCTGCTTGCATGTTAACATCTAATTACTAATTCTCCACTTCATTTAGTGTGGTATAATTCTCCTTTTGTCAGCAACACAGCTGAATGGGCTGATGAAGACCTTGTTGTAATTGGGAACACACATACAAAGACTGCTGGGGTCTCACTGACAGTCACTCACAGGAACCCTAAAACTAAGCCTCAGGAATCCACCTCCCATGAAGGGCTTCTTCCACGGGACCACAGTGAAGTGGGGAGTGAAGAGCTCCCTGTAATTGATGGAGTATCTAACTAAATAATTATGAAGAACATCTTTAAACTACTAACACATGCATCTTAAATTAATGTTTTTAAAGGAAAGCCAAGGTTTAACTTTGTAATAAGTTGTGCCATAAATCCCTGGAGTCTCAGATCCAGGACTAAGAACTTGAGAATTCTCTTGATTGCTCTTTTATCTGGTGTTTAGCCTTCCACAGTGATGTGTAGTTAGCACATTTCACGATAGCCATTTGTAGAAGTCGTAAAAAGAAGTTCAGGTGGAGCAATGCTTGAGATTACTAACACTCTTGTTGCGTTGACGGATTTTATATGCTGTTCTCTCTTACAGATCCAAAACAGATCCTGTTACGGGAGCAGTAAAAAATACCAAGTACCACCAACTTTAGTAAGCATGACAAGTTCTGTCTTTCCCGTGCATCTGAACGGCAAATATACTATTTTCTGCTCCATTAAAATATGAAATTTCAGTATGAGGAGTTGGTTCAGGGGGTAATGCAAACACAGGGCCTGCTTAAACCCCAGCACCCACATTTTTTTAAAAAAAGACAGATATGGCCTTGTATGTTTAGAACCCTAGAGTTGGAGGGCAGATAAAGGTTCAGTGAGAAACACCGGTATTGTTGATAGAGTCACTGAAGCTATGGTCCCTGGCCCTGGCAGACATGGGTGGTGCATCTACAATTCTCAATTACACTTGTTCTTTGGCAGTGATCTGCTGGGACTGGTCACCTACCTGGACTGGGTCATGATCACTGTGACCATCTGCTCTTGCATTTCCATGATGTTCGAATCCCCGTTCCGGAGAGTCATGCATGCACCCACTTTACAGGTACTGGGGACAAATCTCAGCTCCCAGCTCAGTAATAAAATACTGCCCTGCCTTTGCTGTTTTGTCACAACCAAGGTGCCATTTGCCCATTTTAGATTGCTGAATATGTGTTTGTGATATTCATGAGCATTGAGCTTAATCTGAAGATCATGGCAGATGGCTTGTTTTTCACTCCAACTGCTGTCATCAGGGACTTTGGTGGCGTCATGGACATATTTATCTACCTTGTAAGTTTTTATACTTTCTCAAATATAAAAATATGGTGATTTTTCTATATCCTTGGTTCAAGAGTGGGATAATTGAGGTCTAGTGGTCATAACTAAATTCTTTGTTAAACTGTAGTAATCTGTTATATGTAAATAAAGGATATGCACACAAAATCTAAACAAATAATTTACATGAGTATTACAGTATCTAAAGATATAATTAAATATAACAACCACAATTTTAATTTATGTATCAATGAGACTGCATTAATAAAATCTAAAGCATCAAATTAGTTTTCATCCCATAATTCTTATGGCTCTTATAATGCAAAAATATTTGAGTCAAGTAAATTATGTTATTAAATTCTTCCTAATTGTGGCTATCACTGGTAGCCATTCAAGTGTTCTGTTCAACTAAATTGAGAAATTATAGGAATGGATTCATAAACTTCATAAATTCAATCCAGGAAAAAGGAGAATTCCTTTGAGTTGCAGGTTGCATGTTGATAATCATCAAAAAAGTAGTAATATTCTTGATCAAAGGAATCCTGGTCATGGTATATGAGTAGAGCAAAGTTCAAAGTAAGATAAATCTCACGGTGGAACGTGGAGGGGGCGATACAAAGGCACAGAGTGGGTACTCACTACCCTATACACCAGAGGCCTTCCTCTGGCGCCCTCTTCAGGACTGGGATATACCCATTCTTTAGTGTCAGCAGATTGGATGTGTGCCTATGTGTGTCTGTCCCAACTATAACTTTGATGAATGGAAGGTATGAGCTCTCAGGAAATATGCACAGCAGAGGAGGCAGCATAAATTCCAGAGATTGTTTTTACCTCTAGGTGAGCTTGCTATTTCTTTGTTGGATGCCTCAAAATGTCCCTGCTGAGTCAGGGGCCCAGCTCCTGATGGTTCTGCGGTGCCTAAGACCTCTGCGGATATTCAAGCTTGTGCCCCAGATGAGAAAAGTTGTTCGAGAGCTTTTCAGTGGCTTCAAGGAAATTTTTCTGGTATGTGAAGCTGCCTCTTGCTCACAACAGTCCAGTCCTGCCATGTTATGGCCTGGGGGGATAAAGTGAGGCTCACAGAGCAAGGGCAAGTGCACATAGTTTTGTTCATTGCCAGAGGGTTGGAAAGGAGGTAAGAAAATTCACTCAGAGACTTCACCACAGCTTCTCTGACTGACTTTAGTCTACAAACACTTGTAGGTACAATGTATGGCAAACCCAGAAAGCTAGGATCCACTCTTTTATTTCACACTTGGCCTCACTTTATGCTCTGGGATTTCCTTTTTCTATCTAAACACTAATGGTGTGAAGATTCAGTCCCATCCACCTCATGAATGAGATTGGTAATTAATGCATTTGGTCTTTGTGTCTCCTATTGAACACAGAAAATAAAATTTGTCCGTCCATCTTAGAGCTGTTATCAAAACGGCACTGAAAAACAAGCCTATAGATATGGCTTATTTTCAACAGCCTCAATAAACAGCATGTAAAACTTACAAATATGATTCAAGGGGAAGCGTGACTTCAGATGGGCAAGCATCACATTAGTGTCTTCTAAGAACAGGGCTGGAGATAAAACAAGTGAGAGATTCATTGCTCATAGTCTATTTCAGAAAGATCTTTGCCTTCCAGAAGAGCAATCACACAATTCTCTTGATTATGGATGAGTCCTGCTTGTGTGCGAGGAAAAGGGAACAACTGACAAAGCTTATTTTCCAGAAGCAGTGGTGTTATCTCAGCAGCAGTTTTAGTCAATATGAAATCATCTGATGAGTTATGTTGTGGTGTTGCCAGAGGTGCACAGTTGCTCATACTTTTAAAGGCCCAGTTCCTTTGCACAGAGCTGTGACACTGTAGCTTTTCATGTGGATTCATAAACAGGAAAAGACCATCAACCACACGAGGAAGTCAACATGCACAAGTCTTTGGGCCACCGTAGGGTTTGAAAGGGAGTCCTTCTACTGAGGAGGCCTCTCTGCAGCTTTAGATTACGTAAGACATCTGTTTAGATCATCCATCCAGTACAGTTCTGTGCTTGCTGCAGATTTAACCTCTTTTCTCTGCTGAGACAAAGACAGTAGCCAGCAGAGGGAGCCCAAGACAGTTAATAGATTGAATCATGGTACACAGGTCTCCCCATCACAGTGTCCATGATGCTCATAAGGAAGCAAAGCCTCCATCTCTCTAATTTATGCTCAGGTAGTAAAGAAGTGACCCCATTTGGGGAAAATGGAGTACAAATTAATTATTTTAACATTTCCCTTGTTCTTAAATAAAAAGATGCTGATTTTGAAAAGCATACAAAAATGCCTTATTTCATTTATTTCATTCTTTTATACAAGAGCCATATGATTTTATTTAAAAATTTTAAATCCTGTTGTTAGTTTTCTCCTGTTGCCGTTTCAAGAAGACGAATGAAGTTAGAAAATATCATTGACAAGCAAAAAATAAAAATAAAAAACCATATTATTTTATACAATATGATCTAAATACAATTTTTAAAAATCACTGTTTAAACCTAATACTTCACCAAGATATTTACTTTTTCATCAATTTCTTTCAGGTCTCCATTCTGTTGCTGACATTAATGCTTGTCTTTGCAAGCTTTGGAGTTCAGCTCTTTGCTGGAAAGCTAGCCAAGTGCAATGATCCCAACATTATCAGAAGGGTAAGATCTTCCCAACTATCTTGAATTCTCTTCCCACAGTTCCTTCTTGCTGCAAGCAGCCAGGATACCTTTTCCTGGTGGAAGGTCTGTGAGATTCTAAACCTATCTCAGGGGCTCCCCCTCCTTCCCGAGCAGCGTCAGACACTACCTCACTGCTGACAATGGGTGTACTAACCCAGGACGTAAGCATTACAGCTAAGAGCCTCCAAAATTCCTCCTCCTCTCTGGTCATGTAAGACTCACCAGCAAATAACAGTCAGCCCACTCAAGACAGCCCCTACTCAGAGACACCCATGCCCTTTCGGTTCCTTCCCCACTCTTGGCCTCCTCTCCATAAGAAACTCAGTGTGTACACATTCACTTGTGTACCCAGAGGTGTCCCCTTTATGACAACCTACAAGGCCCCCAACAAAGACCTGATCTTTCAAAACATCACTATGGCATTGGTTTCTCTTTCCTCAGTCACTGCCAGTAAATGGAAAATAGCTGTAATAGCCTCCTATCCTGGTATCATTATATAATGACATGTGTGTATTGCATTTTGGATAAGCTACATGGTTCTTCTCCAAATGACAAAAGGGGTACTTGAGTTCCTTCTGTCTGGTGAACCTACCCTTCACTAGCTCTTCACTTAGGTGGCAGATAAGAGCAGGGGACCATCACTTTCATAAAGGTCTTTGGGCCCAGTGGCTTCAACCCATATTACCAAGGAAAGACCACAGCCTTGCCGTTCCCTAAGGAAGGCTAAGGGATGCAGTTTCGTGTGTTCTAATGGAAAATAAAGGGACACAGATTGATAATGTTAGTTCACCTCTACTTTGTCTTCCCATGCCCCACTCTCTTGATTTTCATTTTAATATTACAAGTAGATCCTTGCAAATATGTCTGTCAGATATATTGGGCCAGAAGGCTGAAGATGATGCTCCAACCTTATAGAGAGAGTTGGGTGACTGATCAGGCAATAAACTGTCTTAAATTATTTTTTTTATTTTGGAAGCTGCTAACCTGCACTCTGGGTTCACTCAGGTATTTAAGTTTTATCCCTTCTCAAGTCTCTGATGGGTTTGAAGACCTGATAGTTTAGTCTTTCAATTAAGCTTAGTAGGTTAGGGGTTAGGATGTTTTTAGATCAAGATAGATGTTTTAAGTTAATAGAGATGAGATATGATAGATATTAATCTCCATTCAGAAATTTAGACCCAACAAGATAGGAAAGATGTTTACTTCAAGTTTGCCAAATACAAAAGGCCAAATCACTATGAATGCAACATTTATATAATTCCTGATTGTCTCATGGTTCTTCTTGCTGTATGTAGTTTATTTTATGCAGGTGTAATAATATAAATGTATATGCTAAAAAAGAAACATAATAAAAAATTTAAAAAACAAGCCAAATACTGATGATGTACAAACTAGCAAATTATTTTCTCTCCCACCCAAATAAAACTACGTTTCCCTTCCATTAACATGTGTATCTCCCAAAGGCCAAGGAGAACTAAATTTTGGCATTATACGTTTTTAGAAAATATGGCTAATATGGGTAGTACATGATAAAAACTTTAAGCTCTCTAGTTAATTCAAGCATAATAGGAGTCTTGTCCAGGCAAAATATGTTATAAAGTATGCTGACATAAGAGGACTTCAGATGTGCCGGAGGGCAAGAGACATTCCAGAAACATCCATGAGCCTGAGAAGACATTACAAGGAATGTGGGATGAAGGTCATGATGTACCATAGCAGCAAACAAATAAATTAATTTTTTAAAAAAGGGATATATTGTCCACAGACTTGTGTAAGGATCAAGAGTTATTTTAGACTCACACTGAACAGAAGCCAGGAAGATAATAACAGCATTTCAAGTTGAAGCTTTGTAGGTATCCTGGGTGACTCACTGTCTTAATGATGGCCTCGGAGCATCGTGATGCTCTATTATATGCCCATACCCAGCCTGAGCTGAGGGCTGATGACTCGTGGGGGAGGGGTGGGTGGTAGATAAGCAAACACACAGAAGTCGCCTTTGTCCTCTTGGTCTGTAGAAAGCCCAAGCTTCAGGATATAACCACAGTCTGGGGCAGCAGCAGCATCCACAAGGGTGGGTGGAACTGGCATCCTAAGAGCTCTCTCCTTACATCTTTACTGATTCTAGAGTAAGTGACCAAATCCAAGAACACCATGTGGGCAAAGAGAGCACCAGTTCCGTCTCAGAATTCCAGTCCATCTTTTATAAAAAACAAACAAACAAACAAACAAACTTGCATTACTTAGTTTTTAATTTTATACGTTACTTTGTTATTGCTAGAGTGTGTGTGAGAGAGACAGAGAGACTGGTGCACATAGGCCATGGCTTGGTAAGGACATCAGAGGGCGCCTTTTAGAAGTCAGTTCTCTCCTTGTGTAGTGAATCCCAGTGATAGAACTCAGTTCCTCAGGCAAATGTATTTCTGTATGGGCCATCTTACCAGCCTAGCCCATAATTCTAAAAGGACAAAGGGAAACTGGTTACACCAATATTTGGACTTTATAGCTCACTTAAAGAGGGATTCAGGAAACGAGGCTTGGATTGTTCCAGCGATGGTTTCTACTTAGGGACAACTGTGATTTTTCTTATAGTTACACAAACACTTCCTCCTCTGCTCCTGTTCTGGGAACTTGACAGACGATGCCTTCAGATCCGTGTAGAAAGAGCAGAACCCAGAGTGTAGTCACCAAAGCCTTGTAAGCAAAATCCGAGGAACACTTTAGATAGGTAGTTTCTAAATCTTGGTTACATCTCAGGCCTTGTGACAGGTAATATAAAACAGGACTGGAAAGCCAAGTCAGTCGCTGTGGTTCTGTAACACTTCCTGTCCGATCAGAACGTGTCTCATGTTCAAGTGACCGTAATATAAAGCCAACAGTTACAGAGAAAATGAGTAGTGTAAGTCATGCGCCATTCTTTTTCTGTGTGGGAAACTGTGCTTCCGAGTGGGAGTAGCCACACCAGCGAGGCTAGGGGAGTGGGAAGGATCTGAGCCAAGAGGGAAAGTGCGATGAGGAAGGACGCCGAGCCTGCCCAGAGAGCCCTGAACAGTGGCAGTCTAAACAGTAGCGTGAGGCTTGAGACCAGGGCTTCCAGATTCCAGCCTCGCGGTAGCAGATGCGGTGGCCTGTTCCAGTCAGCCCTTCCTTCTCAGTCTGTTCCCTGGTTTAGAAACACTTCTCACACAGAAGGAATCTATGAGGAAGACTAAAGCGGCTTCCTTGCGCGAAGGGCTCACCCTAGTCTCAAGTAGTAAACCTCATTTCCCTTCCATGCTTATGAAAAATAAATAAATAAATAAGGCCAGAAAAGTAAGTTCGAGATTTACAAGGTCCTGGTTGACAGACGGTGGTGATGAATAGGGAAGTTCTTTGATGAGAAACAAAATGCCGGGAAGGTTTGGAAGCGGAATCAAGCACTGCTTGGTACTTAGGAGGTATGCAGCGTTGCTCCTCACGTTGTTCCTCTTAGCTATACAGTATGAATGAAGAAAGCAAGTACAGAGTGATCAGATCATCTGTGGAAAGTGTAGTGTGAGAGATGCAGCACGCACACACACACACACACACACACACACACACACCTTTTCACCCTGGACAGGGAACTCATGACAGGCCGAAGTAATGATTGCACCAGTGTCCAACTTGCTGAACCAGTGAGGTTTTACCAGGGTCACTATCAGGGGCATGGATGAGGGCTTACTGATAAGGAGCAGGAATGACTCACAAGCAGCTACACCTCCACATCTACAGGAAAAAAAAAAAATAGTACAGCCCTGGAGCTCTCTGCACAGCTTGCAGGCAGCTCAAGAGTCTGAGAAATCTCTGATAGCCAATCTACACACACACACACACACACACACACACACACACACACACACACACACACAC
>OU015748.1:1184462-1194875 GCA_907169655.1 Acomys percivali
GGAGGGAGGGAGGGAGGGAGGGAGGGAGGGAGGGAGGGAGGGAGAGAGAGGGAGGGAGGGAGGGAGGCAGACACAGAGAGAGGGGGCAACTATAGGTACTGGTCTCTGCTGGGTACATTGGACCTCATCCAGAATCCCTCTTTCCTAATTACAGGGCGAATCCTCGGAACTTTAACTTTGACAATGTGGGAAATGCCATGCTGGCGTTGTTTGAAGTTCTGTCCTTGAAAGGCTGGGTAGAAGTGAGGGATGTCATTATTCATCGTGTGGGGCCGGTAAGCAACCACATGACATTTAAAAAACTATGGCCAGGGTGGTTTTCATTAGCTCTGATAGATAACGTCTTTCATTTACACAGATCCATGGCATCTATATTCACGTGTTTGTATTCCTGGGCTGCATGATTGGACTTACCCTTTTTGTCGGTGTGGTTATTGCTAACTTCAATGAAAACAAGGTAAGCCTTCTCAGATTAATAGCACAGACTTATTTTGTTTTTGCCCTTGCTTTAAGCTAATTTTTTTTTCTCACACACGGCATGGAGCCACATTAAACTACAATGTGACTCATGTAACTAACCTGTATAACTCTTTTGCAAGCTGCCTCGCTGCTGCGGTTTGGGTCCATTACTGAGGAGTATAATTCTCTTACTAGATTTGCACCCTCTGGTAAAAGGAATTCAATTCACCCACAGTTGAGAAGCGCATCTGCTGCCGTTCACGTGGGAAGGATGTACAGCGAAGTTATTAAAATATGATAGCTTGAAGTTGTGTTTTACTACAGCCCACACTGCTTTTCACAAAAACACAAGTTGCGGGTTTCTCTGTCACTCAGTGGATGAACTCAGAGTTTTGACAGGGTAAATAGAAGCTACATAAAACGTAAAGGCCAGTTAATAGACTAGAAAGGTTTTTTTTTCTAAATCCATATACACGTTGCATGCTTCCTGAACTCAGGAAGCACTCTGGATCCTAGCAGTTCTCACGATGAGTACAAAGCTCATGGGCAGAGACACAGCGATGTGGCTTCCTATGGAGCAGGAGTCTAAGGAAGAGCATCTTGTCCGTGTCCCTTGGCTATTGCTGTTCCTTGGCTGACTAACCCATCTCCTGGGAGAGGTTCTGTCTGGAGGAATCTACTGAAATGTGCACAGGCTTTGAGCACTCACTATACGGAAGAAGTTTCTGCCAGCTCTTGAGATGCGGCAGCTCATGGATGAGACAGCCATCAGTACACGGAGTAAACACACGGGGCCAAATTCAGACTCTCCATTACTGCAGGGTCTCTGATTCTTTGAGCGCAAAAGCATAAAAACCTCTAAACTGCAAAGGTCCACTTGCTGGTGAAGCACCTGCTGTTCAGTTGTGCCCAGTGAGGGCCGATTCCCATGTGTTCATCCCAGAGGTCTTTGGTTTGCGTGGCTGCGTGTGAGAATACATCATTCCCTGTCCCCAGGGCTCAACGTGTGTGGTGCCACTGACTTAGTCAATTGCCACCTTTGATGTGTGCCTAAAGAGCATTTCACTTCATTCAGGCTTTCAAAGAATGCAATTCAAACCGCCGCTTTAGACCCAGTACTACCGCAGCCCTCAGAAACATGGGTTCAGAGCGGCGATCGCCGTCACCCGGGCCCTTCTATTATACTCTCTTAAACGCATTCGTAAACGAGATACTGTAGCCCTCCAGCATGTTCCGCCTAATACCAGGCAAAAAGAAGATAGATATGTCTTCTCAGGTGCCTTTGAGCCGTGTGGTGGAGCAGACGCTGGGAATTCCAGACACTGAGAAGAAGATAATCAGCACGTTTACTAGAGATGAGGCGCTGCCAGCCCAGGATGGCTAGAGAGGTCCCTGGAAGGGCCCAGGATGCAAGAGGACTGAGCTGCAGGGCAGCGCGCAAGTCGGCAACATGGGTGACCCAGCATACAACAGTCAATAACAGGAGGCGACTGTGCAATTAACTGTCTGTCTTGAAACGCTATGAGTTACTGAGGGTTGTTCCCCTCAGAGTCAGGAAGTGATAGCTTGTTGGGGGCGGGGCCTGTGTCAGTCCAAACAGGTGCCAAGAGGGAGGCAGAAGTTAGTAGCCATTTTAACAGATAACACAAACTTGATTTGTTGGTTGGAGATTAACTGTTCTAATTATGTAAATCGTGTGTGTGTGTGTGTGTGTGTGTGTGTGTGTGTGTGCGCGCGCGCGCTCGCGCACATGCATGTGTGCGTGCGTATGCCCATAACCCCAGTTTTAGGGCATTCAACACCTTCTAAATTCCATACACACTGCACACATGTGACTTGCATACGTACAACATGTAGGCAAAACACATAAAATAAAATAAATATTTGTTTGTTTGTTTGTTTGTTTTAAAGTGGGCAGGTGCACTGGCCCCAGTGAAGGCATTTGCCACCACGCTGATAACCTGAGTTCAGTCCCCTGAGTCCACACGGTGGGAAGAGGGAACAGACTCTTACAGTGTTTCTGACCTTGAAATGTGTGCTGTGGCGTGTGCACTGTGTGCATGTGCGTGCACACGACACATAATAAATAAAATAAATAAATAAGGATAATAAAACTTGTTTTAAAGACAGAGGAAAAACTGCATAAGTAAATGCACATCAGATACAATTTTTGGCTATCTAAGCATTCAAGAACAATTTTTTTTTTCTAATTTTTAATTGGCACGCAATCCTAAAAGCCAAGATAGAGGTATGTTCACTGGAAGAAGGAAGTGGAGAAGGGAGCAACATTCCCCTCAACCCTAGTTTCTTAAACTATATATCTGCCTCTGTAATATTGTATAATAAATCCAATGCAGAATAGTACAGCGCAAAATAATTAATTTATATGTATCTTTTATCAAGTACTCCACCCTTTTACCCATCTAGCAAATTAACATAGCATTCGTTTTTTTTTAAAAAAGAAAAATTCTATGACTTCTTATCTCCTAAGAGGAGTTTTATAATTGCACATATTGAAGCGTTAAAAAAAAAATAAAAATAAAAATAAAAATAAAAATAAAAATAAAATAAAAGATGTGAGGAGGACAAATGCCCTCATCCAACAGCAGCACTGCAGACTGCTATAAAACTAAACTAGCCACAGTTAGCAGCATCTTTTCTGGAGAACGTAATATGCAGAAAACATTCTTGAAACTGTCTCAAGGCCAGATGTCGCAGGTCTTCAACAACTCACCACTGGAGGCCGCTGAGTGCCTCAGGTGTGCACCCACCTCACTCTGACCACTTCGCTCCAGCCACTGTGGCTCTCGCAGACTGTCCTCCTTTCAGGTCCCCTAGTTGGTCCTGCCTGTAAAGCCATCCCGTTGATACGGCTCCTTTCCTTTTCCCTCCACTGTCTCCTTTGTTTCCAAGGGGACAGCCCTGCTGACGGTAGATCAGAGAAGATGGGAAGATCTCAAGAGCAGACTGAAGATTGCGCAGCCTCTTCATCTCCCACCTCGGCCTGGTATCAAAGATGCTCTGGTTTTTCATTCATGTTGGGCACTGGCGCTCCTGGTTCCCTAAGAGCCTCCGATTTAAATTAAAATAATAATCGTGAAGCCACTAGGGGGTTGTGCATAAGTTAATATAGAAACAGACTCCAAACTGCTGATCTCTCTGTAAGGCTATTAAAAATCAGTCACCCAAAGGATGTGCTTCAGCGCACTCCGAATAAGCCTTAATGAAAAAAAAAAAAAAAAAAACTGGATTTTAAAATAAAATATATTTGTGCTTGCCTTTTAAATATATGGGGGAAATGTACTAAGCTGCCAGAAACTATGATGTGCCTCTCCTTCCAACACAGATGGCTCTATGTGCTGTCATTTTAATGTTCAGCGCCAGCCATTTCTGCAAAGGACTTCACAATAGCCTGCACTGGAGGGGAAGGCTGTAATGGGATTGAAGATGACCATTAACGGGCATGAAAGACAAGAAAGTAAATCTGGCCCATGTCTAAAGTACCCTCCCCATTCCTTTTTCAGATAATGATGGTTTTAGAGCTAAAATGTATGACATAACCCAGCATCCATTTTTTAAGAGGACGATTGCTTTGCTGGTTCTGGCCCAGTCTGTGTTGCTGTCCGTCAAGGTATTGTTTCACCCTGAGAATTCTGGGGTGGGTTTCTCATCCTTGGTGCTTCCAGGAACATTGCAGACATTGCTGTTTGCAGCCATTGGTCTTCAGTAGTGACAAAGTTAAGATTGATGAGTATGCTAAGATGAGTAGCCGAGAGGTGAAAGTCTATCTGGAGGATGTGGCAGTAACTTCTGCTCTACTGTTTGCAGTGGGATGTTGAGGACCCTGTGACCGTTCCTTTGGCAACAATGTCAGTTGTCTTCACCTTCATCTTTGTCTTAGAGGTACAGTAATGAGTCCGCTGCTCTGGAAGGGGAGGTGGCGCGGAGGGGGAAGCTAGTAAGAAGGAAATCAGTGCCTCCTTGGCTGGCTGGCACCTACTTCCAGTCCATGCTCCCTTGTTTTTGAAGCCTTTGCGGGGAGGATTTCATGCACAGGGCACATTCTTTTAAAGGGCATCTCCTTTCTGAGTTGTTCTGATTAAATTCAACAAAGATTTTACTTTATATTTCCCAGTTTTCCTACCTGCGAAAGCATTCCTGACCATTGTGGCATCTGAGCATTAGGCATGCCTAGTGACAGGGTTTGAATGTTCGTAGCCCAGGACACGAGTCACTGTGATTCAGGGATTCAGATTACAACACAGTTGTAAACACGCCAACAGCCCAGCCAAGGTTATCGTTAAAGGTTGTCCTCATGTCACATCTATTTGCCATGCAATATTTTTTGAAATTCAAGTAGATTATCATTTTGCTGTAAACTGTCTGATGTTTCCCAAAATACAGTTTTTCACTCAAGGTAGAAAAACAACCTACAGTGAGCACTTAGCTATCGATCCGTGGGAAAGAGTGTGGAGAATACAGATGTGTGACCTGCTTGGCTTTTAAAAAATGTATCTTTGTGGTTAACTCTTTTATTAACTGTATTCTTAATTATATATAACAAGACTCAAACCAACTGATTTAATCATGCCTAATCACTCAACCTGTGTCCTCCTTGCTTGTTTTCTGTAGGTCACAATGAAGATCATAGCAATGTCACCAGCTGGGTTCTGGCAGAGCAGAAGAAACCGATATGATCTCTTGGTGACATCTCTTGGTGTTGTGTGGGTGGTGCTCCACTTTGCTCTGCTGGTAGGCACATCGTTAAACTTAATTTTAGTTGATAGTTCAAGCCTGTCTCCGGTTGCCTCACTCCACATCGGCTGTTCATGGGCATAATACTGAACTCCCTAAATCCCAGCTTTGATCACGAGAGCCCTAGGCCATGCTTGCACATGCATGCACATATGTGTGTGTGTGTGCGCACACCTACACTTTCCACATAAGTAAATCCTGGAATTTCAAAGAAGGCTGCTAAAGACAGTCTCACTTAACTCTTCATCTTACCAAGGGAGAACAGTGAAAGCAGAAGTGAAGGCACCTGTCTAAATTCACACAGCAGACTGGAATCAGAAGACTCGGACCCTGCACCCTGCGATCAAGAGTAATATCCACCGCACCCCATCGCAAGCAAGATTTATAATGTAACCCCTGTGTACTTTTCAAGGCACTATTCTCTCACAGACATCTAATACCAGTTCTCTGAACCCATCAATCTCCACATGTCTGAGATGTAGCCTGAAATCTACAGCCATGGGAAAACTTGGCTAGTCTACAGTGGTATTGCCTAATGAAAACATGTGATGCTGGCTTACACTGTATACATACTCTAAGCATTACAGCAGCCTACGAGTGCCATCTTCTCACTGATCTTCTACAGTCCGAGTGGTTGCTGTTATCAGTGTTCCACATTCTCCCATCCTCTTTAATAATGGAGGCCTGGCAGGAAGTACCCAGTACTCATAGAGCCCATTTGCCCATCAGAAGGGGCTTGCTCTAGAATGGCTCTCCGGTATTCATGCACATGCTGAACGGCCTTCTTAAACCAGCGATTGCCTTCAGCATTAGAAGCTGTGCAAACCCTCAAGCACCTGCATTCACTTTCTCTGACAATAAATGGCTTTGAATAGAACGATGAGCAAAGTAATAGGCAAAACAAAGACATTTACTGCCCTCATAAACTGTATAGCCTGAAAAACTAGACAGACCTTTACAACGAGCTCACAAACCAGTGAGGACTGTGGGTGTGCTGGGAAAGGTGAAGGGGATCCCCTAGCCCCGTGACCGAAGTGAGGAATGGGCAGTGATCTCATCAGAGAGGTCCTGGGAAGCACCCCCAAGCAACTGGGTTCCGTCTTCAGAGCATTTCGTGCGCCCTTGGGACTGGACGGAGGTGAAGTCCTGTGGCCAAAGGAAAAGGAGCCGTAGCATATAATACAGCACAAGGCTTGGAGGAATCTTCTCAGGACTTTGGAGCCCGTGTGAAAATCATCTAGTCACCATCCCATGGGCTGTGGTTGTCATGATTTCTAGAACGTAAAGACTTAAGGTGCCTACAATAAATCCTGAAGTGACACAGAAAGAAGTAGAGGCAGAAAAACATGTTATAATTTTGTTTAATTTATCTAGACAAGCCTTTGACTAAACGCTACGCATTCTAAATTTAAAAAAAAAAAAAAAAAAAAAAAACAATAGGCTTCCTGATCTCAAATATTCCCCACAGAGGAAATTCTAAGCCACTTAAAAAAAAAGAAAAATCTTCCCTCTTCTCTGTTTCTGTTCTTCCCCTGAGAAGATCCTCTGGTCGGAGAAAAGCAATCGTTCTTTGCCATATTTTGCCAGGAAGGAAGGCACAGTCCTTGTTTTCCATCCAACAATGCTGTGTGCCCACATTCCTGTCCTTGTGCCTCACCAAGGAGCTCAGTGGACCCCCTTCCCGGGGACCCATCTGGGACTGTTGTCACTTGGCTAGGCAGCTCCTAGAGAATGCTCATCCTTTGGCATCAGCTGAATGTCACCGTTGTTATGCTGTGGCCTGGTGGCATCTTTGTTTCCCAAAAGAACCCTTGTGAATCATAAAGAACAAAGTCATCTCCGGCCCTGTGCACACACTTGAAGAGCAAACTGATGCAATCCTGAGCTTGGTGAGGGGATGGGTGCTTTTCTAAAATGAATTGATTTGTGACCGAACCAAAAAACCTGAACTCAAAAAAGGGCTGTCTTCAAGCATTTTGTATGTTGTTGAAATAAGGACCCGGGCAGCCCAGGCTTGTCTTGGAGTCACTATGTAGCCAAGGATGACCTTGAATTTCTGGTCTCCCTGCTTCCACTTCCCAAGAGCTGTGAGTACAGACATCACCACCACTGGGTCTGTGCAGTTGGGATATCGAACCCGGGGCCTCATATGTGCCAGGCAAGACTTCTACCAGCTGAGCTGCTGAGCTACGTCCCCAACCCTTTCAAGCACTCTTTTCCAACACCTGACTCTTCTTTGCCACAGCGCCTTTTGTCCTGTCTCTTTCAACTTCCTCCCATTGCACGATTACCCTGTGCTTTTCTTGCCCCGTCCTCCAAAGGGCTGGCCACTGCTTTATGTGAAATGAGTTTCAAAATACAGAATTCAGTTGAGCAAAACAAAACCCAAAGTTTTGTGTGAGATTTGATTTTTAAATCTAATATTTATTCATGAGTTTTTGCAGTGACCTTTCCAGCACCTTTATTTCAGACAAGTTTCTTATAGGAATTTTCACATCTTATTAAACTAATTATTCACTAGACTTCACAGAAGACTTAAATGAGAAATGGAACCGTAACAAGATCTTTTGTGCAAATTGTAAAAAACTGTCTTCTGTTTGAATTTCAGAATGCATACACCTATATGATGGGAGCCTGTGTGATTGTCTTTAGGTTTTTCTCCATCTGTGGAAAGCATGTAAGTCTGTCATGCAGAATGCTTTCAAATGTCACATAAGCATTAAATCACTGATGCCACCGGTCCTCCGCCAACCTGGTTGTTATAGTAAACAAAGTACTAAACATCCTAAGTCAGCACAAATAAATATTAAACATTATATTTAATCAGTAATTTCATTATCTTAAACTATATATCTTGTTGTTATTTTTATTCATCATGTTTGCTGAGTAAACTCAATCATAAATCAAAGAAAACATTTTAACTCTGGAGCCAAAAGCCAATGTCATCCCTAACATGCCTCAGTTTATGTTTTTAATTAACATTATTACAGGGAAAACTAATAATTGATTATGATATTATGTCCCTTATTCTAGTTTGATTTACATTTCTTGCTAGCATTCATGCACGCATGGTATACCTATGTTCTCCGTGTTTAGGGGATATTGTTTCCTTTTTATCATTAACACTATTTCACATATGAATTCACATGTCTGTGTAAATGTCACATTTAATAATTGGTGATAATTTATCATTAAACCATGATTACATTTGGTTTATAGGCAGTCTGAGGAGTGGGGAATAAATTCTCTTGCTATAGGTCAATAGTACGTTGACCTTACAGAGGTCTGGTAACAAAACAAGAGGAAATAGAAGGCTAAGAAGCTTGTGTTGGTAATTCAATTAATTCCTCCGGAAATGACTGAACTGTCTGAAGCGTGAATAAGATTTCTCAATGCCAGATGGTTTTTTGAATAATATTTAGATTTAATATCTAACAGGAACCAACTTTCAGATGATGTACTTGGGAATCACTGTGTAGCCAACCTGTTTATCTATTTATTGTTCACCAGCCAGGTCCTCCACAGCTTGAAGTGAGTGTTCTCTCTCTTCCTCTCCCCCCCCCTCCCCATCTGCCCTGACACCGCCGCCACCCGTCCTCGTCTGCAGGTGACATTAAAGATGCTCCTTCTGACGGTGGTTGTCAGCATGTACAAGAGCTTCTTCATCATCGTGGGGATGTTCCTGTTGCTGCTGTGCTACGCCTTCGCCGGAGTTGTTCTCTTTGGGACGGTGAAATACGGAGAGAACATTAACAGGTCGGCGTGGATTCCTTCGCCCTCCGATTTGTTTCCCAGACTTCTTCATAACAAAACCACGCCCACGAACTTCTTGTTTGTGTTCTTGACTATTAAAGACTTAGGGGTGGTATGGAAAGGAAGCGACCTGTTGGGAAATAAAATAAAGCATGTGCTTTAAACTGCATTTTACAGTTGACAAAGATAAGCATGTTTATTTTAGAGCCCTTAGAAAACGCAGAAACAAAACAAAAAAGGTTTTGTAATTCTGCCCATTGTCAGGAATAGCCACTCCCCCCTCCCCAATTTCAGTTTTTGTATCCATGTATTTCTCTGAAATGTTATATTATTTTGCTGGGGGGGGGGAGCGGATAAAACTGTCGTTAGATGACCTTTTTTTCAGCAAAGTATAGAAAGTTAGAAACTTACCAAATCTCTGTGCTGTGAGAAAAGCATTTTCAAAGGCGCATTTTCCACTTTATAGAGAGGCATCTGCTGTTGTTTTCTTAAAGTTTCTAATACAGCAAAACACATACAAATGCCTTTCTGGCCGATGATTTGTTTGGCATGTGGCTGAGTCTCCTTCTATGACCCAAGTAAAGGAATCACTTCTTAGTAGCCAAAGTAACAACTCAGTTGTTAAAGCTGAGAGCCAGTAAGCTGGTGAGCCTGTGGTAGTTGGCTCATCAGGCAGCTGTTCTCGAGCAAAGCATGTATGGCAGGAAGAATGTTTAAGCTTTGGCAACAGTAACTTGGCAACCAGGTTTGCAAAAGCCACCTGTCTTGGTGGTGACCACCCATACCGCTTTATGACAATGACAACTCATGCAATCTCCGTTCTGTTTCCTTTTCTGAAACTAGGCATGCCAACTTTTCTTCAGCTGGCAAAGCCATCACTGTGTTGTTCCGGATTGTCACGGGCGAAGATTGGAACAAGATCATGCATGACTGTATGGTAAACATCCCCCCGTTATCAGCAGCGCCTCAGCGCACACTCGTGTGCACACGTTAGCATCAAGGCCTTGTGCTAATGGAAAGAATACTCCGGCTGTCTTCTAGTCTGCATGTTGCACTTTTTTTAAAAATCAAGGATATGAATATTAAAAAAGCAAACCATTCACTTAAGCTGTCATACTTAATAATGAGCACTGTTCTTTCTAAGCTGTCTTCATAGCTTAGCCATCAACACAAGGATATTTATTTAACTTACTCATCGGACACTCTCCTGGTTTGTTCTGGGCCACACGCACAAGGCCTTCCTCAGGTTCAAAGGTTCCCAAGGCACATATGTCATGTGCTCTGCTATGCTCTGCTCTTCCCTTTGGTGTCATGCTTTTTGTCCAATAAGTTCGTATCATCCTCTGGTCATGGTGTTAATGCTCGCTTCTTCAGGCATTGTTGCTCACATTTGAGACCGATATATATATATATATATATATATATATATATATATATATATATATA
>OU015748.1:1194885-1209886 GCA_907169655.1 Acomys percivali
TATATATATATATATATATATATATATATATATATATATATATATATTCTCTTGTTTGGAGGTGCATGATCATTCTAGAGAACTGTAGAATCAAGCTTCTTTCTTTCCCCTCCCTTCATCTCATGGACACCAATGATGCTCTGCGGATGTTCCATAGGGGGCATGTGCTGTCCAGGCAGGAGGCTGCCAGCTGAGTCCGACTCAGCACTGAGTTAGTGTAACTAGTGCATCTGAAGAACTAACCTTACATCCTGTTATCTCTGCTTAATGTGAATTAATAAGACTTGAATGAAAATTACCACATGGAGCTAACGGCCTTTATGCTGGAAACTGGGATGTTAAACTCTGCTCAGCATTCGGGGGACAGGGGTGTGTCTTTGTTGTTAGTCTATCCCCGACACTTGGCACTTATCCAGTCAGGTATAACCAAAGGCAGAATTAAATGAATCCTACAGAGGAGTCGCAGAAGATTATGTGGGAATACATAAGAACAGGGCTAGTTTTCTGGTGGAGAGAACCCAGAACAGTATGAAGGAAGGGTTTGAATTTCAATGGTCCCTGCCTACAGAATGCAAAGGCTTTCCGTAATCTGAACTTTACACGTGTTGGTGCCTTAGGAATGAGGGTTAGTCCTTACACAGCTTGAATGTGGATTTTGTATGTGCAGTCCTACCTCCATACAGATTAATCCGTCGCTTAAGTCAACTACAACAACAAAAAAGTTCCTCTCTGTTTGACTTTCTAAAGTTTGACCCTAAGGACCGTAGGTGAGGGTGTGGAGGTTCCTCCCAGAGGAAATCCATTTACCTGCGTTTTGCTTCCATCAATGGCACTGAACTGGGGCGTCTACAGGACCGAAAGCACAGCAGATATGAAATGCTCTTGTGGGGTCCTGCTGCCAGTTGTGTGTGTGTCTGACACGTGTGGCTTTTGCATGGTGGCTTTAAATTAACTGCGTCCCACGCTGTCCAGAGAGCGTTTACTGAGCACCACAACCGGAAGAAATCTGTTTCCTTCGCTCCCCTCACTCTCTGTCCGCCCTCCCCTCCACGTCTCCCGCTGCCCCACAGGTTCAGCCTCCGTTTTGTACTCCAGATGAGTTCACGTACTGGGCAACAGACTGTGGCAACTACGCGGGGGCACTCATGTATTTCTGCTCCTTCTACGTTATCATCGCCTACATCATGCTGAATCTGCTCGTAGGTAAGAGATGTAGTGGAACGGGCTTTTTCCCCCCATCTCTTCTAACTCAGGTACTTAGATAATTATGTACAATTATGAGTAATTACCCTGGATTGCTTGGGGCGGGTGTTTCATGGCATTAATGATAAATTGTCGCCTCTCAACCCAGGGTCTGAGAAGACCTTTGAAAGACAGGGGAAACGGCAGTTGATTGCACTTTCAAGAGTCGTCTTGTTTATTATACTGATTAATTCCAAAGAGCTCTTCCCAAGGATTGGGCTGAACAGAAATCGGGAGGGCTAGTTTTACGGCCTTGAAATATCAGTTTGTTTTTTAAAAGATACGTTTTGTTCACTCAGCTGTAGGGCTATCCAGACCCAACATGACCCTTTAAAATGCCCTGGAACTCTTACATAAGAGTAAGAGCCAGCTGGCGTGAATATCTACACAGAGTGCCTTTGAGCCCATGACCCTCATGTTTTGGAAAGGCAAGTGCTGAATAAATAGCTTAGTTCAAGGGAGAGACAGCTTGGAAACTGTACTGAAAGCACTTTTAAAGCCTGGTTTTATAGTGTGAGTCATAACATTTATTATTTATAATAGATGTTTTACTTTCTCTAAAAGAAAATGACAGATTAGTGTACTTGTCTAACATCTGATTTTTTTTTTCTTCCTAGCCATAATTGTGGAGAATTTCTCCTTGTTTTATTCCACTGAAGAGGACCAGCTTTTAAGTTACAACGATCTTCGCCACTTTCAGATCATATGGAACATGGTGGATGATAAAAGAGAGGTAGGAGCTGTGGATGTGGCTCACTGGCTCACCAGGCATGCATAGGGTCCTGGGTTTGAGCCCAGCACCACATAAAACTGGGTGTGGTAGTGCATGGCTGTGCTCCCAGCGTTAGGAAGCGGAAGCAAGAATGATGGATATTGAAGATCATCCTCAACCTAGGGGTGAGGGAGTGGGCCATTGTTTCCTGATCCATCTCAAAGAGAACAAATGACATACTTCAAGGGTCTTGGTTCTAAGAATTGACATAGACTAAGTTTGGAATTGTCACTGCTGCACTGCAGGATGGCGTCAGTGAGGAACCAGGCAAGAACGCATGGGCAGGGCACAGACTGGTCTCTCCTCATGGCCTTTCCAACCACGAACAGCCTGGTCTTTGGACCTCCAAAAGGTCAGGAAGGGAAGAAAATAAAGGATTTTCAAGGCTTGAGCAGAGGAGAGAAACTGCAGCTCCCTGAGGAAAAGCCTGCTACAGAGTTACCATCACCTCAGCCATCTAGATGAAACACACATAGGAATAACAAGTGATGTCTGGAGTGCAGCTCAGTGGTTGAGTGTTTTTTTGAGAATGCAAAATGCCCTGGGTTCAATCATCAGTACTACCAAAAATTTACTAATTGTATGGAGACCTGGTTATTTTGAACTACTTCTAAGTTGGCGAACAAATACCTTTTCGTTAATTAAATAATTTATTTACTTTACTTCCCAACTGAAGCATCCCTTCCCTCTTCTTCTCCCAGTCCCTTCTCACCTGCCCTTCCCCCGTTCCTCTCCCCCTTTCTCCTCACAGAAGGAGAGGCCTCGAATATGCCTCAGCCCACCTTGGCATATCAAAATGTAGCAGGACCAGGGCATCTTCTCCTATTGAGGCCAGGCACAGCATCTCAGTTAGGAAAAGGGAATCCAAAGGCAAGCGACAGAGTCAGAGACGGCCCCTGCTCCAGTTGCTGAGGGACCTAGGTGAAAACCAAGCTGCACATCTGTTACATGCATGTAGGGAGCCTGGATCCATCTCATGCATGCTCTCTGGTTGGTGGGTCAGTCTCTGTGAGTACCTATGGGTCCAGGTTAGTTGATCCTGTAGGTTTTCTTATGATGATCTTGACCTCTCTGGCTTCTTCAGGCCTTCATCCCCACCTTCAGCCAGATTCCCAGAGCACTGCCTAATGTTTGGCTGTGGGTCTCTCCATCTGTTTTCACCAGTTACTGCGTGAAGCCGCTCAGAAGACAGTTATGCTACCATTTGCAAGTACAGCAGAATATGGTTAATAGTATCAGGTGTTGGCGCCCTCTCATAGGATTGGCCTCAAGATGGGTCAGTCACTATTTGGCCATTTCTACTCAGTCTTTATCCCTGCACATCTTGTAGGCAGGGCAAACTTTGGGTTGAAGGTTTTATGGATGGGTTGGTGTTTCCATCCCTCCATCGGAAGTTTTGCCTGGTTACAGGAAGTGGCCATTTCAAGTTCCATATATGCTGTTGCTAGGAATCTTAGCTAGGGTCACCCTCATAGATTGCTGGGGTTTTCCCTTGTTCTGGGTTTCTGGTCCATCCCAGAGCTGCACCCTCACATGCCAATTTCAGTTCTCTCTCCTTCAGCCCTCTCCACACTTAATCTGTCCCTCTCCTCACCTCTCTCCCACTCAGGTCCCTCCTTCCACTGCAGATGTATATTTTATTTCCCCTTCTGAGTGAGATTCAAATGTCTTCCCATGGGACCTTTTTTGTTACATAGCTTCATTGGGTTTGTGGATTGTAGCATGGTTATCCTATACTTTATGGCTACTATCTACTTATAAGTGAGGACACATGTGTGTCTTTCTGGGACTGGGTTACCTCACTCAGGATGATCTTTTCCAGTCCCATCCAAATTGCATGATGTCTTTGTCTTTAATAGCTGAGTAGTATTCCCTTGGGTAAATGTACCGCATTGCCTTTATCCATTCTTCAGTTGAGGAACATCTAAGTTGTTTTCAGTTTCTGAGTATTACAAGCAAAGCTGCTATGAACATAGTTGAGCAAGTGTCCTTGTGGTGTGGGGCAGTGTCTTTTATACATATGCCTAAGAAAGATATAGAGTCTTGAGGAATGATTTCCATGGTGGTTGTACAAGTTTGCATTCCTAACAGCAATGGAGGAGTGTTCCCCTTTCTCCACATCTTTGCCAAAATGTACTGCCACTTCAGTTTTTGATCTTAGCCATTCTGATGGGTGTAAGATGTAATCTTAGCATCTTTTTAATTCACATTTCCCTGATGACTAAGAGCATTTCTTTAAGTGCTTCTCAGCCATTAGCGATTCCTCTGTTGAGAATTCTCTTTTTAGCTCTACAACCCATTTTTAATTGGGTTATTTGGTTTGTTGCTGTTTAATTTCTTGAGTGCCTTATATATTTTGGATATTAGCCCTCTGTCAGTTGTAGGGTTGGTGAAAATCTTTCCCATAATGAAGGCTGCCATTTTGTTCTATTGACAATGTCTTTTGTCTTTTGGTTTAATGAGGTCCTATTTACTGACTGTTGATTTTAGAGCCTGAGCTGTTGTTGTTATGTCAGGAAGTTATCGCCTGTGCCAGTGAATTTAAGGCTCTTCCTCACTTTCTCTTCTAAGAGATTTAGTGTATCTGGCGTTATTTTCACATCTTTGATCCACTTGAACATTAGTTTTGTGCAGGGTAATAAATACAAATCTATTTTCATTCCTCAACATGCGTACATACAGTTAGATCAGCCCCATTTGTTGAAGATGCTTTCTTTTTTCCATTGTATAGTTTTTACTGCTTTGTCAAAAATCAAGTGTGCATAGGTGTATGGATTTATTTCTGGGTCTTTGATTTGATTCCATTGATCAACCTGTCTGTTTTCATATCATATGATTTTTACTACTATTGCTTTATACTACGGCTTGAAATCAGGGATGGTGACACCTCCAAAAGTTCTTTTATCATACAGAATTTAAAAATATATATATCCTGGTTTTTTAATTTTTTTTCATATGAAGTTAAAGATTGTTTTTTCAAGGCCTATAAAGAATTGTGTTGGAATTTTGATGGTACTTGCAATGCATCTTTAGATTGCTTTTGGTAACAAGGTCATGTTTACTATGTTAATCCCACCAATACATGAGAATGGGAAATCTTCCCATCTTTTGATACCTTCTTCAATTTCTTTCTTCAGGGACTTGAAGACTTTGTCATACAAGTTTTTCATTTGCTTGGTTAGAGTTACACCAACATGTTTTATATAATTTGTGGCTATATTGTGAAGGGTGTCATTTCCCTAATTTCTTTCTCAGCCAGTTGGCCGTTTGCATAAAGGAAGGGAACAGATTTGCTTGAGGTGATCTTGTATCCAGCCACTTTGCTGAAGGTGTTTATCAGCTGTAGTTCTCTGGTCGAATTTTGAGGGTCTCTTATGTATATACTATCATATAATCTATAAATAGCAATACTTGGATTTCTTTCTTTTCAATTTATATCTCCTTGATCTCTTTTAGTTGTCTTACTGCTCTAGCTAGAACTTCAGGTACTATATTGAATAGATACGGAGAGAGTGGGCAGCCTTGTCTTGTCCATGATTTTAGTACACTTGCTTTAACTTTCTCACCATTTAATATGATGTTGGCTACTGGCTTGCTATATATTGCCTGTATTGTGTTTAGGTGTGTGCCTGGTATCCCTGATCTCTCCAAGACTTTTAACACGAAGGAGTATTGGGTTTTGCCAAAGGTTTTTTTCAGCATCTTAATGAGATGATCGCGTGATTTTTTTTCCCTTTCAATCTGTTTATATGGTAGATTGCATTAATGGGTTTGCTGATGTTGAACCATCCCTGCATTCCTGAGATGAAGCCTACTTGATCATGGTGGATAATGTTTTTGCTGTGTTCGTAGGTTGGGTTTTTTTTAATATTTTGTTGTTTTTGCATCATTGTTCATAAGGAAGATTGGTCTGAAATTTTCTTTCTCTGTTGAGTCTTCATGTGGTTTAGGTATCAGGGTAACTATGGCTTCACAGAATGAGTTTGACAATGTCAATGTCCCTTCTGTTTTTATTTTGTGGAATAGCTTGAGTTTTATTGGTATTAGCTCTTCTTGGAAAGTCTGGTAGAATTCTGTGCTAAAAACATCTGTCCCTGGGCCTTTTTTTTTGGGGGGGGGTAAGGGAGAATGTTAATAACTGCTTCTATTTCCTTAAGGGTTGTAGGACTATTTAAATTATTTGCCTGATCTTGATTTAATGTTGGTAAGTGGTATCTATCAAGAAAATCATCCATTTCATTTAGATTTTCCGATTCTATGAAGTCAAGACTTTTGAAGTAAGACCTAATAGTTATTTGGAATTTCTCATTGTCTGTTGTTCTGTCCCCTTTTTCATTTCTGATTGTGGGTTCTCTCTGTCTTGCCTGTCTGCCTGTCCCCCCCCCTCCTCGCCCCCTCTGGCTTTTAGTTAGTTTGGCTAGGAGTTTGTCTATCTTCTTGGTTTTCTCAAAGAATGAGCTAATGGTTTTCTTGATTCTTTGTATTGTTCGCATTGTTTCTAAATTATTGATTTCAACCCTGAGTTTGATTCTTTCCTGCTGTCTACTCTTCTTGGGTGTGTTTACTTCTTTTTATTCTAGGCTTTTCATATGTGCTGTTAAGTTGCTAGAACTTTCCTCTTAGCACTGCTTTCATTGTGTTCCATAAATTTGGGTATGTTGTATCTTCATTTTCACTGAATTCTAGGAACTCTTTAATTTATTTTCTTTATGTCATGCCTGACCCAGTGGTCAATAGAGTTATACAGTTTCCTGATTTTGTAGGCTTTCTGTTGCTTCTGTTGTTGTTGAAGTCCAGCTTTAATCCATGGTGGTCTGAAAAAATGCAAGTAGTTATTTCAGTTTTCTTATATCTGTTGAGGCTTGCTTTGTGCCTGACTATGTGGTCAATTTTGGATACAGTTCCATGAGGTGCTGAAAAGGTATATTCTTTTGTGCTTGGGTGGACTGTCTGTAAATATCTGTTAAATTCATTTGATTCATAATGCCCATTAGTTTCATTATTTTTCTGTTTAATTTCTCTCTGAATAACCTGTTCCTTGGTTGAAAGTAGGGCGTTGAAGTCTCCCACTATTAATGTATGGGGTTCATGTGTGGTTTAAGCTTTAATGATGTTCCTTTTATAAATATGGGTGCCCTTGCATTTGGGGAGTAGATGTTCAGAATTAAAATGTCATTTTGGTGGATTTTTTCCTTTAACAAGTATGAAGTATCCTTCCTCATCTCTTTTGATGAATTATAGTTGAAATTATTTTATTAGATATTAGAATGGCTACTCCAGCTTGCTTCTTGGGTCCATTTGCTTGGAAAACCTTTTTTCTAGCCCTTTATTCTGAGGCAATATCTATCTTTTTTGCTAAGGTATGTTTCTTGTATGCTGTAGAATGGTGAATCCTGTTTTCACAGCCATTCTCTTAGCTTGTGTGTGTGTGTGTGTGTTTAATTAGGTAATTGAGTCTTTTGATATTGAGAGATATTAATGACCAATGATTTTTAATTCCTGTTATTTTGATGTTGGTGATGTTAGCGTGTAGGATTCATGCACCATACCTCTGGAGGAACTGGCAGGGAACTGCCAAGATGGAGCACGTTCAAACTCTCAAAATCTCCAACCTGAGATTCAAAATCTCATCCTGAGAACAGAAAGTTTGGAACAAAGCTCTCTCTTGGTTTTGTGCCTGCCTCAGAAGCACGTAACACAATCCCTAGGTGGCTACAGGTAGTCAGTCACATGACCTTGTCACCTGTTGTCTTTCTGCATGAAAATAGAGCATTTACAGTGTCTTAAGTTCTAGCCAATGAGACACACTCACCCTCAAAGCCCCTCCCCACAGCCCAAGGTTTAAAAGTCCTTGTTTCACATGACATAAAGTGGCAAGCACCATCTACTTCACCGAAGGACATCTAAGATTGGACGTTTATTCTGAGCTGTAGCACTTGGAGAAGAAGGGCCTCCCTTCTCCCCAGAGATTCACAGAGAGACCCTTGGACTTGACTTCCAGCCAGGCTGTTGCCGTAGAACCGTCGTGGTCACCACCACCCGAGCTTCTGCTGTTCATAGGCACATCAGTGCGGATTTCTGCTGCTGTCTCTCACGCTACTCCGCCCGCTGCAGGTTTCATGTGTGGGAGTGAGCTGTTCCCAAACTGCCCAGTCAGGATGGGCCCTTGTTGCTACCTGGCCTGGTGCCAGCTAAAAGAACAGTAACACGTATTGAAGATAACTCTTTTTCTCCTGTGCACCCTGATTGGACCAAAGATCTTGTAGTAATATCTCATTCATCACTCACTCGGACCCAGTGCTTTGTCCTTTTCTGTACACACGTTCCAACGGACAAGCACTTCTGGTCCTGTGGTGACTGGCCGTCCCAGGAGACTACATTTGTACGTGTGTTTGTGTATACTCCCCTTCTTTTGTTTTTGCTGGAATGGAATTATTTATCATCTGTGTTTTCTTAGACGTAGTTAACATCCTTGGGTTGGAGTTTTTCCTTCTATTGTTTTCTGCAGGGCTGGAATTGTAGGTAGGTATTGTTTAAATTTGCTTTTGTCTTGGGATATCTTGTTTTCTCCATCTATGGTGATGGAGAGTTTTGTTGGGTATAGTAGGTCTAGGTTGGCATCTGTGGTGTCTTAGAGTCTGTAAGTCATCTGTCCAGACCCTTCTATGTATTAGCGTCTCTGTTGAGAAGTTGGGCATAATTCTGATAGGTCTGCCTTTGTAAGTTACTTGGCTTTTTCCTCTCTTATAGCTTTGAATGTTCTTTCTTTGTTCTGTACATTTAATGTTTTGATTATTATGTGGCAGGAGGATTTGTTTCCTAGTCCAATCTAATTGGTGTTCTGTATGTTTCTTGTATGTTTATAGGCATCTCTTTCTTTACGTTGGGGAAATTTTTTTTCTATTATTTTGTTGAAAATAATTTCTGGCCCTTGGAGCTGTGATTCTTCACATTCCTATTATTTATAGGTTTGGTCTTTTCATAGCATCCCAGATTTACTCTATGTTTTGTGTTGGGAACTTTTCAGATTTAATATCTCCTTTGACTGGTGTATTGATTTCTTCTGTTGAATCTTCTATGCCTGAGATTCCCTTTCCCATCTCTTGCATTCTTTTGATGATGCTTGCGTCTGTAGTTTCTGTTCTCTAGGCATTCAATGCCCAGGATTCCTTCAATCTGTGTTTTCTTCATTGCTTGTATTTTCATTTTCAGATCTTGAAGAGCTTTATTCATTTCCTTCACCTGTTTTATTGTATTTTCTGTATTTCCTTAAGGAATTTATTTATTTCCTACTTACAGGCTTCCATCATCTCTATAATATTGGATTTAAGGTCATCTTCTTGTGCTTGGCTATGTTAGGATATCCAGGGTTCGCTGTAGCAGGATAGCTGGGCTCTTTTGGTACCATGCTGTCCTGGTTCTTGTTTATTGTGTGTGTGTGTGTTTTTTTTTACTCTGGCCTTTAGCCATGTGGTTGTCCCTGGCGTTGGCTGGATGTTCCTGATCCCTGCAGGACTCCTCGAGGAGGCAGGCAGAGCCGTCTGTATTAGCTTTTTTAATAAAAAAGAGATGATACTAAAGAATGAAAATCTCAACACTAGACTTTAAATTAAATGATGTTTTTCTGGCAAGTAAGTCACATTTTAACAATGTGACAATATTAAAAGGAGGAAAGACATAACAGTAAGTTAGGTAAAAGTTGGATAAAACTGCCCTGCTTTTTTTTTTTTTTTAAACCCAGATGAATAGCAAACATACATTTACTGCCAAATCACTTCAAGCAAAGGCTAAGAACAATCGAAGAGCAGGGTCAGCACTAAGAACTTTAATGATACGACACTCAAACATGCATGAGGAATTTAAAGTTATCTTATGAAAAATCATGTACATCAAATGTGTTGGTGCCATATTGCCCTGGCTCTTGTTAATTGTGTCCTTACGCTGGCCTCTAGCCATCTGGTTGTCCCTGGTGCCAGTTGGCCACCTGGATGCTCCTGGGCCCAGCAGGCCTCCCTCAGAAGACAGGAAGAGCAGTGGCCTGGTCAGTGGAGCTCAGGGTACAGAGCACAGCTCGCTGATGCCGCCTGTGTGCCAGAGGGACCTGGCAGGGGGTAAGGGGAAAGGGTGCAATCTATGTAAATAAAGCTTACCTGGCATTTGCAAGAGTTAGATGAAGCAAAGACAACATCATCCGTGTTCTCAGCAACCTCCTCTCCTTTCCCCTTCCTCCCCCTTTCTCCTCGGAACCCTGCATGTTCTGCCCTCTTCTTTGACCTCTTATCCGCCCTAACCCTCCCAAAGCCGCCAAGCACAGGTCTACGCGCTGAGGCAAAGCAACTCCCAAATAGCAAGGTTCTTGTGACCACAGAGCTTATGTTCTAAATGAGGGGGTGGCCCGCTAGAGGTGAGATGGTACTAGTGACACAAGCTAGCATCCCTAGTCCAAAAATAATGCTTCAGATTATGAATTCTTTTTAGTACCAATACAGCACTACAAATGGAAAGAGCCATACCTAGTTTCACATGACGAGTCACAGGCAAAAACCAAGGCACACTAATAATATTGTAAAAAAAAAAAATTACTTCCAGAATATGTGTGTAAGGTGAATGTGAAAATGGTACCTGCCTATGATCCTCATACATGGGAGGCAGAAGTTGGATGTTCAAGAGTTTGACAGCCTTAAGTTTAAGGTCAGCCTGGGATACATAAGGACTTGTTTTAAAAAGATTAAAAATTAAAAAAAACACACACACACATTAATGAATTTTATGCTTAGACTTAGGCCTTATCCTCAGTATCACCCATTGTGGGAATGTAAACATTCCAAAGTCCATAAAGTCCAAAATTTGGTCCTAACATTGTCGGTAGGAGATACTCAACTTGTATCATGAACTTGCTGAGGAAGGTAGAGAGTGGGTGAGCTTGGGGTGGGCCCTTGGCTGAAATGGTCATGAATACTTGGGTGAAGTCCGTGCTGACATCAAGAAATGAAGAAAGCTTTAGCAAACAAAGTTCCGGCCTGAGAAGATTCAAAAAGAGTTCAGGGAGAGTTGAGAATGCAAAGGAAAGGAGCTGGCATAGATGGCGTAAGTCAGGGTCTGCAGACACTGTGTGGCCTCTTCTCTCTGCCTCTGCTAATGTTCCCTGTCCCCGAGCTGGGCTCCAGGCTCCTGTGAACTCCAAAATGGTAACTGGTGGAGGGCAGGTATGCCTAGCCTAGATATTTTGTCTCATCTCTATCTATATTTGTCTCTGTAACCATTACCCACAGGAGCTTTGTCTCACCTGATCTGTACAGGAAACACCACACCCCAGTTAACACTGAGATGCTCATGACTAGCAAGAAGCCTAGGCCACCAAGTTCACTCAAAGACATAGTAAGAGTTGATGTAGTCGGCTCTGTCACGTGGAATATAGTGATGTCTCTTAGGGTTTCAGTGCTCAGATTTGTTTTAATCCCAGAAGGAGGAGAGAGCTGAAGCCTCACTGTCTTGTCTGAGTTGTTCTAGGCATTGAGAAAACCTACAAGGAAGCTAGCCACCTTTCGATGGGCGCGAGATAACAGATGTTAAGTCCTGAGACCTAAGTTAAGTGAGGATGGTTTGTAGGTGTGCATTGCCTACTTGTAGGAAGATATTCAACAAGGACGCATTTGGACAGGTGGGTAGACAGCTGAGCAGAAGCACTAAGTGCTGGCTCCAGGAAAGCGACGTGGGGATTCCTCGCCCTCCCCGCCTCTGAGGTCAGCATTATGATAACGCACAAGACCAGAGGAGCAGAAAGTTACTGCTTGGTACTTCACACCACATGCTTAGCCCACGTCATTCTGCCTAGCTTTCAAAAAGACCAGAGGCTTTCTTCCTGTCTTTTGCTATCTATGCCGGTAAGCCTCTGCCTCAGCCTCCCTGGCATTGGGATTATAAGCCTGAGCCACACAGTCCTGGATCATAAATTCATTTTGTTATATGCATTTCCCTGTTTGAAAAGGCTCCCTGCCTAGTAGGGTGCCTGCTGGCCTCCTAACGGCTTCCTTTGCTGGCCCTCGTGTTGTCCCGCCCAGGGTGTGATCCCCACCTTCAGAGTGAAGTTCCTGCTGCGGCTTCTTCGTGGGAGGCTGGAAGTGGACCTCGATAAAGACAAGCTCCTCTTCAAGCACATGTGCTATGAGATGGAGAGGCTGCACAACGGTGGCGACGTCACCTTCCATGATGTCCTGAGGTATAAAGCTGGTTCCACAGCCCAATGTCACAGAGGTTCACTGAGACCAGAAATGAAAGGTGTGACACGCAGAGGCCCGTTAATTCAGTTAGCAAAGATGTTCAAAACTTGAGTTGCCATATTGCCGTGATTATAATGCAGAGGTACACAGTCTAGGCATGAAGTATAGGCTTCCTCATTGCCCCATAATGATCATGTATAACCAGGGCCTCACAGAAGGGTAGGACGCAGAGGCCTGCCACCTGCCACTCCAGAAGGGAAAGGATAATGAAGGCCTGGAGGGCATGGTTCTGCCTCTTGATTTGGGGATGGGGGTGTGTTATCCTGTAAGAGTTAAGTGACTTGCTTAGGGTCACTTGGTTCCACGGCCAATGTGGAGCTAAAAATCCAGGTCTTCTCACTCAGGTGAGTCTGGAAGAATCTGCCCCACCTGCTCTGTGGTAATTACCCCTGTTGCTTAAAGCACTACATTTTCTGAATGTTATATGTGCACCAGACAGAGAGAAGGCTCAAAGTCAGTCTCTCTGAGGAGCATCTGTGTCAGCTTCCTAGAGCCACTGTGCTGAAGTTCCAGCAGCAGTTTATTAACAGTGGTTTATTACTCAGGGTTCCAGAATCAAGAAAACGTGAAGTCAAGGGCAGAGTTGACTCCTTGTGTTGTTGTGAGAATCAGTTCAACCCTCTCCTGTGTCACCCAGTGGCTTCTTGCAACCAATTATCTTGGATTAAGCCCCATCTTAACTAGGTCTGCAGTGAATTCTATACATATGATCACATCCTGAAGCTCATGACAGAAATCTTAAAATATCATTTTTGTTCCACACACCCTTTCAAGTTACAGTGTCTTTTGACCTCAACTGCATATTATTTAATGGGCTGAAATAGAAAAACTTATGCCACATATCAAAGAAACCAATTGAAATATTATTTCAATATAGTTGATTTTTTCATAACAGTGTGTGAAACATTATTGTAAGGAACCCTTTGCAGTGTTCTCTGCCAGAGGGACACAGGAACTATCTACAACCCTTGACTCACTATAACTATTTCACTCATGTTGCATGTACCTGGCATGTTAAATGTTGGATATTGTCATAAATTTGGGGGTCATTCGGGTAGATAAAACTCCACTTGTGGCTAAAAGAAGAAAAAGGTAAAAGCAGCAAAGGAAGGCACTGGGGAAGGTCCCCCTAAAGTGACCTCTCTGGAGCATACTGATGCATCTGATCACAAGGGACCCAGGCAAAGCCAGTGGTGGTGGTGGTGGTGGCCCTCCACGTTCCACAGAAGTAACGTAATAATGAAATCTCTCATGAGTCTGGAGGACTTAGAAGCATTTTATGAAACACAATGCAGAGGGTTTTTTTTTTCCTCCACAATGGGAGGATATTTAGCAAAGAAGAAAAAGCCCATGGCCTCGAGCCACTGTTCCGTGACTGGAACTCTGATGGTGGCCTCAGGTTCACAGTAGAGAGGATATGAGAGTCCAGGGTGCTGAGACTAAACTAGAGCGTACAGCCCTACCCGATAGGTCTGTATTCCTCTTTGGTTATAGAGCCCTCAGTCCCCGCTAGGAATTACCTGACTGCCCTTCTGCAACAAAAACCGTTAGCTTTACTTACCACTGTCTGGACCAGTTGAGCCAAGACCGAAATGAAAGTGATTATCTAGCTCTGGCTTTGCGTCTCCCAAAATTAATAAGGAAGGTACAGAGGGGTAAATGAGATAGAGGGGGAAGTGGAGGGGTGCACGCGTAACTCGCAGGCAAGGATATTAACCATCACCACGCAGAGCCAACCACGAGGGAGTAGTGCAGTGAATACTCTCTGTCTGCACAGAACATCCAGAGTATGTTAATGACCGCTAGAGCCGTCGATACCACGTAACCCGCGTCTCCTGAGGCACAGGCACTTAGATGCATTCACTGTTCTGAGTGTCTCTCCGACACTAACTTGCCAGGTTGTTCATTATGGTGGGCCCCAAGACTGACCTCAGCGTTTATCGAAGAGAAGGAAGACATGGAGCTAACACAGCCGGCCCCTCAGCCGCTGTGCGTGGCACCGGACACTACACTGATTGTCTGGAAAGAGGTGTCCCCTCTGCCTTTCGAAATACCTGAGTGTTGAAACGCCAGACGGGCCTGACTGGTGGCGCCGCTGTCCCTGTTTTCCAGCATGCTGTCCTACCGCTCCGTGGACATCAGGAAGAGCCTGCAGCTGGAGGAGCTGCTGGCCAGGGAGCAGCTGGAGTACACCATAGAGGAGGAGGTGGCCAAGCAGACCATCCGCATGTGGCTGAAGAAGTGCTTGAAACGCATCCGGGCTGTGAGTGGACCACAAGCACAGGGTCTGGGTTCCCTTTCCTGTTACGGTGATCGGAAGAAATGGGACAAAAGCAACTTAAATGAGAAAGGCTTACCCTGGCTCACAGTCCAAGGGTACGGTCCAGCATGGAGGAAAGTCAAGATGGCAGGAGTTCAGTCACAACCTGTATGTTCTATACTCACGTCACATCCACAATCAGGAACTGGAGAGGATAGGTGAATGCCAGAGTTTATCCCGCTTTCCACATTGTATATAGTCCAGGACCCCTTGCTCAGAGAGTGGTTCCCACTCAATTATGAGTCCTCGCACACCAAGAAATTCTCCACAAGAATGCCCAGAGGCCCCCATCTCACAAGTCACTCTGGGTTTTCTCCAGCTAACAATTAACACTAACCATCACACACACACACACACACACACACACACACACACACACACACACAC
>OU015748.1:1213723-1237717 GCA_907169655.1 Acomys percivali
AGAGAGAGAGAGAGAGAGAGAGAGAGAGAGAGAGAGAGAGAGAGAGAGAGAGAGAGAGAGAGAAAGAAAGATCGATCCACAGTGGCCTTGACACAGGTCTGACCCATCTTCACATTTAATTTCCCCCTCCCTCTTTTTATTTTGGACACTGAATGCCTGTAATTCTTTCCACTCGGTTTTCAAACATACATATGTCTTTCTTATAACATAAAGTAGGCCTACCTCCATACAGAGAGGCGAGGAGAACAACATTAAAGAAATAGCCACAACTCTTCTACACGATCATTTTTCAAAACGAGTGACAACACGTGGTGTTTGTCCTTCTGTACTTAGCTTATTTCACTAACATGCTGCCCTCTGGACCCACTCAGGCTTCCAGGTCCGATGTGCTAAGAAAACCAGGGTTGCTGTAGTATGCGGGTTGTTTTCTCCTTTATAGGACAGAATTCTTTGCAAGAGCATCGTAAGGGGAAAAACGGTTTATTTGGGCGCACAGTTTGAGGGTGTGGTCCATCGCAATAGGGCATGCGTGGTGGTGGTAAGAGCGCAAGGCAGTTTGGTCATGCCGCACGCACAGTTGTGTAGCACAGATGAGTGCTGCTGCTCTACTTACCTTTTTACTAATGGCTGTCCATAGTCGGCGTGGGTCTCCTGGCCTCAGTTAAACCTTCCCAGAAATGACCTCAGGCGAGCAAGGCCACTGCTACGTCTCCCCAGTGATGCTCAGTCCCATCAATCTGACAGTGAAGATAACTGTCACATGGAATCTCCACAAGTGTCTGATATATTTCAAAATTGCCAGAAGGGGAACACGGTTTCAAACACACAGAAATGACAGACATGTGAGCAGCCAGAAGTGGAAGTTACCCTGATTTCATCACTGTATGCTGTAAATGTGATCATTACCATACTATTCCCAACAAAGCTGTGCAAATATGTGTGATAAATTAAATATGTGAGAAGGACCTACAACTGACTAATCATTCTTCCGTGCAGACAAGCAGTCAGCAGCAGCTCCTGAGCCCTACTCTGTCAGACAGAGGAGGGAGTAGGCAGGATGCAGCAGATCCCGGAAAACCCCAAAGGAAGTTTGGGCAATGGCGTCTGCCCTCAGGTAAGTACACCAATCGTTTCTCTACCTGTTGGGGACATTTAAGAGGAATTTTATTGCTTAGTTTATTTGGGGCATTATATATTTTTTTAATATGCAGATCTGCATTAGTCAGCTTTCTGTTACAATAACATAGACCTGCAGAAAATCCACTTAAAAAGAAAGGTTTATTGGCTCACTTCGTTGGAGGTTCCCGCCCACAGTCAGTTGTCTGCCGCTATTGGGGCTATAATAAGGCTGCAGAGCATAGTGAGGGTGGATGCTGAGGGAGCCGCTCGCCTTACTACAACCAGGGAATGAGATTGGTGTCCCACAGTCTTCTTCCAGGGCATGATCCCAGTGACCCAAGACCTGCTGCTAGGTGTCACCTTTTACAAGTTCTACTACCTCCCAGTAGAACAAGCTGGGACCAAGCCTCCAACACCCAGGCCTCTGGGGGACATCCTGGACCCAAACAGGATGTATACCTGACTACTATAGATAGTTAAACAATAAAATGTATCCCCTTATCAGAAACATTCTCCTCAAAGTAACTTCTCTAAACATAACTACATCGGCCCTCATTTGCAGCTGCCATCGCTGAGAAGACAGCACTCGTTAAGCGGTTACAGCCACGCTCCCGAAAGAGAGGAGGAAGAGGTTCCCAAGGGCTTCCTGGGTGTAGTCAAGGCATCTCAAACATGGGCCAAACTAATCTAAGAAGGAGTGGGGAGATACGGTCTTCACAAAATGCCATGGAGTTCCCAGGAAAGGCTCAGGTCCCTCTTTGTCCCAACACATGCTGCGTAGCGGAGACTACCAGCACCCCAACCCCTGCTTTCTCTCAGTGACAGCAGTGATGATGACAGCTCCCCATGTAGCACTGACCGCTGTGCACCAGTCGGTACTCCAAGGGTATTGCCTGGCTTTCTGTATTCAGTCCTCATCGTTCTTTTTTTTTTTTTTTAATTTATTTATTCGTGTTACATCGCTATGGTTATCCCATCCCTTGTATCCTCCCATTCTCCCCTCCCTCCCATTTTCCCCTTATTCCCCTCCCCTATGACTGTTCCTCAGAGGGATTACCTCCCTCTGTATATGCTCATAGGGTATCAAGTCTCTTCTCAGTTACCTGCTGTCCTTCCTCTGAGTGCCACTAGGTCTCCCCCTCCAGGGGACATAGTCAAATGTGAGGCACCAGAGTACATGAGAAAGTCAAATCCCTCTCTCCACTCAAGTGTGGAGACTTTCCTGTCCTAGAAACCTACAAGTAGAACATTATGATAGGCAGATTTGGGTCATGGGGTCCCGCTCAAACTAAGGCCCTAGCCAAGGACAATACAGGCGGTAAAATTTAAACCCCTACCCTGATCTAGCCCATGGACAGGAAAGTCTTCACCGTTCTTAGTTTCCCATATCTTACTGATTTAGTAAGAGTTTTCTTCCGAAGGGACGTGAGGCACCAGAAAGCCGGATGACCTCATGAAGGGACACTCGGCAAAGGGCGGGAGGCACGGTTCCACAGGCAGCCAGGTGTCCCCTCTATTGAGTTGTGAGCCGATGGTGAATTAGAGTCTCATCCTGTCCTTTACGCACAGGGCTCGGCTTCAGCCCCGATAAGTGAGAACAGGGGGCCCTGAAGCGCCTTCTGTCACAGGTCTGTTCACAAAGCAGAAGACAGAAGCGTTTACACTCTGAAGCTAGGGGTGTGTCATGCACCTTAAAGCCACCGGTAAGGAAGAACCTGCCGAGGGCTCACAGGGAACATAACTTGTGTCGTCTGAGCAAAGCTAGCAGTGGCAGGGAACGAGATGGGGCAGGTGCTGTGGCCACAGGCTGGGAACTCTTCGTTTCGTCCTATGGGCAATCAGGAGGGAGGCCTTAAAGACTTATGAGCAGCAGGTGACATTTGCAACCTGGGCTTTAGGGAGACAAATGTGGAGACAGGGCTAAAAGCCACTCGCCTGTGGCAGCTGTTTGGAGGCAGGTGACAGGATACAGTGTCATGATCTACACTGCCAACACCACAGGGCAGGTAAGAGAGATGACCTGGGGAGAGTGTCCCCCCTCCTTGGTGTTCATGTAAGTGGGTGACAGAGAAATGCTGTCAAAAATTCAACAGTAGTAATTGTCTATGTAGCCGATGTCGAAAGTGGTGGCAACCACAGAGACAAACTCACTGAGTGTGTCAGGAACATCCTGAGTGTGAGGGAGCAAAGGGCAATAAAAAGAACATTCTAAGGAGGCACCAGGCACCACACGGTCATCTCACTGAACCCCCCTAGGCCTCCCAGCACTACAGTAAGGACACCTGTGTTCTCTTTACTTTATACTGAGGAAAATTTAGGCTCAGAGACATGTGCTTGCCGGCGACTTCATACCCGCAGATTACATATGGGACACAAGACCAAGGCAACAGAAAGCCAAAGCCGCGTGTGCTCTCCACACCCACCCCGTCTGTCCTTACTGCGAACTGCACTGCCATTCCTTTCCTTTCTTTTCCTAGTGAAGTCTAGGTTGTACATGCCACAGCAACACTTCCATTTTACACAAATGTGGGCCATTTGTCTTTTCTACTTTTTTTCTTAAAGTAAAAGGAACCGGCAGCATATTTTCCCAAGAGCTCTTATTAGCAGCTCATGAGAATAACTTTAAAAACTACTCGAAAGAGTCTTTACTTAACATCTGGAGAGAGGATTCAGGAGCCAAAAGCACCGCTGCCCAGAGAATCATGATTTTTCCCCAGGGATGGCTAAAGCACGCTGGAACAGCAAGCAGCTGACAACAGAACTCTTCTTAATTCCACAGCCCCCAAACCCATAAGCCACTCGGTGTCGTCTGTGAACCTGCGCTTCGGAGGAAGGACAACAATGAAGTCCGTGGTGTGCAAGATGAACCCCATGCCAGACACAGCGTCCTGCGGCTCCGAAGTTAAGAAGTGGTGGACCAGGCAGCTGACCGTGGAGAGTGACGAGAGTGGAGATGACCTTCTGGATGTCTAGACGGGAGCCAAGGGGTTCACGAAGGGGGTGAAAACTGTTGCCTAGCAGTTTCCTTCCCCATTCAGGGAACAAACTGTAATTGCTATTCACTGGATTTCACTTGGGCATAAGATTTCCTAAATTAAATTTTTGTCTATTTATAGGAATGTTTTGTCAAAGAGTATGATGCTGTAGGTTGTTGTCATGTATTAAAGAAAATTTACGGGGAGCACTGGGGATATAGGTCAGTGAAAGATCACTTGGCCGACACGTGCAAAGCCCTGTGTTTGAATTCCAAAAAACCACAAGAAAAGAAAGAAAATGTGTATAATGCAGGATTGATAACATTAGCAGTTGCATCCATAGCAGATGTGTGTCAAACCTTCACGTATTCTGTCTCTGTAAGCTAAGATGTATTCATCTGCACTCTTGTATGTTATTGCTACCCCTCCCAAAGAGCGCTGAACCCAGTGGCCCATATGTATACTACAGGCACTACAGGTCACTTTTTTCCCACTTCCAATAGACGTACCTCCCTGGGGAGAAGTTCTTTATGATTGATCTGAAAAAGGTCAGCATTGAGTTCATGCTAAAAAGATAGCAGCTTCAAAACTACAGATTCTGAATTTTTAAAAGCGTATTCTTTTTCTCGTGTTATTTTTTAAAAATATGCATGAGCTGTTCGAAAATCAGAACAATTTGGTTTCTGTCTTCAAGTGCTCTGATGAACATGTTGCCTTCTTCCAAGAAAGTTGTCTATGTAGGTCCCAGGTAAAAGAATTGGCCCCAGATGCTAATTGGTGTAAAACAGCCCTGTAAGTGTATTACTTCAGGGACATAATGAGACAAAACATAGTTTGAAGTCTTTATAAATCCTTTGAATAACTGAGTTTAGAAACAGAATAAAGTATTAGACTCAACTTAGGAGTTTGGTTTGAGAGGTTCTCATGGACGTCATGGGTCACATGGCTGTGGCCATTTAGCTATGAATCAATAAGAGCATCATGGGATGGTTCTCACCACCGTTGCTATGCTAGATTCAAAATAACTTCCCTGCTACCAGAATTATCTACAGAAATAGTAGAAGGCTCGGGAAGTCTCACTCTGAAATCCGTTTTGGGAATACCACAACATAACTGTATTTTTCCCCATATATCAATGGTCTATGTCCTCAGGGAATATTAGAAACCCAATGACTGGAAAGCATTGATGACCCTGGTTGGGCAGGGACCCTCCCACAGTTGTCATTATTGTTTGCAGATTTGATATTCAGATTATTTTAAAAGATTGAGTATGTAAAAACCTCTGACACTTAGGTTGCTTTATTGTGTCATTTTCTCCATTTAAAGTTCTTCAAAAAGCCAAGCATCACAACCTTTCTATACAGATCACCTATTGTTTATGTGATTACTTGTGACTATGAAATGAGTGATTCAAGTTAGTGCAGCCAAGAAGGATTTTTATTTGGTTTTATGTTTGTTCAGTATTTAATTTTTGTATATAAAGCAAAATAAATATTGTATTTGCAAAAGAATTTACTGTGACCTGGTTACCATGTTTAAACTCATTCCTTGTATGTGAATGGAACGGCTCACTCTGTTGGGGGCATTTTGCAAACCCTATGTGGAATATTCAGTCCATACTTGGTTGGCAAAACCTCTGTCCCTAGTAACCATTTAAAGTCAACTCCCAGAGCCAGGTGTTCCTTTTAGTGTGCTGACATGGCTGAGTGAGCATCATATGGTGAGGCAGAGCAGGCACTCATGGCCAGAGCAGGGGTTGGCATCATGGCTGAAAGAAGGAAAAAACAGAATTTTATGGGCTCAGTCCATTGAGTAATAGAGCTTCACGCCCACTAAACACTGGGCCCTTCCCAGAAAGTCTGAAATGGACACTCAGGAAAACGTCATCACTCATATTCTGTAGTGAAACAAAGACAACACCATGGTATTCAGAGCCACAGCTCCCTGTGCATTCAGTGAAGCCAGCAAAAGCCTCCTGAGTGACTGGAGCATGTGAATTACCTGAAGCACACACAAGACAGGTCAGTAAAAATAAGTGCTTCACCTTTTAGGTTTTACCCAGTGGAATATGCAGGATTAGGTGATACAGATGGAGAAGCAGGGCCACCCATGTTCCCTGATCCTCAGGGAGCCAGCCATAGTGGCAATCCTGTCATCGTGCCACCTACTGCCTTTAATTAAGGGAACTGTCAGGTCCAAGAACACTGGAAATGCTGAGTGGTGGAATACTTTAGACCCCCTGAAAGAGAACAGACCACACAGACATTGTCCATATGGCAGCTCAAAGGGGCTCCATGGCACTAGGATGGGACAGGAAGGACGTAGGATGGTTTCCTAGTGGTTTCCAAACCAATGCCTGTGATCAGTAGCTCTCTGGCTATACCTTGAGATGCTGAATACAGTAAGGGCACACAGAAAGAAAGTAAAGATTAAAAAGTCTTACAAAAATGTGGTTTCTAAGCCAGACATGCCTGCCTGTCTTTCATTGTTAGACATGGCTAACTGGGTTTCCTCACAAAGCTATCCAATGGATTCCAAAATTTGAACTAAGCAAAAACATCATATTACTACTTGAAGTTGGGGTGAAAATAAGGGAAATTCTTTTCTTAACCTATTATTACAGACTGGACTCTCCCACGAGTAACAAGGTGTGAACTCCTAGCCTCTGGCGCATGTGAATGGGATCTTTGGAAGTACCGTGCTACAGAGGTGTTTAGTTAGGAGCCCATATGTGAGTAAGGCACATTAATAAAACTGGTCTCCTAGTAAGAAGAGATACGGGGAGCAAAATGCTCTATGAAGACACAGATATGTAGGGAAGGACACACAGGCTTGAAGGATGCGGCCATCAGCCAAGGAACACTTGTAGCTGCGATAATCAAGGAGGACCAACTCCCAAGGAGCCTAACCTGTCACCACCTTACATCTCAACTTATAGATAGCAGAATCTGAGGGAGCAAATGTCTGTTGTTCAGAGCTACCTCGTTTGTGATGCTTTATGACAGTAGCCCTAGAACATTAGCACGCAACCCCAACTCATCCCACACCCCAAAGAGGGCTCACAGTACCCTAGTGTGCCAAGAAATCCAGTTTTGAAAATACCAGAATAGATCTAAGGCTTATTTGTTGTTGTTTGTTGAGACATTTTCAGGGTCTTAACATAAGCCAGGATGGCCTTGACGTTGACACGTAGATAAGAAAAACCTTAGACTCCTTCATCTTCCTGCCTCCACCTCTAAAATTCTAAGATTTTATGCCAGGGTCAACAGGCCCTAACAAAGACCATGAGTCTTGACTATGGTTGACTTTTCAAGCCCTATATTTACTGGTTCCCCTTTATGGATCTTGGGTGAATATCAGATCCACTCTCAGTGCTGAACTTCAATACCCTTTACCTTAAAATTTAAAGGCAGGAAAGGAAATTTCTTCACTTCATTTATTTGAGGGTTTGACAAGTCTGTTAAATGGGCTGAGTCTGGGCCGACTTGAAGAGTCCTCTGAATCATTAACCAACTAGCTATTCGCCCTTCAAGGAGCCTCAGTGGGCCAACCATTAGCCTTTCATTTCCTTGGCTAAGATTACTGTCGGGTTTAGCAACTAACTCAGGCTGGGAGTGGATTTGGAGGACCACTCTTTTCTTTCATGCAGCATAAACCCGAAGAGAGCACTTCTATAAAATGGCTCTCTGGCACCACTCCAAAAATATACCAAAATGATTGGTAAGACTTCTTTCTCTTATTATCTTGTCCCCTTCCTTCCTTCCGCTCCTCTGCAGGGTGACTGCGAGTAAAGAGGCAGATTTTATAAAGGGAAGTGTCCTGAAACCCTAGCATTCAATTTACCTGGTGAGACTTTCAAGTCCCCGATAGAAAAACCTGAGTTAGGAAAACATCTACGTTAATCTCTCCAGGGATGGGAGAAACAAAAGATGCAGGTGACAGGCTGGATGCTGCGTCAGCCTGTGTTAGGATGCAGCTGCATGAGCCATCTTCCCACAGCTCTACTCCTCAGCTGGGCTGGGCTGGAGAACACTCAGGGTCCTTCTGGCCTGGAGAAGCCATGAGGCATACATGCGCTCAAGTTTTGTGTTGATTTTATTTCCCAGTTCTTTGTTCAAGCTGGAAACCATCCTAATGAGCTACTTTCAAAGATTCCGTGTCACGGAGTCTGTTAGGACTGGAAAAGCGAACGCCAAAGGAAAGAGCTAAATGGTGTTGCTTAGCACGCGCTATCCTGCTTCCCAACACAGCTCTGCATTTGGACTACATTGGTGATTTGCAAACTGGATTCCTTGGGGCATGTGGCAATGTGAGCCATCTATGGATAAAGAGTGAGTTGGAGGGTATATATCAGAAAAGACAATGTCTCTTCTCAACCCTTCCACCCGCCGTGCGAAGAAGTGATCATTCCCACGTCATAATGGAGTCTGCCCCCACACAGACCCTCCCTACTTGGGATCTCTTACCACTCTCTTCCTTCAGAGTGTCTCCCCCACGTAGACCTGGTATCTGGTACATCCTGGGTCAATGCCTTTCTTACCCACTCCACTCCCGGCCCTACTGGCTGTCTTTGATTTTCTTCCACAGCAGGCTCTTTCTAACTCTGGGGGCCGTTCTCTTACCTGGAGCACCTGTCTCACTCCTCCATCTCCTGATTAGAACACTTCCTCCACCCTTCAGCACTCCACTCCACTTCATTTCCAGAGAGAAGCACCTTCATCAGCCCAGAGTCTCACAGCAGCACTTGTGTGCGTCCTGTCCTCCATGTTCACAGTCGCCTTCACGGGGCATTGCTGTCTTCACTGCTTTTTGCTATTGTGATGATAAAATACCCAGACAAAAGCAAGTTAAGGGAGGAAGGGTTGTTTCTCAGGTTTACAGTGTGAAGTTACAGTTCATCCTGGTGGGAAGGTCATAGCAGCAGTTGGTTAAAGCATCTGGTCACATTGCATCTATAGTCAAAAGCAGAAAACAGTGAGTTCTTGTGCTTAGTTCACTTGGCCTGATTAAGATACTCCCCGAAGCCAGCCAGGTACAGGTGGCACACACCTGTAATCCCAGCACTCAGGGAGGCAGGGGCAGGCGGATCTCTGTGAGTTCGAGGCCAGCCTGGTCTACAAAGTGAGTCCAGGACAGCCAAGGATACATAGAGAAACCCTGTCTAAAACAAAACACAACACAACACAACAAACAAACACCAAAGGGGGAAAAAAGAAAGAAAAGAAAAGAAAAAAAAGATGCTCCTCCAAATGCATGCTCCAAACGCATCTCCCAGCCTTTTCTAGATCTCATGAAAGCGGTAAACGAAATTAACTCATAGGCAGGAAGACACAGCATGTCCGGGCACTACGCTTAGTTTGTCCATCAGTTCTGGTGCGTGCTGGATACTTGACAAAAAGTTGCTGAATGAATAATTAGATGGGTGGATGGATGAGGAAGGGCAGTCTCATATGCCCTTACATCACTATTTGTGCGTATCCCCCATGAATGTCTTCACACAGCTTTTGTGCCTCACCTAGGAGGCACACCCAGGAAGAAGGAGGAGAAAGAGGACCTCTCACCCCCAGCCCGACCACTTACTTCCTGTTGTCTTCACTAGGAAAACTGTGATCTAAATACAACACATCACACTCCTGCCTCCTCTACCATCACCACCACAAGTCTGGTGAAGCAACACCATGATGTCCTGTTTTTCCACTTTTGCTCAAGAGAACAGGGACCAGGGTGACTTAGATGCTTGTCAAATTGCACATTGTGTGTATTTTATCTATTAGAACTCCCTTCAATTTAAAGGAATCCAGTGATCTGAATCCCCAAATCCAGTGATCATATTGAGACAGGAAACCATCCCTGTGCCATCCTTAAACCCTGCTTCCACGTCTTTTTGTTTTCTACATAGAACCGGTTCACCTGATATAAATTCTGTGTTTTATTGGGCTTGCTAAAGAGATGTTTCCTGTCACCTAAAACATCAGTGGTCTTTTATAGTTTTGCCCCAATGTTTTACGTAACCCATTCAAAAAAAATCATCCATGGACTGTGTGTTTAGCAGTGAGAATTGAAATTGTTTTGCAGTCTCTCTTCATGGGCAAGTGGCTCTATGTCACTGTCATTTTTTTTTAAGCCTAGTTAAAAAAAAAAAAATAAGCTAGCCTGCAATAGGGATCATATAATGTTATTGTGTTGCTTTCTCGAAATGATAATTGGTCACTCTGTTTCTTAAACAATATATATAGTGACCTCCGATATAACACTATCATTCCTAGTTTGATGATCACTCCTGACGCTGCTAATGCCTGGCTAGCCATCGAGACAATGTGTCTGTCCTTTCACTGTTCTGCTGACAAAAGCATCTTGAGGAAGGTAGACTTTGTTCTGGCTCACAGGTGTGAGGGGACGGAGCTCATCATGTGGGGAAGGCATGGATGCTAGGGCACAGACAGCTGGTCGCACTGTGTCTCCAGCCTTTCTTCCAGACTCCCTCATCATGTGCGTTTACTCTTTTCCGTCTCTGTAACTGATGATTACTGTTGTACAGAGAAGTCTTTCTGAGGATGAGTTAATAAACTCCAGTGGTATCCACTTTCTTGTCAAAAGCCAAATTTTCTTTATCTATTGATGAATATCTGAGTTGGTTCCATGCCTTAGCTGTTATAAATAGTGCTGCAATAAACACTGGTACGCAAAGGTGTAGAGGAATGTTAATTCAGAACATGGTTGGCCTGGCAAGAGATCACATCCAAAGACTTTCTAGGTCTCTGTGATCCAGCTGGAATACAAACAAGCCTTTAATCCAGGAGACAGAGACAAGCAGATCTGAGTTCAAGGCCAGCCTGGTATAGAGCAAGTATCAGGTAAAGAAAAGCTTAGATCCAGGTATGCCTTTAATCTCAAATGAAGGTAAAGTTAGTTTGCAGCAGGAAGCAGCCACATTTGAAAAGGATGCAACGAGTAAGCCTAAATGGCTTAGCTCTGTTCTCTCTGCCAATAGCCGTCGCAGCAGCAGCCCTGATTCCCCCATCCAGGGCTTTCCCAGCCCAGGCAGGGTCTCTACTTCCCTTCTGCAATGGCCTCACACCCTTTACTAACTGTTAATTAGACGCCTCATTTCTTGGCGTGTGTATGGGCTTGAGCCATCTGCTTATTGATCACATCTTTCAGAAGATATTGGATTTTTAAGGGAGCCAGTTACAAAAGCAGGTGATGTTGTTTTAAGTGGTCCTCAGGGAAGGTTTCTCCAGAGCAAACCTATGAATGCATAATGGGGCTGACCTGGGGTCTATACGCACAAATCAACAGGTGACAGATACATTGGCTGCAAAGTTCACATATTGTCATCATCATCGTAACCCAGTGTGGGAACAAAATTCAAAATTTCTCCCAAGAATCCATGCACCATAGTCAGCAGTAAAGAAAGGGCATCTGTGTAAGTGGGACAGCAAGCCATGCTGAGGAGCTGACTCCCCAATCGCAGATGGAACTGAGGTTCACGATTGCCCACATTATGGTGCGTGCCTGGACCCCCTCCACACCCTGCACTGTGGCTCTCAGAGCTGCTCTTCAAACCAAAGGGGGGAAATATTTCACTGGAAATGTTCTAAACTCATTCTAGAATAAAAACAAATAGTACCTCTGGCATTCATCAAAAACAAAGTAATAAGGATTGTGGAGATTTTTCTTTCTTTCTTTCTTTCTCTTTCACCCTGAAACTGAGTTGTTCTCCTTTTAGCTCACACCTTTGAGGTTCAGAGACTGCTTGGCCTGAGGCTAAGGTAAAATGCCAGAGTAAAGACAGCAGCATACCTTTTTCTGGGACATGTTCTGAAATGAGCTGCAGTTCTTATTTATTCCAAACTCCCCAGTGGGACACAATCCTGTGGTAACTCACAGACAGCAAATCACCCAGGAGGGGAACAACAGTCCACCCACTCCCCTGGCATAGGTGTAGCTGTGGCGCCATAGGATGATCCATCTGGGTAGTAGGGGATCTCCTTGGATCCCGTCCTATGCCTATGTCAGGTGAAAAAGTAAATACCGGTCAAATAAAATGACTGCAAGATTGCATTAATTTCTTCCCTCCCCTCTGTAGCCAAACACCTGGCAGATACATCCTAAAGAAAGGAAAAATTGATTTTTTTTTTTTTTTTTTGGCTCACAGTTCAGAGGACACAGCCTCTAAAGCGCCATCTTAGCAACGCTAACCATCCTTACTGTTGCTGACCATGCACGCTTGTCTCTCTTGCCCACAGCGTGTTTCCAATATGGCTCGCGCTATAATTATCTTCATAAAAATCTCAGTACTTCTAGATGGAGCCAATCCCATGTGAAGCAGTTGTAGGGGGCACGGAGGAGTCCATGTTCTCTCCGAGACAATTTCCCCATCTCCAGAAATCGGCTGAGAAGAAGGATGTTGAGCAGGAATGTAGCAGAGCTTCAGGAAGGAGCTTTGCCAGTGTGAGGAGCCACTTAGTTAGTGGGAGATAGTGAAACTCCAAGACAGCACTGTCAACCACGTAGCGATGAAAGAAGCTAGAATCAGGCGGCTGGGGAGGGGGGCAGGGGCAGGGGGGAGGGTGAAGGCTTTCTCTTCTTGGGAAGCATCATTCTAAAATCACTTCTCCTCCGAAAGTTTCCATGGCTCGCGTCACTCGGAGGATGGAGCACCTAGCAGCTGCAGGTGTAACAGCAGCATGGTCATTTGGGAAAGTATGAATAATGCTTTGGTCAGCAACCTAAATGAAGACGCCTGGGGAGAAGAGCTCTTTCTGAAACTGGAGCGAAAAAAAATCAATGTTCCTGGAAGAAGGAGAGGGGGAAATCTATAGGCAAGGAAGTGAGTGCTGCGCAACTGGAAGATTTCCCCTCCCCCATTGCAGTCGACTTAATTGAAAGTAAAATCTAAAAAGTGCTTGTTTGAAGGTGAAGGTTTGGGTAGGAAGATCCAGCTGGCTCTCGATCGACTGGCCGCTGGATTACTGGGCCACTGCTGGTGTTCAAGCCTGTATTTTCATTGCTTTGTGGAGTTTTGTTTTGTTTTTTTCTTTCTTTCTGATGTATAAGAGCAGTGCTGATATATATTCCAAAAAAGGCCCATCAATTTCAGAGTTGGAATGGCTTCTAAGTCAATTTATCAATTCTTCTCTCTGCTATAAATATATAGGATAGGTTTGCATCTGAATTAATAAGTGACTACAAGTAACTAGGGTCACGAGCAACATTTACAACATTAGGACCCAATTTCAATAGACTCACTCTGCAGAAGGTTGCACCTTTTTATTTGTGCATTTCTTTTTTTTTTTTTTTTTTTTTTTTTTTTTTTTTTTTTAGTCTTATTTTGGGTTTATTTACTTATTCATTCATTTTTAAAAACCAACTTTGTAGATAACAATGTTGATTCTCATTGGTCAGAGGTTGGACACTGGAATGCACACAGGCCTCATTTGCAAAACAGTATTGGCACAGGCCTGCATGACTACACAAAGCCCAATGTATTCCAGATCTAAGTAGAAGAGGGAGCCATATGGCCTAGACTGTGTCCATAGTGAGAAGAGAAAATATCCAATGTAAACGCAGTGATGAGACGCAGTTTCTTCCTGAAGAGGTGATACAAACAAGCAACAACATAAAAACATGTCTGCCTTCTAATTTCAGTGGAAGTGTATTTGAGGATGTAACCAACATTGCTGTGTTCAGTGCTATTAAGCAGATTAACTCCTTTTGGTGAAAGATATTTGCAAAAGACCTGATTGTGTCTCCAGAGCACTCTCAGTGGTGTCAGGGGATGACAGGTAGGAGAATCTTCTTCACTGTAGCAGTTATTTTTCTCATTCATGTCACAAAAAGCTGAAAGAACAACTTAAGGAGCATACAACTTATTTCACCTCACAGCTTCAGTTCATGGTTGCTTCCTTCCACATACGTGGGCAGAATTTCATGTCTCCATGAACATGTAAAGAACTTCTGTACACCATGGCTGACAGGAAACCGAACGACAGACACAAATCCAGGGCCAAGAGCATCCTTCAAAGTCATATCATATCACCTAAAGTTTCTACCATGTCCCCCAAAGCCACCACCAACTTGGGACCAGCTTTGTATTTGTGCATTTCTTTAAACCCATGACTTACGTATCTCCTCCCCAAAGTGAACAGAGCTAAGCTATTAATAAATCATTATTGTATTTTTAAGTTAGACATGATACTGTCTTGTCTTTGCATGCTGTCTGCTCAGGATGAATATCTTCATTTTAAGACAAGGAAATGAGCATCACCATCGTCACACAGACTGCTGACCGACTGCTCTGCTTCTCCACCAACAGCGACATTGATCGCACAACTGATTGTCCAAATCCATCACATATCTGATGGACATAGATCACGGACAACTGCAGTGATAGGGGATTTGTCTTGTTTGTAGCGCACCTGCCTCCTGCCTCGAGTGTTTGATCCTCAACAATACAGAAAGCTCGGTGTGACGGCGCAGACCTCCGATCCCAGCACTTGGGAGGTGGAGGCAGGAAAACCAGAAGTTCCAGGTAATCTCCAGCCACGTAGTAAGGTCAAAGCCTGGGTTATAAAAGATCCTCGCTCCAAAAACAAGCAAACAAACAAATCCAGGTTGTGTACAGACCCAGCATCTTTTATTCAAAACGCTTTTCAGTGGCAAGATTCCATATTTTTTCAGTTGCTGAGACTGTAGAATCCTTGCACATGTATTATTCATAAGCAATTATGAGAATGAAACATCAGTCTACATGTACAAATTTACCTCTTTCGCATATACCCAATACATACAGCCTAAAATCAACTCAGTACAGTATCTTTAGTGGGCCTGCGTTTTGAGTCAACCCGTCACATGAAGTCAGATGTGGAATTTTCCATTCATGACTAGCACTCACCATGGATTAGATTTCCAAGCATTTGAAGTTTCTGATCTTTGGATTAAAGATACTCATCCCAGATAAGAGTGCACAATTGCTATACTCTCTGGCCCTCCTCACGTCTGCTCACCTCCTGCCTGAGGCCACAGCAGTCTGTGGAAACAGTGGGCAGACAGCACTTGCCGCCATCAAGCCTACTGAAAAGTCCCCTCCTGGTGCAGAAAGGCTAAACCGCAGGCACACGGTGAAAGCTGACCGCCGCTACAACACTTATTGCCGCAATAACTCTCCCCACAAACCCTTGACAGCCAGGCTCAGGGCTAGATGTTGCAATGGGGGAAAAGTTACCAACTCCTGACTCAGCATGATTCTTGTCCCACATGTCCTCAAAGCCACTGAGTCCAGCCACATCCAAAGCTGACCAAGGAGCAATGGCTTTTAGTTCCAGTTTCTGTTGGGCGCGAATCACACCCAGTGGTGGTGCCGAGCCTACTTCAGCTCCTGCGCACGACAACAATGTTTCTCTTTCCCTCTCTCGCTAGGGGTATGTTAATGAGGCATTGGCCAGAGGCTCAATCCCCCCTCCCGCACGGGGGAATGTTAATGAGGCATTGGCCGGTGGACCAATCAGCCAGAGACACAACACGCTAGGGCCTGCATATAAGCAGCCACTTCCATGACCACGCCAGGAAAACTCTGGCTTCTGAGAGAATCCAAACTTTTAAATTTTAGGTACATTTCATTAAGCCACACTAGTGATTTTACATTGGAAACAAAAAGAAGATAAAATGTAGATTGCCCTGGCAAAAGGATGTCTCTAGAATTTCTTTTTAAGTTTTATCTGTGGATGCATTCTAACTCCCAAATCACAAATATGAATCTTATCCCTGCATTCTCAATCATTTCTCAAAAATCATTACAACATTCACTTGTCTTTCAGTAAAAAACTAATACCGTTGTGAACTGGTTGGTTTCTGAATTCAATAACAATCTTCCTGAAGAAGAGCGCTTTGTGGGAAGCGAACGAAGCATCTCTGCACTGGGCAGGGGGCAGCTCACCTGTCGATCTGCATACCATGTCTGTTCTGCACAGGCCAACTGTAACCTTCAAACTTCCCCTTCCACTTAAGATGACTTGCTGATTTCTTTATTCTATCATGGTCAGTATGTTTCTTAACAAGATAACAAGAATTAAATTAAAAGGACAGTCTTTCAATCCTGAGTGTGCTGGGGTTTTGCCTAGAATATTTGATAAAGAAACAGAAATACATACTAGGAAAAGTGTCTTCAGTGAATGTGAAAAACCCAAATAGATCTGTACTTACCATCCTGCACAAAATTCAGCTCCAAATGAATCAAAGCCCTCAACACAAAACCAGAAACACCGACTTCATAGAAGAGAAAGTGGAGACTAATCTTGAACTCTTTGGCACTGGAAAAGATTTTCTATACAGAATACTGTTAGCGCCAGGCACTAAGATCAATAATTAATAAATGGAGTTTCATGAAACTGAAAACCTTCTGTACAGCAGCAGACATAGTTTTTGGACAAAGTGGAGACCCACAGAATGAAAAAACATTTTTATCAACTACATACCCAATATAAAGCTAATATCCAAAGTATTTTTTAAAAATTAGATATCAAGGAAACAAATGCTCAATTTAAAAATGCATACAGATCTAAATAGACAGTCTCAAACGAGGAAACTCAAATGGCCAAAAAAAACTTAGGGAAATTTTTGACAGCCTTAGCCATCAGAGAAATGCAAATCAAAACTACTTTGAGATTTCTTCTCACACTTGTCAAAACAGCTAAGACCAATGAAACAAATGACAGCTCATATTGGTGAGGATGCGGAGTAAGGGAAACGCTCATCCATTGCTGATTGGGGAGCAAGCATGTGCAGCCACTATGGAAATCAGTGTAGCAGCTCCTCAAGAAGACGGGAGCTGGTCCATCTCCATTCCCAGCTACACCGCTGTTGGGCACCTACCCAAAGGATGCTCCGTCCCACCACAGAGACACTTCACTCAGTTGTGTTCATTGCTCCTCTGTGCATAATACCTAGACGTTGGAAGCAACCTAGATGCTCCTCAAAAGGATGCCCTATAGAAGAATAGATAAAGAAGATATACATTTACACAGTGGAGTATTACTCTACCATTAAAAAAAAAAGAAAGAAATTGTAAAAATTCTCAGGCAAATGAATGGAACTAGAAAAAACAAAGTCTTCCTGAGTGAGATATCCCAGACCCAGAAAGATGTTTGGATACTAGCTGTTAAGGCAACGATAGCCAAGCTACAATTCACAGAACCACAGAGGGCATGTAGATTATGGGAGACAGATAGATCTCCCAGGAAAGGAAAACCGAATAGATAGTTATGGATGGATGAGGAGGGGGCTGAAAAGAAAGATGGGGGGAGGGAGAGAGAAGAGAGAGACACAGAAGGGAATACAGGAAGAGACACCTAAAATTATGGGCCATCTAAGAGGTCGTATGAAAACCTAATACAGTAGATGTATTTTTTTAATATATACATATATGAAAGTGATCTAAATGAAATTGCCAAATAATGGAGGAGACTCCAACTGGCCATCTGTGGTCACCAAATAAAGCTTCTAGTGTTGAGATTGGGTTGACTTAAGGCCCAGTCCGCACACAACATGGAACACGTACCTGACACAGCTTAGGTGACCAAAAACCTGGCACTAGCCAGCCCAGGGACCCTGGGTAAAACAACTGTAGTTCTTTAGAAAAACAGGCAACAACAACAACAAAATCACTCTTAATGACATTCTTTTATATGCATAAATCAGTGCCTTGTTTGGCCACAATCAGAGAAGCAGGTGGGAACAAATACAGAGACCCACAGCTGGACATTATGGAGAGAGTGAGAGACCTTGGAACACTCAGCCCTTAATTCGATGCGCCCATCAAATTCCTCCCCTCAGGGGATGGAGGACACCAAGAAAGCAAGGTCCTCTGAATCAACATGAGAAAAGTCTACATGAATTCACAGAGGCTGAAGCATGCACAGGGCATGCACCAGGTCTTCTGCAAATACACTATAGCTCTATTGCTCCCAGTTAGTGTTCTTTTGGGATTACTGAGTGTGCAAACGGCGGCTCTCTGTTTCTTGTGTCTTCTCTTGAGCTCTTTTCCTTCTCTTTGTTTTACCCAATTCCAAAGTATTACTTTTTGTTTATTTTATTTATTATTACCCTTTAGAAGCTTGCTTGTTTTCTTAGGAGAGACAGAAAGAAAGTGGATCTGGATGGGAGGGAGGTTGGAGAGGAACTGGGAGCAGCAGGGAGAGGGAAAAATAATCAGGTTATATTATGAGGAGAAATATCTATTCCCAATAAGAGGGAAACAAGAGAGGAAATTGCAGATATGAATTCCTTTCCTCCCTGTGGGGTTCCTTAACCGTCCCCTTCTGTGGAACATTAATGTGTTCTTGGAATCACCTGAGGGCCTAGTTACAATAAGGGCTCTGATTCTGTGAGCAAGGTGGAGCCTGAGGTTCTGTGTCTCTAACAAGCTCCCTAGCTGCGCTGCTGCTGTACCAGAAATCATGCGTGGAGTGCAGGCCTTGCAGGTCATTTCTTCCAGTGGGCCCAACCCTGATTGTGTTGTAACTGCCCTTGGGGAACTCTGCGCACACCCAGAAGCCTATGTCTACTTTCTCATTTAATTGGTCTCAGGTGGAACGGAAATATCAGTATCTTTTTGCAGCATCTTACACGGAGCCTCCTCTGCAGCCAGAGATGGGAAACATGATGAGAATTCTGAGTCTGAGTGTGGTCCCTGGACCAGCAGCATAGAGTTCATCTGAAAGCATGCTAGAAACGCAAATCCTGACCCCAGACCTTTGACTAATTGCAGTTGCCAGAGAAATCTCATACAGAAAAATTTCCAGTAAAACCATCGCCCACACTCCTAGTCCATAACACAACTTCAGCCACATTTTGGCGAACTCCCATCTGCAGGAGTTCGAGAGCAAAATAATCCTAGGAACAGTCAAACACGAAGGTTTTCTGTTTTCTCCAGGTACAGCTGAGTATGGCTGTTCTCATCTTTTTAAAATTACTTTCTTATTGTTGGAGTATTTCATGCATGCATATAATGTGATTTGATCAAACCCACCTCCCTTTTTGCCCCCCCCCCCAACTCTTCTCCATTCCCCAGTGACACTTTTCTATCATCTGGTCATTTTTTCAACCCCACTGAATCTACTAAATACCAGTTATTGCCAGGAATTCTTACATAATCTGAAAGCTAGCTCTTTTAGAAGGAATGTGTTAAGAAGGCAATGTGGCAATTCTAACAGCCAATTACCACAACAAACTCCCTTCTCTTTGCCCCTTTGACTTATCTCGTTAAAAAAGGCAGTTGATATGCAGCATCTTCCAACTTTCTCTAAATTAATTATTAGTGCCTGAAGGTATTGAATCCCTGAACTTTTACAAGACTATAGGACTAGACAAAAACAGAAGGACTGCTGACTTCCTAACCGTGCAACTTAATTTCCCAATTATCTTTCCTAGGAAAACTACAGATGTAAATATAATGTACAGTAACCCTTGCCATTTACCCGCCAGGCTGATGCATCCATGCCTTGATCTCTTGTTTTCTCTCTTCTGTTCAAGGAAACACAGAAAGGTGAGAGTGTGCTAGATGCTTGTCAAATATGACATTGCTAAATTAAGAAGAAAACCCATGTGATATCACCCAGCGAGCATCAAGGAGAGGAAATGGGAGGGCTTGGGCTCCTTTGCCCTGACACTGGGAATGAATTAATTAATGGTTCTGAATTTAGACCCTTCAGGGAGCATCTGAAGTGAAGTGAATGCGGTTGACTCACAGGAAACCCTTGCTTGTTATTTCAGGATGGTACCAATTGGCAGACAGTGGGGACTCCAATCAGCATAGTGTTTATAGAAGATGATCAGTGTTTTGATGCAGACTGGGAGAGGTCTGCTTCCTGCAAGGGCCCCCCCCTACTCTGCTGGGGGTGAAAGTGGGAGCCAGCAACATCTGAGTGTGCTCATGGGATGACCCCAATACCACTTTCACACTCAACATCTTCCAGATTCTTGGAATCTGCCAAATTCCTAGTATTCTTTGATGAAAGTAGGGAGCTGCTATCATACCCAGTTCCATATTCAAAGAATTCTTGAACTCTTACAGGGAACCATTTAGTATCTGTAAGCCCTTCTCCATGGTGCCCTGAGCTTCTTATTATCATACCAGACAATCTTTGTTTAAGAACCACCCCTATATCCCTGTTTTCACTAGGATTTGACACAGGTGATGCCATTTGGATTCTGACAGCCTTCTCAGGAAACAGCTCAGAACAGAAAGAGTGGCATGAACAAAGGCCAAGAGCCTTTTCAGTAAATAAAAGGGGTTTAGTAAGGTTATAAGATAAAGTTCAAGACCTTACTCTAGAAAGGCAAGCCAGGCAGCCACTCCCAGAAGGCCTTGCAACTCCTGCTAAGCAGTGTTAACTCATCTGAGCGCAGTGGGATACAGAAGGGTCCCTAGAAGGACAGAAGGTAGACGTATCTGCATCCTGCAAGGCATACCATGGCTTAAAGGAAGATGTGACTGGAAGGTCTGTGCACATATTAGGTAAGACCTGGTTGGGATGGCCAAATGTGGGAGTTAAGTAGTTAAAGTCTTCCAAATTTGAGAGGCAAAAGGATTAACAGTTGGCTGCGGGTATTGTGTGACCAGGAGAAAGGACATCATGCAGATGTCTGATGTTAGTGGCTAACTGGGCCATATGCCATCTTGTAATCTGAAAGACTGTGGTAAGATCCGTATTAGGCAGAGTGGGCTTGAAAGGGAAACTTGCAGAAGGTGAAATGTGGACAGGAAGTGTAAAGAAAAGATGAGAGCTACACATGTCACTTGAAGATCCTTCAGTAGGAAGCCACTACCATCATCCCCAGCTCTTGCTGTGACTCCGGCTCCCGACTCCAGCCACAAACTGCAGGTCCCCAAACACAGAAGGCCACACCCTTCAGCCCTTCCTTTGCCTGGACAGCTATTCTTCAAAGAATCGTCTTCACCATTTCTTTCCCCCTAAGTCTTGCCCTGTAAAAAAAAATTCTCTTTTGTGAGCGGGGTGTGATAGGATGTTTGTGAATCCGGGTGAAATTGCTGTTGCTGATATATTCTCTTTTGTATCCATAAAATCATACCTGCTCAGTAGAACATCTGTTATTTGAGCATTTGTTATCTTTCCACCCCACCCCTGTCATTCTACTCCCAAGAGAGTAGATGGACATTATTTTTAAGAGAAAGTCCTGTGAAAAACAAGTACTGGCAATTTAGTCAGTATGAACAGTCCTCTAAGTAAGGCCAACTGAGAAAATAGATCTTCAAGAAAAAGAAGATCAGTGAGGCAAGCCAGAAACTCTGCAGCAGGGAGCCTCTGCCACCTCAACCTCAGAAACAAAACAGTTTTGATGTGCCCCAGAACCTGGCCTTGGCTGGGCTGTAGTGGAACTACGGTTTTCTTTCAGACTCCCAACAGATCCCAGAGCCTAGTGGAGCCATGGAGACGGTGTGGCTGCTGTCAGGATGGTCACCTAAGACGGAGACCTGAGGACAATGCCCCTGGCTTTTCCCTGTTTCCCACCCTCCTACTTCCCACTAGCACCTCCCATTAATCATTCCAGGCAAAGCTGTCGATACCAGAGCCTTAGCAGCCCAGCGTGCAGGGTGTGCTGAGAAAATAAAGAACAGAGAGGAGTGAGGGAGGAATCTCAGAGCAAACAGCTGGCAGCCGACGGCCGGCGATCCAGTCCACCAGCCTCAGTGGATTACTACCATTAATATCCATTCTATCAGCTCTCTTTCTATACAGAACCCCAGCAAATACAGAGAGAAGCAACAAGAGGGTTTTGAGTGAGAAAGAGTTTTGCGGTATCCCAAAGGAAGTGTCAAGGAGCCCACAAAGAGGCTGCCTGCCTGCATTTTTTTTTTTTTCAGACACCCTCACTAATCGTCTCTTTGTGTGCTGTTCCAGACTGTCAGGAGGGGTGAGGATCCTTGGGCAGGTTGACGTGCCGCTTCACCCCAAACCAATCTCACCCACTCTGTGCTGTAGCCACAGCTGAACAGACACAGTAGAGCAGGAAATGGCAAGTGAAATAGAGCAATGGTATCTAATCTTGGTAATTAGTCATTAGCATTGTGGGGGAGCCTAGGTGAAGGCCGAGAAATTGCAACCCAGGACAAAAATGTCGATAATGCTGTACTCTCCATAGAAGAGCACCCGGGTCCATTGTTTCCTCCCCCAGCCCACAGGATCTAACGTTTTCATAAGATTCTCACCATCCCAAGAAGAACATCACAGCCCCCACTTGCTAATAGCTAACCACCCGGCCAGATGAGCAGCATACTGGCTGTGGGTAGGCTGAAGACAGGCCTAACAATCTAACTTCATATAAGCCTGTGAAGGTGGTAGCTGTGGGGTGAAGTTAGGGGTCAGTAGCATTGTGTCGTTGTTTAACTGATTCTCCTCTGCCTCTGAGAATCAGGGTTTCGGATGTTCCACAACGTCCACAAACAAAGTAGCTTCCTGCTGTTTAGTTGCTGCTTCTGAACAGACCGTAGGAAGTCTGCTTGGAAACCATAATGTATTTTGGCTGCAGCTGGACCATGTTACAATCAGGGACGTCAACCAAAGTGGGAGGATAATTTTGGTCTCAGTAGCAACGAATTTAATGAAAGAACATTAGTGTCCCTTTTTTTTTTCCATGAGAGCAGAACATAAAGACTCTTGCAGGAGCCCTGCTTCTCTGCCAGTTAAATGTTTCTGTGATGGATATTGCTTTTATTGCTCAATTATGACTGCTTCCTTCTTAGATTTGTGATTGTGACTAAATACGTGCCCGTCAGCATTTGCTTTGGCCCTCCTTTGGTGAAATGCACAGACAGAATTCATGTTTTTGCAAAACGCGTCTGTGTAATCAGATATATTTTTTTTTTTTAGAAAGGCGCATTAGAAAGCCAAAAGCTTCCTGATTTTTTTCCCCCCCTCTATGATTCTTGGGAACAGCGGTTCATTGTCTTGCAAGCAGTATCTGAAATTTCTGCCATCATAACAGCATTTCAACACAGGAAACAAAGCACGCTGGGTAACTCTGCACCTGATTCTCATTCATTCCTGGGAAATGATATTCCTATTACTTTTTCCTTACTCAAGAGCAGTGTAATCATGTGGCATATGACTGTCACTGTCAACAATGCATGGCTCATATGAAGCTGCCCCCTCAAAATAAAAAAAAAAAAAAATCAAAGTACAGATGGAAAATTCCTATTGCCTAGTGACATGGCACAACAGTCTTTCATGCTTGTGGTGGTGCTGGTGTCAACAAGGCTACTGTGATGACAGTGGCATAAAAAGATGTCTAAGCAAGTTATATATACATTAAACTTGATAATGATAGATGCCCATGCTAATGATTTGCATATTTCTTATACTAATCTTTATCATAGACACACTTCCTTCTACTTACACAAAAAGCTACAAATCTATCATGTTGGGTTTTATTTTTCAGCAATAGTCTCATCTACTCATCATGTCTCTTTGTGTGTGGGAGTATGTGTGAATGCGGGTGCATGTGTGTATATGTATGTGCATGCGCGTACCTGTGTGTGTATATGTATACCTATATGTACATGTGCATATAGAGGCCAGAGGTCAATTTCAGATGTCCTTCCTCAGGCATCATCTAAGTTGATTTTTGAGACAGGGTTTCTCCCTAGACTCACACTAATTAGGCCAGCCTGGACTGGCCAATGAGCCCCAGGCACCTCACTTGTTTATTGTTTCCTCTGCAGCATTGTAGTTACAAGCTTGTGTTACCACACCCAGCTTCTGGACATGAGTGCTGGGAATTTAACTCAGGTCCTCATGCTCACAGGGCAGGCGCCTTACCAACTGAACCCTTGTCATCCCTCGTCATAGCCCTTGATTGCGCCATCCCTCGTCATAGCCCT
>OU015748.1:1237727-1251576 GCA_907169655.1 Acomys percivali
CGTCATAGCCCTTGATTGCGCCATCCCTCGTCATAGCCCTTGATTGCATCATCCCTCGTCATAGCCCTTGATTGCACCGTTCTGCCTTGTGTTTAAAGATGCTTTGTTTGTGGCTCAGCATGTCACACCCAGGGCCTTGTGCAAAACAAGGAAGACCTCTGCCACCCGTGTATAACTGCCCCACACATGCTTGATTTACACTACCCTCCTTTACTCATCACGGCCGTGGGACTCATGGTGTGATTTACATTGTGTAGTAGTAGAAGAGTGAATCTATGCTGGTGTAAGTGATGATGTTCAAGCAAGGATCAAATCACCTAGTGACGTTTTCCAGAATGTATGCCTACCTTTAAAGTCATACGTCATTAAAACGTAACCTTTGCCCCCAATAGAAAGAAGGCTACAATTTCATTGTGGATAGGTCTTAAAATTTATGTATTTTTCAGAATATTCTCAGTGACATCTAAAATAATTACATGTGAAATACTAGAAGGACCATGACACAAAATCAAGGTGCTACAAGAGCAACAAGTGATTGGAATAGAAATTTCCAAAACGTAACAGGATAACCGCCTTCAGAGCACAGTTCTGTGACGAGAGCACACACATAGAGTTGTGTTCTGCATGGAGATGCGTAATGAGTTAAAAGTAAGTAAAAAGAAAAGCAGAGGTACATTTGGGGAATATATTTCTTATGAGTCATTTTGTTGACAGTGATGATGATGATGGTTGGTTTCATTTATTTCTTTTTAATGACTGGAAAGTCATTTAAGGAGAGAACTACAGATCCAAATAGAAATTTTGAGATCAGAATTTTTTAATATTTTATTTAATATTAATCTATGTGCATTAGTGTGAAAGTGTCAGATCTTGGAGTTACAGACAGTTGTGAGCTGCCATGTGGGTGCTGGGAATTGAACCTAGGTCCTTTGGAAGAGCAGGCAGTGCTCTTAACCACTGAGCCATCTCTCCAGCTCCTCGAGATCAGAATTTTAAGGCGGCAAGAATAAAAGGAGTTTCAGACACACACAACACAACACACACACACACCACACACACACACACAACACACACACACACACACAAAGGCTTTAAAGGAATCAGAAAGTCGGAAATCCTTTGGTCAGGATGAAATAAGACTTATAGAGATAGCAAGTGCTTATTGGACACAGTCAAGTTTTGGTTAACTCTTTTGGGGGGGGGCATTGGGGGGAAGGAGACTTCTAAGTAGAGAGGAGAGTATTGAATAAATGGGCCAAGCTCAAGATGGTGCCATGTTTTCCATTCCAAGTGGATGTCTGTTCCTGCAGAGACAGCAGAACATGTGGATCAAATTAGCCTCTGCATGTGCATTCAGGTGTAACCAGCTCCTCATAGCTGCTAAGAGACTGGAGCATTCCCACCATCTGCTTCACTTGAACTTTTAGTTGGTCTTTTTGCAGTTCATGTCCTGGTCCTGCTCAAAGGAGCCAGTGCCCTGAGATCACTGAAGAGTCACTTGGATGGGAAGAGCCACAGCCCACTTGTTTTCATCATGTGTCTCTGAGTTTGCTTTGAGTAAGACTAAACCACCCATTCTGTGACAAAATGTCATACCTTATATGCCGCCTTCCTGCCCTGAGCCATATTACTCAAAAACAGAAAATGTTTCTCACTTTAATTCAATGTAAGCCTCCACAGGCATTTAAATATATAGAAGCAGTAGAGATAACTATGTTCAATATAATGTTTGTCACATGCATTTCCATTTATTATCTATAATGAAAAGCAACAATTTATCTGTCGTTTCATTCTCTGCTTTGATCCACTAGTCTGTAACTAGTTTTAAGATGCTCATAGACAAACTGTACCCATGTTAGTCACACTGTGTTGAGCAAATGAAATGTATGACCACAGTTTTACATAATATCCATATGCAAAAGATGGGTGCGTTGCCCATAAATTCGTAATTTAATAGCCTGTTCTAATAATATACTGGAGAATTTATATGCATTACCCAATAGCAATTTCAAATTGAATAATAAAGGAAAAGTGGATACACTCTCTTGAACTAACAAGCAAACTAGAATTTAAAATTTTTAGTCCAGTTTTATACAAAACAATAAATCGTTTCATTTTGCACAGTAGGGTACAAAGATTACTAAGCTGAGTCTGTTTGAAGCATGAAAAGAAACGTTCATCTTGGGTTCATATGAGAGACATCACAGAAGGCAATGGAGTATGCTTAGTTGAGGAATGCATCCTACCTCATGTCATGATCACAAGGATGCTAAATACTGTGAGTCAAACAGCCATGTTAGTTTTCAAAAAAGAGGTACTATGTCCTTTCCTCAGCTACATGGGGATTGATTTTTATGAAGAATATTAATACAGCTCAAAGATGGCTTCTAAACATAGCCAACCACCTAGTATTTGCTTTGTTGAGCATAATTTTGTATACTTTGTGGTACGTTCCCATTAAATATTATCTTTTAAATTGTCATTGTTATCATCGGTCCATGTGGAAAGTAAGATCCTCTATGTGCCAGATCAATTTGGCTATCTGTATGAAAGAAATAAAATCATTCTTAACTCCTACATCATACCACAAGCAAAACTCAATCCTGTTCACCTATATAACCAAGTGTGGAGGGGAAATATTTAAAGTTCCAGAAGAGATAATGGAATATATAGGCTTATGAGAACACTGAGATTTTTTCAAAAAAGTGCTTATACCACTACTCATAAATAAAAAGTAACAACGACCTCAAATATATTAAAATGAGGGATTACTATGTATCAAAACTGAACTATAAGTAAATAAATAAACAGATATAAGTAGGAGAAGTCACGTGCAACGCATCTAACTGGTAAATCCTCTAAGTCCCAAATGAAGTACTATTATAAAGGGAGACAGAGTGGGAAATTAGATAAAAGATTTAAGTGGGTACTTCTCAATAGATAGTATCCAAACTGGCAACAAACATGAAAAAAATATTTGATCTCATTAGTCTTTAGAAAATAAAATCAACTGAATAATGTCATGAAAACATGCATATCTGAAAGAAGAAAAATTGGAATGACTAAGAATGTAAATTGTTGGCAAAATGAGTACGGAATCATCTCATAGTGTGGAATTCATAGTGTGAACTTTCTGGAAAACTCGTGGGTAGCATCTACTAAGGTTAAACACATGCATTCCTAGGGTCCAGAAATTCCACTTCTGGGAGCATGCTCAGAAGAAAGCTGTGCACATGTGCAGAGATGAGCGGCAAGCTCCTTTGATCACACTGGATTTCAAAATTGTGTCCTTTGTATAATGTACATAGCAACAAAACGTACTGCATTTGATTGTATTGATGACATCACAAAAATCAATTCAGCGCCACAAGGCAGGAGAATGGTAAGCTCATGGTTAGCACGGCCTATGGAGCGAGACACTGTTCCAAAATGCGAAACACATCTTGGAGGTAGTGATAACAGAATCAGAAATTCAAGGTGATCCTCACCCACGTGACAAATTCAAGGCAAGCCTGAGCTGTACACTAACCCTGAGACCCTGTCTGAAAAGTATGACAAACCAAGCAGAAGGACTGTAACCATTGCATGTATAATGATCCTATTGTTAGGGATTGCAAAGCCAAGCAGATATTTCTTTGGTGTTACTAACCAAGACGGGGGTTCCCTTTAAGAAAACAGTAGCTTAAGGGGAATAGGGTAAATATTCTGCTTAATGACATTCTGGTTATTGAAAAAAAAAATTGTGGGCAAATAAGTATGTCCAGGTCATGAATATTCATGAATCTATTCTCTGTTAACACAGATAGTTCCCCATTTGTGTGGCATCCCTCAATGAAAAGCCTTCACTTAAGAACTGCTTGGCAACTAGTGTGCATGTTTACCATGGTGAGGATAGAGCTCATACACCACAGATGGATGGTTCTGCTCCTGGCTCGGGAAGAATTAAGTGCAAATCTATTTTAGTTGTGAAATGCATTTAACTAAAGCTATTTTCTGAATAGAATACATATATGTTTCTATTTCTCTCTCATTTTAATGATATTGGAAAGCCAAAAAATCTGTGGGGCTTTTTTCTCCCTTTTTGCAAAGCTAGGTATCAAATTTAGGGCCTTATGCATGCTTGGCAAGCACTGTACAGTAAACTGTATCTCTAGCTCCACTGATCTGAAGGGAAAAAAAATCAAATTAATTTAATTACTATGACAGGATGCCACTAACTCTAAACTCCTCCAATAACCTACTAAAAGTTAACAGCAGGAGTGACCCTGGTCTGATGAGTTGTCTACAGGGCTGACAAAGTAAGAGTCAGAGAAACACGGGCTGCTTTGTGCTAGCCAAGTCTCTGTCACTGCTAACTAAAGCTGGATCCAATTACTTTTAATGTCTACTCTATATTCTCTACGCCTCCTTTTAAGAGTTTTAAGATAAATGATAAAAGAAAAAAGGTGGTGTCACATGAAAGTCCGGCTTTGTGAAATGAAGCTACCAGGAAGGGGTGTTCACGGCGATGTTACGTAGGGTCATTGAGTGCCTCAGACTGGCGGGACTCAGGGTCTCCCAAAGCTGAGCCTTGTCTTTCTCGCAAAAGAAAAGATAGGGAACATTGCACGGGAGATCCAATTAGGCAACTTATAACATGTGCAGGTAGGGACAGATGGCTGTGGTTCAAGTGTTGATTGTTTCTAGGAGAACTTAAGTGGAAAGACTGCACTCAACATAGAGAGCCCAACGCGTCGTCAGGACGGGCCTGGTGAAAAGAACTGGGGCAAGGGTGCAGACTTGAGGTGCACTGAGGGTGACGCGGACAGCTTCAGTTTCCCCTCCCTCTCTAATCCTCATTGCCAAAACGCAAATGAGTACAGAAGTGTCTCTGAGGAGAACAGGGAGAACCTGGGACAGAAACCACAAGTGGCCGTCCCTCTAACAAAGAGAAGGGCTGAGGACACAGCAGCATACTTGTAAAGAGTGCCGCACACGTCAAATGCCCGGAGCACGTCTATGCGGATGTCAGGAAAGCCTTGCTAATACTCTTCAAAGTGAGCGGGACAAAAGCACACACAGCCCCTGCCACAGACCCTGAGAGTGGGGGAGAATCACACGTCACCAGATAGTATACGCCTTGTTTTCTGACTCGTTCTCCTTTGTTCGGGGTGTGTCATGTGACCCGCCTAGTGCATTTTGCTATGTGAAAATATTGACAGGAAAAAAAAAAAAAAAAGATACAAGACCTACGGCCAGGGAGTATAAAACTAGAATTTTTAATAGATCGACTAAATCACCAAATTTCATCCGTACAAAGAAAGCCCCCTACTCCATATCAAACTCGGTGCTCTTGGATGGAAAAGAGTTCATCAAGTGAGCCAAGGCACAGGGTGGGGAGGGTGAAATGTGTGCGCAACGTGATGCGTGATTGGAGTGAGCCTGAGGGATGAACCTGGTGAACGGCACTCTGCCAGGTGTAGGAGAAGAGATAGATAGATAGATGGCTGACCTGGCCAGAGCAATGGATGCAGAGCTAGTTGGTGGCAAAATAATGACGCTTTATGACCCAGGAGCAAAAGCTTGACACAGCTGAGATAAGGCCATCTGAGATGCTGAGGTGACGGTGTGTCATCCAAGTGAGGAGCTTCAGCACGAGTGGGGACTGCAGCAGTAAGGGGCGGGGCTGTGCAGCCTGCCACACACACACAGAGATTGTACTTTTCCCCCCAAGATGCTCCATGGACAATCAACGTGGCCTTTCTACAACTGCTTGAAGGCTGTTTCCACACTCATAATCCCCTTCACTCAGTTTAGTGAAGCCCCGTCATAGAAACTGTGAAGAAGTGACGTAGGCTCAGTGTGGTAGTATCAGCATGTGACCCTCACCTTGTGAGACAGAAGCAGGACAATCACAGAACATTCCAGCCCAGCCTAAGACCCTGTCTCAAAACAGCAACATACTCACACACACACACACACACACACACACACACACACACACACACGCAAACACATACACATACACATACAAACACATGCACACACATACATACACACAACTTAGGATCAGCCAGAGTCATGAAATTCTTCTTCATCAATGACTATCCAAGTGCCTTCTACATGGATTCTGAAAGACTAATTGTAATGCTTCACCCATTAATCAGCTAAGCTTCTAGTGAATTGCTGCAAAAACAGTATTAGTACAATTGCTACTTTATGGATTCTTAGATAATTTTAGTTGTAATTGTGATGTTATAAATAGGAAGATCTATTATCATAATCATTGATAATCATGAACATAGCTGCATATGACACTAGAATCATACATAGACCTTCAACCTGACTGAGAATCTAGGAAGGCAAATTGAAAGTATTCTTTTGCAAGAGTCTGCAGATGAGAGAAAGAATACTTCTGAATGATCAGCTATTACCTAGAGGAATGGTATCTGGCCTTTAGTTTACATCCAATTTGCCTATGTTCCAGAATATACATAAAACAAAGGTGTAAATCTGTCTACAATATAGTAAAATATTAAGAAACTAGGGCACTCAGATCAACAATTAATAAATGGGAGCTCATGAAACTGAAAATCTTCTGTAAGGCAAAGGATACTGTCATAAGGACAAAACAGCAGCTCACAGACTGGAAAAAGATCTTCACCAACCCTACATCCAGCAGATGACTAATACCCAATATTTTAAAAGAATTTACGATACTAGATATGAACAAACCAAATAACCCAATTTTAAAAATGGAGTACAGATCTAAACAGAGAATTCTCAACAGAAGAATCTCTAATGAAGTGCTTAAAGAAATGTTTAACTTCCTTAGTCATCAAGGAAATGAAAATCAAAACAATGCTGAGGTTCCATCTTAGACACATCAGAATGGCTAAGATCAAATAAATACTCAAGGTACAGCACATGCTGGCAAGGGTGTGGAGCAAGGAAAGCACTCCTCCATTGCTGGTGGGAGTGCAAACTTCTACAACCTCTGTGGAAATCATTCTGGAGGCTTGTCCAGTAATTGGGAATAGTTCTACCTCAAGACCTAGCTGGGAATAGAAACTATATTAGCCAGAAGCTCTTATAGCCAGAAACTGGAAACAACCTAGATGTTTCCACAACCTAAATGTTGTTTCCACAGACAACAAAAAAAAAAGTAACAAGGAGGGCTCCAGTGGGGACACTTAAATCTCACTGAGTCGGGTAACTAGAATAGACATGGGGTGGGTGGATAGAGGGAGGAAACTAGGTCGGGGAGGAGGGCAGGAGGGATTTAGTTGGTGGGAGGATGGAAGGAGAGAGTAATGGGGAGAGAACTGCAATAGAAGGTGGGGGGGCATCTCTCGGAAGAACTAGAAACCCAGGACAATGGAAACCAGCAGGAATCTATGAAGGTGACCCTAGCTAAGACTCCTAGCAATGGGGGATATGGATCCTGAACTGGCCATCTCCAGGAACCAGAAAAGACTACCAACAAAGGGATTGGGACACCAACGCCGCCACAAACCCTTCAACCCAAGGAGCAGAAATTGAGGGAAAGGCTAACCAATGGCTGACCCAACTCGATACCCATGCCCTGACACAATTAATGATAACTCTGCTATACTCGTAAACAGGTACCTAGCATAACTGTCATGAGAGGCTTCACCAGGAAGCTGATGGAAACAGGTGCAGAGATCGGCGACAAACGTTAGGAGGAGCTTGAGGGATTCCGGGCGGGGCGGGTGGGGGGACAGAGAGCATGCATGGAACAGCCCTGGGCCCTCTACACGTGCGTGACAGGTGGTCTTCCTGTGGGACTCCTAAGAGCGGGAGCAGGCGCTGTCTCTGACTGCGTTGCCTGCCTTTGGATCTCTTTCCCCTGTGGGACTCTGCTATAAGGTTGATCTCTGGGGTTTCCAGATAGCCTCTGAGCTTGGTATAGGATGACCCACTACAGGCTCCCTGTCTCAGGGGAGGTTCCCTGGATCCCTTAAAGAGTAGCAGCATATAGCCCTCAGGGAAGACTACAGGCCCACCCTTTCCTGATAAGAAACCTGTTCACCAAGCACTTGGGGATCCCTGGAGATACACACCCTACGCTAAATAAGATACCTTGATGTCTTGGCTTTCAATCAATGGCCTAGTACCCCTAGGCCCAGGAATCAAACACATTCACCCTCAAACCCCTCCCCACTGCCAACGGTTTATAACGTCCCCGATTCATGAAAATAAAGCCTTGCTCTCTCACTTCACTCCTCCTTCGAGGCTGTCTGAGACTCATTTATTCTGGGGAAGAATCGCCACTGGGTGTTGTAGGGGTTGGGGGGCGGCTTGACTGCTGGTAGGGCAGTGAAGCCCGCTCATCGCTCATCGCAGTGAGATCAGTGCTGACTGCTGGCAAAACACACACCAGGCCTGCACTTCATCACACCTGCCTTCTGGTTGGTTTCAGGTGTCTACCTACATCCTTTGCTTAGCATGGCATCTTAACAAAGGGCTGTAACACTTTTGGTATCAGGACAGGCTTTTGGAACTCCTGAGTTTCCACTGCAGTCTCATATCAGCAACCTTATTTTAAAAGGGCTGGCTGCAACAACCAGTGGAAAAATTCATTTCCACCTCTCTGTGTGAGACTGGGAACTTCGCATAGCTCCAGGCCTTGCCCCAGTGTTCTAAGCTGTTCCTGAGAGAAAAATGGGAGCATTTGTTTTGGTTTGTTTTTTTGGTTTTTCGAGACAAGGTTTCTCTGTGTAAAAGCCCTGGCTGCCCTGGACTTGCTTTGTAGACGAGGCTGGCCTCGAACTCACAGAGATCCGCCTGCCTCTGCCTCCTGAGTGCTGGGATTAGAGGCGTGCACCACCATGTCTGGGACCTTTGATCTCAAGGTTCCTCTGTTCTTGTTCAGAAGCAAACAGCGCCTAGACCAGCTCAACAGACACAACGTGGACCCAGGTGACCGCTGGACGGAGAATGACACTCTCCTAACTGGGCTGCCTTGTCTGGCCAGGATAGAAGGTGTGCTTAGTGCTACTGTAACTGGATATGCCAAGGTTTGTTGATACCCATAGGAGAACTACTCTTTTCTGCATAGGAAGGGAGGCCTGGAGATTAGGGGGAAGGGAGGTGAGAGGGAGGGACTGGGAGAAGAGGAGGGAGGGAAGGAAAGCTGCTATCCAGGACTGTAAAGTAAATAAATAAATTTTTAACAAAAGAAAGGTCTTCTAATGAGTTTGGGGTAGAAACAAAGATATCACAAAAACAGCAATGATGGAAAGTGAAATAAAGTGTATTGGACTGTTCCTTTGGACTTTTTCTTATTTCATAAATGTGTTTCCTGAACATTTTCATGCCAGTGGTGGGGATAGAACTTCAAAGTGAATAATGGATAACCCTGAACTTCAGAGAATAGCAAGGAATTTGAGGTGAGTAGCAAGTAAAAGATTTAGAAATTCCTGGTGTGTAGAAAACCCCAGTACATATGGGGTGCATGTATAATATATTTAGTATAAATGAAGTGTAATATGATGGGGATAGGGTGATAAAAAATAAAGTGTGATGCAGTGAGCACAGACAAAGAGGGCGAACTTCCATGGTAGTCATCTCATACTTCTTGTCACAAAATAACCTACACGTCAAAGCACCGTGCCCAAGTCCCAGGTGTGAGGGCCATCCCTGTAGTGTGAGAGAGTTCCGCTTAAGAGAGCAAACTGAGTGTAGACTTTTCTGTCCCTTTCTTTCCAACACTCTATTAAGATTGTGAGAAAGTATTATAAATGTTTTTAGCATATGCCCACATAATAGATAATAATGGGAGATACAGACCGCATAATACAAGGCTGTGAGCATGTTTCTAGAAGGGACAAGCAAGAGCAGAACAGAGCAGAGCAGAGCATGATTAAGGAGGGAGCCAGCCTCTCTGTGGGTCCTTCAGGAAGATCTACAGTCAGGGTGGCAGGAGCAAGAAGGTACCAAATGGGTACTTTGTTCAATGTGATGGCACAGAGTCACTAGGAACCTGCAGGAACCACGCAGTTCAATACCAAGCAGCCATAAAAAAAAAAAGAAAGAAATCACGTAAAACAGCTTGTTCCAGACAAGTCATCTCACAAAAATATCTAGGCAATGTATGATCGTAAGCACAGGCTTAAGAACATACCATACCCAGATGAGAAGGAAAAAGAAGAAAAAAAAAAAACAATGTATAAGAATATTCTAAAATTGCTTTAAGCACATGCCACTTCGGGTCTTGGAAGGTAGCCCATGGCATAGCAATTACCACTGAGGCTTGATCACAGACATCTCCATCCTCAGTCTAGTTGAGAGAAGTAAGTCACTGGGGGTGGGCGTGGGGGTGGGCATGTACCACCTAACAGCTTATTCAGCTATGAACTCATTATCAATGAGTTTTTCCATTAATGAAGCTGATGCCTTTCAAAATCCAATCACCTTCTAAGAGCACCAAGCTTTCAACATATGGGTCTTTGTGGGATAGCACTTCATATTTAAAATACAGCAAGGGGTAAGTTAGGTAAGACAGAGATGTCAGCACACAAGGATGTAGCTTTCATTACAGCCTCTTTTTATCCACTTTTAAGTCATGTATATGTATATTTGCAAAATATGTCAGCCTTGGCACAGAGACTGCTCAAGGCAAATGCTACATCAACTATAGCCAAATTGCTCCTTTTAGCTGCTGGGACATAACCCGTTCCCTGCAGTAGATTTCCAATGGGTTTTTAAGACATTTCTTTTCTCATCCTCATGCAGATGAGGCAACATCTTCTGTCATCTTCATCTATGCATCTGCAATAGCCAGTGTTAAACAGATGGTGTCATGACGCAAGGCAAGGGGCTGGTCAGGCTTCGAAATGCACTGTGATGTGGAAGCAAACACACAATTCCAGGTATTGCCACTTATGAAATTCATGTCCAAAAGCATCTGCCCAAATATCCATAAGTACTGGGACAGTGTGCATAAGGCCAGGTAAAGGCCAGGTAAACACTGAGATGAAAAGCTTCTTGGAATACTTGATAAGCAGAGATGTGGCACAGTACACAAAGTAAGATGCACTTAGCACGCATTTGCCGTTTCAGTTACTGTCTCACACGATCCTAGACATTACACATTGCTTCTTCTTTTTCTTCTCTTTCATTTTATATGTTTACTTCACATCTCGATCATAGCCCCTCCCTCCTCTCCTCCTGGTCCTCGCCCTCCCAGCTTCTTTCCCCTGTGCCCTCTCCCCTTCTCCTCAGAAAATGGGAACTTCCCCCACCAACCCACTTCACATTGGGTTGCATTGGGAATGAGCTCATCCTCATCCACTGAGGCCAGGCAAGGCAGCCTCATTATGAGGAAAGTGATTGAAAAGTAGGCAACAGAGTCCATGTCAGAGACAGCACCCGCTCCACTTACTAGGAGAACCACTGAAGATCAAGCTGCCCATGGGTTACATATGTGTAGGAGGCCTACGTCCAGTCCATGCATGCTCTTTGGTTGGTGTTTCCATCTCTGTAAGCCTCTATGGGCCTAGGTTAGCTGACTCTGTTGGTCTTCTTGTGGAGTTCTTGTCTGCTCCAGGTCTACACACACACACACACACACACACACACACACACACACACACACACACTTCCACAGGACACAGTGCTTAACTTCTGTCCATCTTACTCATCCTTGATTTTGGTAATTACGAGTGAAGGTGGCTCTTCAGTAAAATAGGAGCTCTGGACTTTGGTTCAAGTTGACAGGTGTCTGGTACCATCATTAAGCTTGTGATGCTTCAAATCTAACTTCATACTCTTCTGAATCTTGATATGTGTCAAGTTCTTCATAATCAAAGGGAACATTTTATAAGACTTTATTTCTGGGTAGACTATTTCTCCTGTAGTTCTGAGTATATGCTTGAAGCCTCCTGGGATTTCCTCTGTCCACTTAACATGTCTACATGTCTATTGTTTTATTTTTCTGCTATGAAAACATACACACACACACCTACATACATACATACATACATATATATATATAAAACAACAATTAATGGAGAAGAGGACATGAATTTGAAAGAAAGCTAGGAGGGATGTATGGAAGGATTTGGAGAGAGAAAAGGGAAAATGATATAATTATCACAAAGTAAAAGAAATTTAAAAATACTTTATCTTTATTCCATGCCACATCATTACGCTGAAGTGACTTTGTTTCCATCACATTGTGTAAAAGACTTCATGACATGATACTACTTTGACATGTAGTTGAAATTTAAAGGAAACCATTTCTATAATCATGAAATTTCTCTGCACACATCTTACATCAGTGGCTCCAGACAGAAACACATCAATGAAAAAGAAGAATTCATCCTTCCTCCCTACAGCAAAGCCAGTGGGGACCCTGAGTGTCTCAAACACCAAGCGTTCACTAGATTGCAGGCCTATAATCTCAAACTTGGCTGACAGCACCCCTACTGCTACACATGCGTACAAGCAAACAGGAAAGATGGCCTCCCACATTTCCTGTAATGACGTTATGGTGTTAGCGTTTTGACAAGAAATGGCACTTTAGAAATGCCACATGCATTTTAACTCTTGTTCCATCTGCGAGTGGCAAAGATGACCTATCAGCCCTGAGAGGGATAAAGAAGTTCATCCGTTAGCTACATGGCAACCTCAGTCCTTCACTGTCATTACAACTCCATTTTTCGCTCTGGCCAGTGCCACTTATTTGTCAATTCACCGCAAGAAATACTACCTTTCCATTAAGAGCTAGAGTGTCATAAAGTCATAAAGCAAAACTTGATGTCATAAAGTCCTGCAGTGTGACCTCATTTCCAGTAACTTCTTGTACTTTTCTTCTTAAAACTTGCTATTCTCAGATTGATCCGTAATAATCTCTCGGGTCTATTGATTTCTGAGGACACATTCACAAAATGATATATGAAGTATTTGGTTTTCCTCATCTACAAATGTCAAAATATTTTCAGACATTATAAAGAAAAAGGAAACAGTTGTGTCTACTCTAGTCTGAAGAACAATCTTCAGCCAGGTAACAGTCTACCGCATACACTAAAGAGTAATTAGGGCAATTGCACAAGGTCTTCCCTGAGTCTTGTATATTAACCAATCTTGACCATTAAACCTTGTCATGTGGTAAAAAGCTGCAACTGCCAGAAGCTTACATCTAAGGAATCTACTTTAATAAATATATTTTTCCATCCATCAGAACCAACCAAGACATAGATACTTAGGTAACACATAGGTGTTAGTAGTAAATAGCACTGAGTAAGAGTGAGCCATAGTCTTGTCCACATGGAGGTCCAACTACTGATGGGGCAGAGAGATAAATGGGAACCAGGGACTTTGAGGTACTTTGTGGTGGGAAGATATTGCCATTTTTTATATGTTATGGCCATAACTGTCCTAGCTGATAAATATATTTCAGTAAATATCTAAAAGAAATGGAGGAATTTACAACATAGATAAAGAACTCAGAGCCTCTAAAATGAAATTTTCTGTCACATATTTTATTGCATTTTGTATGAAAACAGATATGAAAGAAATAATTGCTGTTTTCCTTCGGTGACATCAATTTCAGCTACTATAACATAATCATCTGATTTGCACTCTTATCTCTGTGTCTTTCGCTTCATCATCAGATACAAGAACATAGCTTAGGTGGCAGCCTCCGCCCTCAAAACCTGTGTTGTGACATATCCACCAGAGAAGGCCACTCGAACATGGGTTCAAACCAATAGAAAGTCTTTATTAGCTAGACAGAAACTACACTGAGTATTTGAAAACCAAGTACACTGATAAGTTTTTCTCACAGTGGGCCTTTACACACACACACACACACACACACACACACACACACACACACACACAC
>OU015748.1:1259920-1270147 GCA_907169655.1 Acomys percivali
GAGAGAGAGAGAGAGAGAGAGAGAGAGAGAGAGAGAGAGAGAGAGAGAGAGAGAGAGAGAATGAGAGAGTTAGAGGTGGCTCAAGCACTAAAGAACTTGCCCCAGCAGCATGAGGACCTGACCTCAGATCCTCTGCTCCCTGGAGTCTCTGCCAAGCGCAGGTAATGGTGGCTGGTTCTCATGTGTCAGCAAACACGCCTCACTTCAGCCGCCTTGCCTTGCCTCATCCGAGTGGCCGTTTCCACACAGGCAGCTTGAGAGGACTAAGGTCTACTTCAGGGACCTCATTATGTCTCCGTGTAAAGAACCCCTGAGTGACACCTTAGGTGAAGAACGCTGTTCCTCTGAAGCAAGAAACTAATCTCGGCTCTCCTCCATGAGCTTGAGGTCTGTCTGACTCCTCCTCCTTTGTGTGAAACTGCTGACTCCAAATAGCTCAGCCCTAGTGAGGTCATCCTTTTTGGTTTCTAAACTTCACGTACACGGTACACATATTTTTCTTGGATGCCCATGTTTAAGCATGTCCCACCAGTATCTCGGTCTCGCAGAGACTCCATCAGGGCCAGCATTACTACTCAGTGTTGGGGAGGGGCTTTGCATAGGGGGAAGCCTTCTCATGACTGACAGTTACTGCATTTCAGAACTTTTGCAAATTCATGGGCCCTTCATTTGTTTTAACAAGATGTAAACTCGCTGCAGTGAATCAAAATAATTGCGATATGCACTGACTTGGAGCACATGCTGGGGCAGGGTTTCCATTAAGGAAAACTCAATAAGGATGGAAAAGGTAAGATGGAAACTCTCAGGAGACTATGTTAATGTTGTTCGCCTAAAGGCTATTTCTAGTCAGGGGGTCAATCTCCTCCAAGCAGCACCTCGGGGACCCAGGTTTCTGCTGTCTGTGGCCCCATCATCTTCAGTGTCTGGTTCCCCAAGTTGTCATTTTACCCCCGATTTGTCAGGCCTGAGGGTAAAGACCATTGGAATGCCATGCATGAGGGACAGGTGACATGGGACACACCTAACAGGGTAAATGGGTCTTCTGGCACTTTCTATCAGCTGGATCTCAGTCATGTGGCCGCAGAAAACCACAGCAAGAATCTGAAAAACATACCCTTCCCTGGATTCAGACGGGAGAGGAAGGGGGCGTGCTTGACTTTTTCTTCCTATGTAGGTGGTAAGGGGAATAAACAATGCTAATTTTAGAATTAATTACCTGGCTTCTGCCACACTAACCAAGACACACACACACACACACACACACACACACACACACACGCACACGCACACGCACACGCACACACACACACACACGTGCGCGCACACTGTGAAGATATCCTGAAAATAACATCCCTATCCCAAATGCCTAGGTTGATCTTTATAAAGTGCAAGATGTACAAAATGTGTACAGACTAATACGCTCTAGCTTGCTCTCGTCATAGGTTGGAGAGTACAGCAAAGCTTCTGAGAGCCCAGCTCTCAGTCACCACAGTCAGCTGACAAGGACAGCAGCAGCAGCAGCAGCAGCAGCCCCCACTAACTGTTCCGACCCTTGGTAACGAGCGTGGGTGCATCCCCTGCCTCACATCTGGAAGCGTCCATGAGCCAGTAAACAAGCTAATTGCCTACAGTAACCACTCAGCCTGACAAATATCAAGGAACTGGTGCTACAGAAGATGACTCTTCAAAGGAAAAGTGGGTGTGTGTCCTAGATTAGCATGATCCTACAGGCACGAGTTAAAGACAAGAGGGAAAATGACAGATGAGAAAGAAAAGGTTTGGGGCAATGTCCCAGATGCATGAACTTTTACATAGCTCGCTCTAAAAATAAGGGAATTATTTTACCCCTTTCCAGTGTGCGTGCATGTATGTGTGTGTGTGTCCGAGCACGCGTGTGCATGCATGTATGTGTATGTGCGTGCACACGCGTGTGCATGCATGTATGTGTGTGTATGTGTGCGTGTGTGTGCATGCGTGTGTGTACCTACACATGCATAACTCAATCAAATCTGGTGGAAAAGATGATGGTAAGTTTTGGTCTAATGTAAACCTTGATTTATTTTGACCTACTAACAGGCTTTTGCAAAATGATCCACCTCTTCCTACAGAAATAAGATGTCAAGATGCAAAGGACACCACATCCCATAAACAGGCCATGCTTTCCTCTCAGCAACATCTTAGGGAATTTTACGGCAAGCAGTCTCTTTGCCTTTCATGAAACTGACATCTGCCAGCAACTTGGCTTCTTCTATAGAGGTGAAAATAGCAAGCCACACAGAATTTGTGTTCTCCCCAGATTTCAGTAAGGGGTCAGGGCTGCCTTTGGGTAACTCACAGGGGAAATGCTGCAGAATAAAAACAATGTTGTAGCATATTAACACGGCTCTAGTAGATGGCTATACACAACTCTCAATTTTCTGCTTGTTGTGTTTCTTAACACAGCCTTTTTTTTTTTTTCATCTGCCAGTGACTAAAATGTTTACCACCCCCAAATAAATTTGATCCATTACTCTGTTGCCCAGGCCACAAAACATTCCAGCTGTGTTACAAATTATTAGGATAGATAATTTTTATGTGTGTATTATCTAGAAAACGTGCATGCATGCTTCTCCACCTCTCCTCTCATTCACCATCTTACACTGCTGTTGCCTCTTTGTCCCTCCATAGCCCCAATAAATTACAGTTGATTATAGTTCAGTCCCATCTACACTGGGTTAAGTGCAGTAAAATGAGCAGAAAAATAGCAAACAAGGTCTCGGGGGTGACATCAACACCCTGTAATAGCTTACTTTTACGTTGGATATGTTCACAGATGATTCTACCTGAAATTCTCCAATTTTGGATAATGATGCTGAAAGTGTATAATGTGAGAATTTGGGGCTGAGCCGTAGATGATGGTGATGGTTGTGGCAGAAAGGTTGTGGGTGGGTAAAAATCTATCTCAGTGGAAAAGCCTGCTGAAGGCTAACCACACAAGCACTCAAGTAAGTCCTAATCCAGTGGTCCCATCTGTAACATGAATAAGTTTTAATGTTCATTTTTTTATTTAAGTAGTTTATTCAGATTACATCTCAATTGTTATCTCATCATTTGTATCTTCCCCTTCCCTCCTCCCTCCCTCTTTTGCCCTATTCCCCTCTCCTAGGTCTGTGATAGAAGGGGACCTCCTCCCCCACCATATGATCACAGCCTATCAGGTCTCATCCTGGTAGCCTGCTTACTCTTCCTCTGAGTGTCACCAGGTCTCCCCACCAAAGGGAAGTGGTCAAATAGGGGGCACCAGAGTTCATGTCAGAGTCAGTCCCTGCTTTCCACACAACTGTGGAGAATGTGCGGTCCGTTGGCTAGATCTGAATACGGGTTCTAGGTTTACTGTATGCATTGTCCTTGGCTAGTTTGAGCACACCCCACCACCACCCGGGTCCAGATTCACCAGCCTTGATGGTCTTCTTGTAGGTTTCTAGGACCCTCTGGATCCTCCTGTTTCCCCATTCCCCCATGCTTCTCTCACCTGGAGTCCCAATAGGAAGTCTTGGCATCTATCCCAATCTCCTGCTAAGTAAAGACATTCAGAGGACTAGTGTCTCTGCTGGGCTAGTGTCCAATTATAAGTGACTATATACCATGTGTATCTTTCTGTGTCTGGGTTAACTCACTCAGGATGATTATTTCCAGTTCCATTTGCCTGCAAATTTCAGGATTTCCTTGATTTTAATAGCTGAGTAGTATTCCATGGTGTAAATGTACCACAGTTTCTTTATCCATTCTTCGGTTGAAGGAAACATAGGCTGTTTCCAGATTCTGGCTATTATGAATAAAGCTATGAACATGGTGGATCATATGTCCTTGTTGTGTGGTGAAGCATTTTCTGGGTATATTCCAAGGAGTGGGATAGCTGGGTCTTGAGGTAGCCCTATTCCCAGTTTTCTGAGAAAGTGCCAGATTGTTTCCAAAATGGTTGTACAAGTTTGCACTCCCACCAGCAATGAAGGAGTGTTCCCCTTTCTCCCCATCTTTGCCAGTGTGTGCTGTCACTTGAGTTTTTGATCTTAGTCATTCTGGTGGGTGTAAGATGGAATCTCAGAGTTGTTTTGATTTGCATTTATCTGATGACTAAGGAGGTTGAGCATTTCTTTAAGTGTTTCTCAGCCATTTGATATTCCTCTGTTGAGAATTCTCTGTTTAGTTCCAAGCCCCATTTCTCAATTGGGTTATTTGGTTTGGTGGTGTTTAATTTCTTGAGTTCTTTATATATTTTGGATATTAGACCTTTGTCAGATGTAGGGTTGGTGAAGATCTTTTCCCAGTCTGTAGGCTGTTATTTTGTTCTGTTAACAGTGTCTCCAGCCTTACAGAAGCTTCTCAGCCTCATGAGGTCCCATTTATTAATTGTTGACCTTAAGGCCTGGGTTATTGGTGTTCTGTTCAGGAAGTTGTCTCCTGTGCCAATATGTTCCAGGCTCTTCCCCACTTTTTCTTCTAACAGATTTAGTGTCTCTGGTTTTGTGTTGAGGTCTTTAATCTACTTGGACTTGAGTTTTGTGCATGGTGATAAATATGAATGTACTTGCATTTTTCTACATGTAGACATCCAGTTAGACAAGCACCATTTATTGAAGATGCTATCCTTTTTCCATCGTACAGATTTGACTTCTTTGTCAAAAATCAATTGTCCATAGGTGTGTGGATTTGTTTCTGGGATGCACACACACAGAAGCATGTTAAGTCTTAGTTCCTTCCATACCATATAATCACAACAGCCTTCTACTACTGTTCTTGTGGCTCATTCATCCAACTGTTACTTGATTCGTTTTAAATTTGTGCCTGCACAGGTACCAAGCACTTTGACAAAAAGCAGAGATAAACTGTTTGAGATACAATTCTGGTGCGTTGGTATCCAAGGAGAGTCTGGAAAAATTACCAAAGGGAAGAGGGAAGAGTGTTGGAGGGAACTCACACATGGAAAGAGCTCTTTGCACACGGCAACACAGCCTCTAATGGTTAGAGATGGCTATGAGAGACAATAACATCCACAGAGGAGGCTGAAAACATACACCGAAGGGCATGTATACTTTGCCAGGAAATGACTGAATTTATAAGTCAAGGAATCTACAAATATACTGGAATAATACTGTTTAATTCACTGAAAAGATCATATTTTAGTTCCAAAGCTAAGGCAGCCATATGTCCTGGATTTTCCAGGACTCTGCTGATTTAAAATATTTTGTCTTACCAGGCCATGTGTCAGAACACAGCCGACTAGGGTCAGGAAAATTGTGTTACCGTAACCTCATTCCATCCCACACGCCATATTGTTTTGTTTTGTTTTCTTCCGAATAAATGGCGACCTTGTTTCTGGTGGGTATCCTACACAGAAAACCATCTTGGTTTGTGAGCTTGCGATGTATGCTTATGAATATTCAAATGCACAACTCCAATTAGAGTAAGAGCTGAAAGTCTGTGCTACAGACAAGAAAAATACTCTTTTTTATAGCTATGTTTGCTTTACTAATAAAGGGTGTAGCCTGAAGGCCTGGGGGGGGGGGATAATTAATATTTTGTCCTTACCTTGTTATCATACCTCTAATGGAGCATATTTGGTTTTGCTTTTCATTTGCCGAAGTGCTGTGGACATGGTTGATAAAACAGAAGAAGCCGTAACTACTTTGGCCAGTTCAAATGAGCACGGCCATGTTCAGGGGTTTCCTACGACTCAGTCTCCTTAAGGAGGCAAATGCTAGGGGGCCAATTCCAATTAAGAGGGATTTAAGGGCATCGCAAATGTCAGGTTTACCCAAGAACAGTCAGCAGGCCCAGTCCAGACGCAACACATTTGTCAGTGATGGTGGTAGGAACTGAGAAAGCCAAGCAAACACTCCATCACTGGGTGCTGGCTAGTTCTGTGTCAATTTGACACAAGCTAGAGTCACTAGAGTGGAGGGAGGCTATGATGAGAGACGCCTCCATAAGGTCAGGCTGTAGGCAAGCATGTAGGGCATGTTCTTAATTAGCGATTGATGGGCTGGTGGTCCTGGGATCTATAAGAAAGCAGTCTGGTGAGTTAAAAATAACCTTGTGAGTAACATTTAAGGCCTTAAGTTGAGGAGTAGATTCACTAATCTACTTTTTGTCCTGTCATCCTTATATATTTCTATCCTCCCCTTCTTTCTTTTCAACCTCTATCTCCAAACCTCAGAAAGAAAGATAAAGGGAAAAATAGACATCCCTGAGTCCAACCTCATTTTTTCTCTGAATAAGACCGATAATAACTTATAACTCCCAATTAAAATAAACATCGATAGCCCAAGAAAGCAACCAAAAACCTATACAACCACCCTTAAGGGAAATGTATATTGATGCAAAATAAGTTTAATTTTGATACATTTGTATAGAATTCAAATTTAATCTTATTTTTCACACACATTATATATATATATATATATTTCTACTCTAATATGAGGTATTGTACCCATACGACTCAATTATAATACAATATTTACTTCAATACTTTGAAAGTGCTATTGAAGGCTGTTTAGGATAATTAAGTAATAAAGTTAATTGTTAGTTGATTAAATCATGGTCATGTCAATTACTAGTCTATTTTCATCACAAGAATATATATCCTAGGTTTAACAGATAGATATGATTCTATAGATGAGATAAAATAGTTAGATAAGGTCTTCAAATGCCTCAAAGACCTACAAAATATAGCATTTAAAGATGTGCTTATTATTTTACAGATTCTTAGACAATAAGACAGGTTAACTCCTGGCAATACCCAGCCTACCTCAAGGAAGATGATGAGCATCAAAGAACCTCCTTATGGAGATGGCTTCAAATGTGGCAAACCAGCCACTGGACAAAATGTTCTCACTCTGGCCACAGACAGAATTCTGCCTAGAAAAGGGCAAGCTTGGATGCAGGCAGAGTCAACAGCCAAACTCTGCCAAGACAGGGTAAGCAAGTCCTCAACAGTTCCTGTGTCACAAGTACACCTGTCAGCTATATTAGGCCAGAAGGCTGAAGATGCTGCTCTAACATTATAAAGAGTTGTGGGTGACTGTCCAGGCAGCAAACTGTCTCTGTCATTTTCTCACTTTGGAAGCTGCTAACCTGCACTTCAGGTCTTGTTTACTCAGATAATTAATTTTATTCCTTCTCAAGTCTCTGATGGGGTTGAAGATTAGATAGTTTAGTTTTATAATTAAGCTTAGTTGTTTAGGGGTTAAGATGTTTTTTAGGTCTACACAGATGCTTTAAGTTGTTAGAGATAAGATATTATAGACATTAATTTACATTCAGAATTTTAGACTCATCAAGATAGGAAAGATGTTTTCTCCAAGGATGGTAAATACAAATTGCCAAAACACTATGAATGTAACATTTTATATAATTCTTGATTGTTTTGTGGTTATTCTTGTTGTATGTGGGTTATTGCATATATGTGTAATAATATAAATGTATCTGTAAAAAGTAGTTTTAAAAAACACGTGACATTAGAGAGACAAGTGGTGAGGGGACAGAGAAGGATCAAAACATACTGTATACGTGTGTTCTAAGCAATAAAAAAAATGAGTCTTTTTATTTCCTTTTGAATAATTCTTAATGGAAATTATCTATTTAGATCTACAAACTTTTACCCCCTACATTGTCAGATGTGGGTCAAATCTAAAATTCCAGCTTTCAGTTAACTAACTCATTCATAATCTATTATTTATACAGTGTAAAACATGCTGGAACGTATTAAAAATTCATGATACATTTACCTGGTCCCATGTCCCTGCCTTCTACCATAGACCTTGAAAAAAGCCAAACATGTCATAGACGCAGATTAACCTGAATGAAATACAGAACTTAAAGGGAACAACAACAAATTTTAGCAAAGAACTCTAGGACTTTAAAGAAAACACAAACACCTCAGTGAGCTTAAGAACAGCTGTCAGTGCCTGAAAAACACAAACATATGCCTGAATGAAGTTACGAAAACAATTCAGGATTTGAAAAAGATTAGGAAAAAAAGAGAAATATTTAAGAGACTCAATCAAATGTGAAGATGAAGTTTAAAAATTCAAAACCCAATCAGAAGACTCTGGGGAATGTCTTAGATGTACAATGGATTAAGAAGTATAGAGAATATTAGGACTTGGAGATAAAGTAGAGGAATTAGGCAGCAAAATAATATTTAAAGCCCTTAAAGCACATGAAAGGAATGTATAAGAACTGTGGGAGTCATGAAAAAAAAAAAACTCAAAACACACAAGTCACATGTAAAGAAAAAATAGGAACTTTGAAAGCCAGAAGAGTCTGGAGCAATGCATTCCAAATCCTAAAGACCACGCTGGCCAACCTGACCAATATGCCTAGAAAAACTATATGCCGTAGTTGAAGAAGAAAGAAAACGTTTCCATGATACAAATGGCCTGAATAAAAATCCATATCACCAAACCAGTGAAGAGGTGAACAGGCCTAGTTAAGAAACTATAGAAAGAAAGAAAGAGAAACACACACACACACACACACACACACACACACACACACACACACACAGCTATAAATACTGAAATACAAAACGTAATGCAGAACACAGTTTCCTTTCTATTCGGCAGATAGCTCTGTTTGCCTATTAAACACGTCCTGGCAGGGGTGATGAGAGTAGCTCATGGCTGTAGTTCAACTCTTCCAGGCGTCACTTCCTCGCTTACGGCTCTTTATACTTTACTTGCGGTTACCCCACTGGATACCTTATTTGTTCTTTGCTAAGATCCTTTCTGCCAGTTTTAATGTGTTTTTATTGATTTTTAACTAATTTTCAAACGCATACTTTAGCTAACGTGAACTATGCCTATTTGAATGCATAGTCTGGGGGACTGTGGCATGTACACACAAGAATTAAGGCAAGTGTAGCACGCGAGGGTTTCCAGTACCCTCGGCCACCAGAGGCAGCTTCCACGGGTCCTTTTCAATGGACTTTTCCCTGCCCTCCTCATTAATCCTCAGATAACTGATGAGCTTCTGCCCCTCTATTTGGTTTTCTGCAGTCAAAAGAAAATGGGACCATGGAGAGTGTACTTCGCATGATGGTTTTAGTGTTTGTCTATGTGGCTATATGCAGAGTTTGCTGCTGCTGCTGCTGCTGCTGCTGTTTGTTCTGTCTTATTTTATTGCTAAGTGGATGTGCCTTACCTGCATGTACCACGATCCATTTAGTCATCTTCCTGCCAGTGAACATACAGCTTGTTAGCCTGGCACTGTCAGTAATGAAGTCTCGCTGAGCATCCATATAAAAGTCTCTATGTGGACATGGCTTCCATCTCTCTTGAGTAGAGGAACGGGGCTGAGCCATGTGTTAGTATATGTTTATCTTTTCAGAAGCTACCAAACTTGGGAAAACGTACATCTTCCACTTTATATTCTTGACAACCCTGGGTAACATTCCACCTGTTCCACATCCTTGCAGTGTTTTAAGGATATTTTGTCGTGTATAGAGGTGTGCGGGTGTGCCTGATAGCTATGCTGGACAGCTTATTAGTCATCCCTCTGTCTCCTCTATTGAAAACCCTTTGCTTCTGGGCTGTAGGTTTATCTTTCAGTTATGAAGGACTTTTGTTTTGATTTATATATTCTAAATATACATTTTTTATTTGACATGTACCTTGCAAATATTTTCTCCTAGACTTGTAGGTTGGCTATGGCTCTAGGTTCAGTAAACTTTTATTATTTTTCTTGAGTATTCAAGTGGATGAATACTTGATCACTGGAGTAACGCAGAGGGTGTGAGCCCTTTTATCAGCTTGAAGGGAGCTGCAGATGGCACAGGCCTAACCAGCGTCTCCACTAATTACATGACCAACATACACTTTCTGGAGAGTTGGTAGAAGTGCTGTTAGAAAGAACATTTTCTACGGGGCTGTGAAAAACATCTTTTTCAGATAATAGTAATAATATTGAACGTGTGGGGAGACATGAAAGACCCAGTGGATCAGCTGTTGTCATTGTGCGGGGGATATTGTGAAGAGGTAATTATGGTGGGTGGAAGGTGAAAGTATGTTGACAGATTTATTAGGGAAACATTTCAAAAGGCAAATGGATCAAAAATTTAATCTGCTCCTAGATAGAAAGGAAATAAAACAACAGCTAAAAGAATCACAGTAAGAAGATGGGGGTCTAATTCCTAAGCAGGCACACACACACACACACACACACACACACACACACACACACACACAC
>OU015748.1:1270157-1301910 GCA_907169655.1 Acomys percivali
CACACACACACACACACACACACACACACACACACACACACACACACACGGAGTAGAAATAAAAGTACAAGGAAAAATCAGCTTCACTCTGCTCTTTATTTCTACTAAAATCATGCATTTTTTTTTGGGCGGATATACTATATGCAATACACAATATACTATGTGTAAGAATATGTGCGCTTCTTTTGAATAGCAAGAAAGCCTGAATATTCAAGATGAAAATACTGGGGAAGATGAAAGACAAAACCATGGGCAAAGCTCCTCACTTCTTAAGGCAAAGTAAGTGGAGACCATTTATGTACATATAGTTATTGGGCTTGACCAAGTATTTCTTATTCTATTAGATTGTTCACTTCCTGGCTGGTGTAGGCAAGGCACGTGGACATTGGCCTGGAAAGACAAGTCTTTGGCAGCATACAGACCTATATTATAACTCTAGCCCTAAGTGAGTAAATGACTCTTTAAATTTAATAAGTTTCTCAAATTAAGTTTAGATAACTATAAGTGGTAGCTAAATAATATTTACAACATTATTAAGACAATTGAGAGCCTTGAATAAAACCAAATATGCTAATTTCCTTCAATAGGTCTCATCTCAAAATAGGCACTCATCATACTGGAGTCTTTACTTAATCCCAGTTCCAGCTGCCTTTCGTAAGGAGAATATTTGGCAATACCATCATGGATTCTTGGAGAGTTGTATTCTGGCATGAAATGTTTCGTTAACAACAGCCACATTTCATAAAACTTCAGTGAATCTACAACTTACAGCAGACCTTTTTTTCCCTCTCAGCTGTGCAGAAACGTAAGCAGTAAAGTCATGAGAAATAAAGACGCCTGAGATTTGGGTCTGTCCATTTCCCATCCAGCCACGTAACATTGGCATCTGTGTTTGCAGTACTTGAGAACTCTTCTGTTGGCACGTGTTCCCTGCACATGGCACTACGTTGCCGTGCATGTGTGTGACGCTTTGAGGACCTCGCTCCAGGCTTTCTACACCACCCGTCCACACCCCTGCATCAGTCCTCTACAATTCTATAAAGGCTTCATGTCACATGTGTAATTTTATGGATCTGTATAAGATCTAAAACCCTCAAACAAAAAGAAAAGCACAATGTTTGAGACTTAATTTTCTTAATACGCTAATCTCTGGCTGACCCCATCCTTCCTGTAGCACAGCATAATTTAATTCTTCTTTACGGATAAATAAAATTCCATTGTGTGTGTAGACTACACCCTTTCTCTATTTGTCCCTCTGGTTCCGTAGCTTGGCTACTGTGAAGAGTGCTGTGTGTTAAGTGTTGCCAGTACCTACATTAAACTAATCCCTTACTCCAAAGATATGGGCAGGATTTTAGTTTCTGGTTTATCTATGACAGACTGCACTAAAAGAGCTTAATTTTCTGCATGGGGGTGGAGGGAGGTAACCCTAAAATCTATTGCTTGTAATATTGCGTCTCTCTTGTGGCTTTTGACTTCTAACATTTATATCTTAAAGGATTGTTGATATTTTATCTTTTATTACAGGCTGCTCTTATTTGGGGAGAGAAGCAAAGATAATGTCAATTATAAGTAAAAAAAAATATGTCACCGGAACACAGTCTCGAGGAGGGCCACATGGTTAAGAGAACCGCTTTTGTAGAAGACACAACTTTGGTTCCCACGTCAGGTGTCTCACATTACCTGGGACCTCAGCTCCAAGGTTATCTGTTGTATCCGGCCTCCAAAGGCACCTACATTCACACACACATGTATGCCCTCACAGAGAAACAGATACAAAAAAGTAAATAAATCTTTAAAAAAGAAAGAATGTAAAATTTTCCAAAACCCAATTCACAAAGCGGAGAGTGTAAGCAGACCTAAAACACGTAAAGAACTTGAGTCATTGATCCGAAACCTCTCATGAAGGCAGAGTCCAGGGCCAGATGACTTCAGTGATAGAGTGTACTGAAAATGTAAAGAGGAACTGGCCCCAATCCTGTTCAAGCTCTTCCAAAACAATAGATTTAGAAGAGATACTTCCAAATACCTCTATGAGGCAGCATTGCCCTGGTGCCAACAAAACCCATGAAAAGATGATACACTGTGATCAAGAGGGTTATCTCAGGAACGCAAAGGAAGCCCAAAATAAGAAAATTATATATTACATGTTAACAGAACTTCAAAAATATAACAAGCACATAATCATCTCAGTTGACACGAAAGAACTTATAATATCGAGCTGGCCGTGGAGGCGCATGCCTTTAATCCCAGCACTCGGGAAGCAGAGGCAGGCAGATCTCTGTGGGTTCGAGGCCAGCCTGGTCTACAAAAGCGAGTCCAGGACAGCCAAGGCTACACAGAGAGACCCTGTCTCGAAAAAAACAAACAAACAAACAAAAAACCAAACCTTACAATATCATGTCTTTGCAGAAACAGGGTGATCTACAAATATGAAACAATGGTAAATATTCATGTTGTCCATTTTTGCACTATTTAGACTTACAACTACACGTACAGGAGTGAGTGTGTATATATGAGTGTGTGCACATAGGTGCCCATAGAGGCAAAAAGAGAGAGATGGAGTGGAAGACTAGCAGCCTCTGGAGGTGAGTCTGCCAGGGAGGAGAGATGTATAAAGAAAAACAGAGAGGCTATTCTGTCTTCCATGCACTGGTGGTGTTTTGCCTATGTGTATACATCACTCTGATGAAAATGTTTTTTTTTTTTTTTTTTTAGAAAGGCTTTCATTACATGCTGCTGTGGACTCTCAGGGAACAGAAAGGATATCGCTGTGATGAACAAACCTGTTTTGTTTTTGTTTTTTTTTTACTCATTTAGGAGATAATTGTTCTCAGAAACAAAACTGTAGGCAAGCAGGCAATGAACACAATGGTTCATTAAATGGCAAAGGACAGCTGGAACCAAGTCTCTGAGGCTCCTGTCTTTGAACTTGTTCCATATCCTGCCTAAACAGCCTCTGGATAATCAGCCATGCTTACAACCCATCACCAAGACCAGGTATTCAGTTCTTCCTCCAAAATATGCATCCAAGGGAGGCTTGCTTTCCAGCATCTCTACCATTCCAGCCCCACCGCCATTACAAGATGGAAACCTGCGTCCAGCTGTGAACAGTAGTCCTCTACAAGCAGCCTGAGTGGGATCAGCTGCTTTGGGTTCCTTCCCTGAGTCTCCCACAATAGTATCTTATTTTATAGCCTGAAATTTTAAGATTAAAAAATAAATAAACTTCTGGCTGGGCACAATGCCACAAACCTGTAATCCTAGCACTCAAGGAAGCAGAGGAATGTAGGTCTCTGTGAGCTTAAGGCCAGCCTGGTGTACAAAGTGAATCAAGGACTTCCAGTGCTACACAGAGAAACCCTGTCTCAAAAAAATGGACTACTTAAAACTGTATAAAAGATCCTCTGTCAAATATTGCTGAAGGCAGCAGACTCTTAAGAAAAATACCTTTGGTTTCCCTAAAAAAAAGTAACATATATTGCACTGTAAGAGTTTACAAAATTGGCACAAAACATTGTTGTAATGTTACAATATCAGTTTTAAGGGTTCAGTAACTAATGCGAGCCTATGGAATACATGTAGAACTGTAGAAGCTATCTCACCAGCATTAAAAGGTAGAAATAAACCAGATGCAGTTTTCGCACTTTTTTTCCTGTAATTGTAAACCCTGTACCAAGTTTCTGGTCAAGATTGTGTACAGTTAGTTAAACATAATTGCATTCTATTAACCAATATAACTATATTTCTTATGCATATAGTTACACTGAAATAAATTTCTAAAATGTAAAAAAAAAAAAAAAGGACCTCCTGAAATTGCTTTCTGTCAGGATATTTTATCATAGCAATAGAGATGAAACTAAAATATATATTTAGCTTGATTTTAATGCTACTCTGATTGACCTTTCTCTCTCTCTCTCTCTCTCTCTCTCTCTCTCTCTCTCTCTCTCTCTCTCTCTCTCTCTCTCTCTCTCTTTCTCTCTCTCTCTCTCTCTCTCTCTCTCTCTCTCTCTCTCTCTCTCTCTCTCTCTCTCTTTGTCTCTCTCTCTCTCTCTCTCTCTCTCTCTCTCTCTCTCTCTCTCTCACACACACACACACATTTATATACGAATATTTGTAAACTACTGCTTCTCATCCTTCAGCACAGTTTCCATACATAATAATTATGCCGTTACACCATGGACTGCTGCTGAATGAATACAAGTCACTTATCATCCTTCTCTAAGAAAAAAAGAAAAGCTTAATTCTACATCAGAATGTCTACACTTTTGCAAGCTAGATTAATTTTGTTACTTTTATTCTCTTTACAAGTTTTGATTAAGATGAATAAAAGCATATGTTACAATGTTTAAAGATAAGAGTGCTGGCTAGTTTTATGTCAACTTGACACAAGCTAGAAAAGAGGGAAACTCAATTGAGAAAAATGCCTCAATAAGAGCTGGCTGAAGGTCATTTTCTTGCTTAGTGGCTGATGGGGATAGTCCCAGCTCATTGTGGTTGGTGCCACCCCTGAGGCAATGGTCCTAGGTTATATAAGAAAACAGGGTGAATCTAAACCAAATAACCCAATTAAGAAACGAGGCTCAGAATTAAACAGAGAATTCTCAATAGAGGAATGGCTGAGAAACACTTAAAGAAATGCTCAATGTCCTTAGTCATCAGATAAATGCAAATCAAAACAACTCTGAGATTCCATCTTACACCCATCAGAATGGCTAAAATGAAAAACTCAAGTGACAGCAAATACTGGCAAGGATGTGGAGAAAGGGAAACACTCCTTCATTGCTGGTGGGAGTGTAAACTTGTACAACCATTTTGGAAATCAATCTGGCACTTTCTCAGAAAACTGGGAATAAGGCTTCCTCAAGACCCAGCTATTCCACTCCTTGGAATATACCCAGAAAATGCTCCACCACACAACAAGGACATATGATCAACTATGTTCATAGCAGCCCTATTTATAATAGCCAGAACCTGGAAACAACCTAGATGTCCCTCAGTTGAAGAATGGATAAAGAAACTGTGGTACATTTACACCATGGAATACTACTCAGCTATTAAAAACAAGGAAATCCTGAAACTTGTGGGCAAATGGATGGAACTAGAAATGATCATCCTGAGTGAGTTAAACCAGACTCAGAAAGACTCACATGGCATATACTCATTTATAATTGGACACTAGCCCAAAAGGAATGTCCCATGAAAGTCTTCACTTACCAGGAGATTGGAATAGATGCCAGGACATCCTATTGGGACTTTAGGTGAGAGAAGTATGGGAGAATGGGGAAATAGAAGGATCTAGAGGGTCCTAGAAACCTACAAGAAGAACATCATGATGGGTGGATGTGGATCCAGGGGGTTCTGCTCAAAATACTGCACCAACCAAGGACAATACATACAGTAAACATTGAACCTCTACCCAGGTCTAGCCAATGGACAGGGCATTATCAGCAGTTGTGTGGAGAGCTGGGACTGACTGTGACATGAACTCTGGTGCCCCATATCTTACCACTTCCCGGTGGGGAGGCCTGGTGGCACTCAGAGGAAGAATAGGCAGGCTACCAAGATCAAGTAGCACATATTGCACAGACCAATAGGCTGTGACCATATGATCAAGGAGGAGGTCCCCTTCTGTCACAGACCTAGAGGAGGGGAATAGGGTGAAAGAGGGAGGGAGGGAGGAATGGGAGGAGACAAGCAAGGGGATAAAAATTTAGATGTTATCTGAATAAATTAATTAAATAAAATAAATCAGAGGGAATAAAAGAAAACAGGGTGAGCAAGCCAGTAATCAGTGCTCCTCCATGGCCTCTACGTCAGCTCCTGCCTCCAGGTTCCTGCCCTGCTTGAGTTCCTGTCCTGACTTCTTCAATGATGAACCATAAAATGGACATGTAAGCCAAATAAATCCTTTCTTACACAACTTGTTTTTGGTCATGGTGTTTCATCACAGCAATAGTGACTCTCACTAGGATAGTAGGAAAAGCACTGGAGTGAAAGAGAATATTTTAGAATTCTTAGGAGTTGCATGCATAAATGCATCTGTCTACTCCAACTACAAATCACAAGCTTAAGAAACAGCAGCTGCAATGTGAGTCTTCCTAATAAAACAAACAAAAACAAAAAAAAACAAAACAAAAAAACCCCAACTTTTTGAAATACTTCAAAACCAGAGGCTACAATATTTTTGCATGTCAAATGTTAGTCACATCATTAATATAAGACTGAGTTACAAAGCCAAAAGTAATGAGAACTTGATCTCAGATAATGTAAAGACATAGTTACATCATCATCCTGCTTAGTTCCCACCAAGACACTGCACCTGCGAATCAAAACGCAAATGGCCTTTCCTTGATCCGTATTGTTTGTGGCTTAGCCAGCTTGCAGCTACATTTTTAGCCTTAAGCTAGAATTTAAATGACTGTTGTATTAGTTGCTCTCACTTTGCTGTGACTAAAACATCCAACAAAAACAACCCAAGGAAGCACAGTAGTCAACCCTGATTGTCAATTCAAGATGTAGAATGCCATAAAATCCTATAGGCATACGTGGGAAAGACCACCTAGGTTGGGCTTACTGAGGTTGGACGACTTGCCCTAAGTGTGGGTAGCACCAGCCATTGGGCCGGGAGAAACACAAGCAGTCATCTCTCTCAACTTCCCAGCTGCAGACAAGATGTGACTGGCTGACCCAGGCACCTGCTGCCCTGACTTTCCACCATTATGGACTTGTATTCCTTCAAACTGTGACCCACAATAAACCCGTTGGTCCTTGCATTGTTTTTGTCAGGTTTTCTATCACAATAGCGGAAAAATCCAGTTAACACAGAAGGAAGAAGTTTGTTCCTGTTCACGATTTCGCAGACTCCGATCCAATGAGCAGGGGAAAAAAGCGTGTTGGAATTGATGCATGTGGCAGAGACACTTCACATGACGCTGGACCAGGAGGCAGAAAGAACAGGCTCAAAGTGAGTAAGTTACAGCCTCTGAAAGCTTATCTCCAGTGATCTACTTCAGCCAGGCACACGGCCTTCCAAATGGTGCCACTGATTGGAGACCAAACATTCAATACACGAGCCTATTTAGGCCTTCTAGATTCAAAGCATTAACAGCTATGCAATCAAAGTTTTTCTGAGAAAGAACAGTGAGCACGTGGACTAGAAACTAACTCCCTCTGTCATGCATGACCCCAAAGTTGTATTTGGCAGGTTGTCACAATGATCTGAGAGTCACCCGAGAGTCAGGACACGGAAGTTAAAGATCTTTGCTTTCCATATGCAAAGACACTTGACTTCAGGATGTTAAATTGTGTGATAGTGCTGATTCCAGTTGTATTTATTCCCAGGACTTCCCAGCTTATTTATTCACTAAGTTAATATCAAATTAGTGCTGGCTCTTCCTGGGTGCTGTCTTAAGTTCTTGGAGCTCTGGGAATCAGAGAAATAGGACAATTCTTACTGCTCTGATGTAACTAACTTAGATCCTATAACACTCAGCTTGTAATTTTAAATAGGGTTTCAAAATGGACCCCTTGAAATGAAAAGATAAGAATAGAAAGATGAAAGGTCACTTGGGGGTGCCTCCTGGCAGTGCACTGTACCTTGGATCAGACGGAAGTACCCGGAGAGGGTATAAACTGCTGAGTGTGATAACCATAAAGAAAAAAGCCTTGGAGACATACACTTTGGAAGCAGGCAAGACTTGTCTCATTGATTAATTGCACGAGTGTCTCATGATTTCTCCAGAAGGTGTTGACAGGGTTTTTTGAAACAGGCTCAAAAGACACCAGCTGGGGACATGTCACCACTAATGAACCCAGAATCAGATCAACATTGAGTTGTTTGGGGGCCCTGAAGATTAAAGAGAAGAGAGGAGGCCAGCTCAGGTGGCCATGGAAACCTGTGGGTCACTGGCAGGACTGTGGCTCTCATTCCAAGGAAAATGAAAGGAACGTCCCGGCAGAGGAGACGCACGGTCGGCTTTGGGTTCCAGTCAGGGTCAGGGGACAATGACACCGAACAGTACAGAAGAAGAAACCCTATTGAAGGCTGGCACAAAACTCAATCTTGAAACGGTGGTGGCCCGGAACTGTGTGCTGGTGGCGGAGGCAGCGAGAAGTGGACAGTAGATGTGAGATCAAAATGAATATAGCATGCTGATGGCTGAGTGTGTGTCATCTGACAGAAAGAGAGGCTTGGGAACAGCCTCCTCAAGTCTTTGTTTTAAGCCATCGGAAGCACAGGGTTAGGTCCCAAGAATTAGATAGTCTGGCTGGGTGGGCAAACTCCAGCAGGAGGGGCAGGAAGTCAAGCTTAGGTTGCCCATCTAAGAGGACATGTCAAAGGTACTGTTAGATGTCCAAGTCTGCAGGCGTTCTTCAGCTGAGAGAATTCTTCCTGGCACGATTCTCCTCTTTTGTAGCCATAGCTTAGACTTTTCAGAGGCAACAGTGTACCAGATCCATGTGGACATAATCTGCAAGAAAAGCAACCAGCCTCCGTGCACTGTAGTTAACAGAGCCCTCAGTCAAGGAAGTTCTGGGGCAACTTCATGCCGTAAAAATACCATAGAACTCAGACAGTGCACCTGGCTTTGGAACTGCTTAGTAAGGCACCTGTCTTCAGTTTGCTTAATCCTTTTCCCCCAATTTATCCCGTGGAGTTGATCTTTTTTCTTATTTCCTTGTAGGAGAAAAGTTTTTAAACCCTTGGGAAGACCATAAACATCTAAGCTGATCCCAAGGAAGCACATTTAATGCAGCTGAAGAAGTCTGCGTTGACTTGATGCCGGGAGAATGGTCAGATTTTAAAGCTATCCCTATAGATGTGGCATATGCATCCTCATGTGTCAGCAGTCTCAGCAGAAAACAGGTCACTGAATGATAGGTTGATTGGCCCCAATTCCAAAAGCACAGTGCATAAAAACATAATTTCAGGGTGGCCAACATTATGACAGAGTCTAGATCCTGCTCATACACAGAGCTTGCTTGAGCTGTTTGGGGAATTCTGGTGGTCTGTGAGTGCATGAAGCCAAGACAATTGCCCTGATAGGAACAGAAGGAAAAGAAAGGAACAGAATTAACAACTGTTGGATGCCTGTTATCAGCCAGGCATTGTCTGGGAGGAAATGGAGGAGCAGGGGACTGATTGGTAATAGATGTTTTCACCGTGAAGGGAACAGTGAAGGCAGAGATGGGAAAAGCAGCGTTTTCAAGTGTGCGGCCCTGCACCAACCCCAGCTCTGTCACTGGCCAGAGAGATTCAATGAATTACTTTACTTTGAGAGTCTTCAGCTTTGATGTCTGCAAAGGGGAGAAGTGACAAACAGCTGTGAGAGCTGAAGGAGGGTTTATTTTTGAACATATACTCACACACACACACACACACACACTCTCACACATGGACACACACATACACACCCTCACACACATACAAACACACACTCACTCACATACACACATATACATACACTCAGACACATACGCACACATACATACACTCACACACATTCACACATACATACACATAATAACATACACACACATACACACAATAACACACATACATATACTCACATACACACACACACTCACACACATACACACACAATGAGCTTGACATTTTCCTGATTTCACTCCATAACGCACAGTGTATTAGAAAACTTCTTGTATGACACAAGGTTTCTGAGCAACTCAGACAAGTGTGCAGGACAAGCTGCTGTGATTTGAGAGTGAACTTTGCACCATAGGCCTGTGTCTTTGAACACTTAGTCTCCCGTTGTCAGCCCTGTTTGGGATGGTTGTGGAAGTGGACTGTGAGTCCCTGGGACAGGCTTGAGGTTGAACAGGCCAGCCCTACGTCTTCTTCTGTTTCCTGACTATGAAGCAGCCACCTCCTGCCGCCATACTTTGCCCAACATAATGGAGTGTGTTCTCTGGGACTGTCGGCCAAAATAACTCCTTCTCTTAAGTTGCTTCTCATCAGATATTTGTTGTAGAGATGAGAAAACTAAACAATAAACAACAGAGGGGGGAATATTGGCCACTTTTGCTCAGATGCCACATAGAGTCTCTCCAGCTAAGCAGCTTAGACCCTGGAAACGATAAATACAGCACAGCACCCGTGTCCTTGTGTCCGTTAAGTCACAACAGGCCACACCAGGTCCCAGCCTGGGTTCTCCTTAGTCGTTTTAATGAGCTTATCTCAAAGGAGGAGTTCTTCCAAAGAAACTGAAATAGAAACTAAGACACAGGAGTGAAGCCCTTCCTGGTTGTTGGGAGGTGCAGGGCCCGCGGGACCCTCAAACGCCCCTCCGCGGTGCTCCATCACACTCCTCCCACAGCATTCGCGGTGCAGGTCCTCACAGCAAACTGCGGTTTCATAAGAAATCGAACTCCTTGATACTTTGATTTGTGTTGATCTTCTGCCACTGGAGGGCAAAACCTTAAAGCCTGGATCACAGGCGTTAAGTTCTGAAAGGCTGACAGAGGCCAGAGACCGAGGAGGAAGGCAGCTGGCAGTGACACCAGACTTCTGCCGAAAGAGAGCTGGCCGACCAAGGCAGAAGCTCCACTTCCAGGTTCCACCCCGAGGGCTCCTTAACTCTCCCGTGAGAACTCAGCCTCTACCTTGCTCTTTCAGCAAATAGCGATCAGGTGTTTCAAACTGGCCCTTAAGTGGAAAGCTCTGCTGCTGTTTGTTTAAAAACAAAAAAGAAACAGTGTGGCTGGATCTGCTCTTTTCAATTGATTTTGCCACTGAGCCAGACGAAGACATAAAAACAGTAACAAGTACGAGGAGAAAGGTGATTCTGGGACTTTCGGGATTCTTACACTAACCCTCTCTGGCGTAACAAAACCATTTCACGAAACAATATCTCTTTGGAGAGGGAGTTGCCAAAGAAATCCAAGGTGCAAAATTACAGCTCACTTTCTGAACAGAACAGGCTTTCATTTTGAGACTCTGAGCTGCTCAAGATGAAATTGGGACAAAGCATGGAGGACCAGAAAGACAGGGATACGAACCCAAGGATACAAACAAGCATCAGGCAAGGTCAAGGGTGAAGAACCTGGGTGCTTGGTGCTGAGTGTAAAACATGACGGAAGAGATGTGCCCAAGCTGTCTCTGAATGGGAAAACCTCTGCTGCCCCAATCTCTAGACGCCTCCTGTCTGGGACAGGAAGGAAGGAGCTCAAGCCAGCCCTGCTGGTGGGAACCTGTATTTTTTCTTGGGTCCAATATTTTCTAAGTCAGAGGGTTGAGTTTTAAAGGCTAAGACCAGGTACAACCCCAGCTGAAAGAAAAGGTATTTATTCAAAGTGCCAGACATGCCTTGTGGCTCCTGTCTCCTGGAACCAGTTCACAGGGAACAATTCAGGGTGGGCAGTGAGGTGGGGCAGGAGGGAGAGGACGCCATCTAGTCAAAAACAGGACATCCCCTAGCAAAAAAAAGGCACGTGTACTTCTAGAAAGGTGAGTGCAAGAACAGACACATAAGCATGGTTTCTGTGATTCCTTTTTTCCCCCTACTAAACACATATAATTTTGAGATCACAAAACTTTGGTGTCTGAAAATAAAGGCTAAGACTCCAAACATTTGGATCCAAGTGTAGTTTTCAACTAACTATATGCCATAATTTTTCAGGAGAGCACCTCTCCCACTGCTCCTGAGGTTTGAACTGAATATAGCTCAATAAACACAATTCATTGCAAAATATTCGTTTGTTACCACTGGATTCTAAAATGATCATAACTTATCTTAATATTAATACATTCCATACTGTGGATCAACTGTGGAGCCCTAAATATTTGATAAGCAAATATCAAATCCTATTGTTATGTTTTTTAAAAGTATGCATAGATATGGTCATATAGAAAAAAATCATTCGAAGCAGATATGTGTACCGTGCTCAAAACAGCATTATACATAAAATTCAAAACGTTGACCATCCAACAATGGGTAAAGTATGTGTGTGTGTGTGTGTGTGTGTGTGTGTGTGTATGTGTGTGTGTGTGTGTGTGTGTGTGAAAATATTAAGCTTTAAAAGGAAGAAATTCTGGCACGAGTTGCCAGATGGAAGGCCTATGAGCACATGTAAGGCCAGCCCCTCAAAGGCAAGTGCAGGTGAGTCCTTCCCACGAGGCACTGTGCTTGGGTGTGATTTGTTCCCCTACCATGTGCTGGAAAGCCACTGCACTATGACAGTATGGAACAGCGGAGCCTTTAAAAAGCAGGGCCTGTCAGACGTTATCAGGACATGGATGTCTGTGCTCAAGAGTAGACAGAATGGAGCCAATGTGGTAAGAGTGGCTTGTTTCCCAAGAGATGTGAATATTAAGGGCAAGTCTGGAATCCCTCACGTTGCCACAGCATCTACTTACAGGCTTCCCAGGTAATCTCCTCCGTCCATATCCCCACCATCACTATGATATCTGACACAGACACTATCAGAGCCAAGCAGATGCAGACTCTGTGATTTTAGAACCCCAGGGCTGGGAGCTGAATAAACCATCTTAAGAATAAACACCTAACCTAAGTGTTTTGTTACAATAACATAAGACTAAGTCACTTAAGAATAAACACCTAACCTTAAGTGTTTTGTTACAATAACATAAGACTGAGTCACTTAAGAATAAACACCTAACCTTAAGTGTTTTGTTACAATAACATAAGACTGAGTCAAATTAATCAGATGGAAAACAGAACAATGATTACTAGCGGCTGACAGGGTTGAAGATAGCAGAAAATTTGCACAAAATGCACGGTTTCAATTGCTGGTGGGGCATGGGGGTGCAAGCTTGTATGACCACCATGGAAACCGATGTGTGGGGGCTCCGCAGAAAATTGGGAATCAATCTACTTTAAGACTAAGCTATACCACTCCTGGGCATACACCCAAAGGATGCTCCATCCTACCACGATGACACTTGCTTAATTATGTTCACAGCACCTTTATTTACAATAGCCAGGACTGGAAACAATCAAGATGTCCTTAACTGAAGAATGGATAAAGAAAATGTGGTACGTTTATAAAATGGAATATTACTCGGCTGTTAAAAATGACATTATGAAATTCGCAGGCAAATGAATGGAACTAGAAAATCATCCTGAGTAACCTAGACCCAGAAAGACAAACATGGCATGCACTCTCGCTCATAAGTGGATATTAGCTGTTAAGTATATGATAATCACGGTACGACACATAGACCCAGAAATCCTATGTAACAAGGAGGGCTCTGGGCACCTGGGTCTCCCTGGGAAGGAGAAATAGAATAGATTTTGCAGGTAGACTGAGGACGGGTGGGAATGGGAGCAGGAGAGATCAGGTGGGAGGAGGTGGGTAGGGAGAGTATGGGAAGAGTTGGCTGGGACTGAAGCGCATTTGTGGGCAAGGTGGAAACCTAAAGCACCAAAAGACAAACTTCCAGGATTCTACAAGGGTGACCCTAGTGAAGACTCCTAGTAATGGGACATATGGAGCCTGAACCAGTCATCTTCTGTAACCAGGCAACTTCCGGTGGTGGGACTGGGACACCAATGCAACTACAAAACCATGGCGGCCTACAATTTGCCCTGCCTGAAAGACGTGCAGGGGCAATTGAAGCACAGAACTTGTGGGAATGGCCAGCCAATGGCCAGTCTAACTTGAGGCCTCCACTCCATGAGAGGGAGCCCATGCCTGACACTGCCTGTATGACCAGGAAACAGAGATGATTAACCCAGAGATCTAGCATAGAAAAACATCAATAAGATAATTTCTAATGATGTTTTTGCTATTCTCGTAGATCAATGCCTAGCCCAATTGGCATCAGAGAGGCTTCCTCTAACAGCTAACAGGAGCAGATGCAGAGACCCACAGGTAAACATTAGGCACAGAAGGGGCCCAAATTGGAGATCTCCATCAGGTCTCCCTCCTTGGAGCTCAGGGAACCCTGCAGAATGGGGGAAGGAAGAATTCTGAGTCAGAGGGGTTGAAGACACCAGGAGAACAGAACGCACAGAATCTAATAAGCAGGAGTCATAGGGGTCCACAGAGACTGACATGGCAGTCATGAGCCTGCATTGGTCTGCACCAGGTCCTTTGCAAATATTTAACTGTTGTTAGCCTGGATGGAGTGGAGTGTGTCTGGAGAGATGGAGTGGGGTGTGTCTCTGAGTCTTTCTCCTACCCTTGGGATCCTTTTTCTCCTACTGGGTTGCCTCGGCCAGCCTGGATAGGGTTTGTGCTTAGTCTTATCGTAACTTGTTAGGCTGTGTTCGGTTGATATCCCTGGAGGCTTCTTCATTCCTGAAGGAAATGGAGGAGAAGTGGATCTGGGGTTGGGGGTGAGGATTAGGAGGAGAGGAGGGAGAAGAAACTGCAGTAGTGATGTAGTGATGTTCTGCATGAGAGAAGAATTTGCAAAGGAAGAAAAATTCAGAGTTTCAGTTTGGGGAATTGATTGCACAATAATGTGACATGCTTAACACTAGTGAACTGGACACCTAAAAATATGCTTTAAATGTTAGATGTATCTTACTACCATTAAAAATGAGTACGGGAGTAGGGGCTACACTGGAGAAAGGAGGCAAGGAGACGGAGGAGAGGGTCAACCCAAACCAAGTAAGTGTGAAATGACATGGGACGATCTGCTACTTCGTATGTTAGTTTTACATGTAACTAGATAGAAGTGACTGTAGAGCAGGCAGCTTATCATCCTAATTCGTTAAGAAGGCTTTGAGGAAGAAGTAAAATTTCAGTGGACAATCCTTGGGAAAGATGAAACCAGAGGATGGGGAACATGGGGGAAGGACTCACAGGCAAATGGAGCAATGCTCAGACGTCTATCTGGAACCAGCTAGCATCTTACAAATACAAAGGACGGACTGCCGAGGACACAGTGCTGATGTTATATGGCAGAATACTGGCTTGGACAAGACAGTGGACATCTCTTGACACAGGGGAGATCCTGAGGTAGGGGACTAGGATTTCGGGTCTGGGTAGTAAGCCACCATACCTGTGATGGGAAAGGTGACATCATCGGAGCAGCAGGGGATGAAAATGAGCTCAGTGACTACATGGAGGATGGCTGCAAGGGAGCCATGCTGGGAACAGGGGCACTGCTGTGGAGTGGGTTGTAATCATTGGCCTTGCTGTGAAATTGATCTGGCCACAATACATCACAGTATTTACCCAGTCCTATACTAAATAGGCTCAGTGTTTTACAGTAACAAGTCTCCAAGGAAACACCAATAGGAAACTCCCAACAGACACACAGAGAAGACTGAAGGAAAGCAATAAGGGAGAGGAAATACAAGACTAACACACTAAGGAAAGAAATTCCAAGCTGGGCAATTTATGTCAGACAACCAGCACTTCTTCCTTCAAAAAAAATATGGCTGGACCGTGTAACAGAGGGAAAGGGGCATTAATTTAGTATTTCACACATTTTTAAGTATTTCTTAAGACTGTCAAACAACCAAAGAATTCAATGAGGGTATATGGCCTACCATATCAAGAATGTGCTTAACCTTATCTATAACAAGAGAATGTGTGTGTGTGTGTGTGTGTGTGTGTGTGTGTGTGTGTGTGTGTGAATGTATGCACAAGGAAAACACCAACCATCTGATAGAACAGAAAGCTCTCATTCTCTTGGGGCATGTGATAAGAATTAGAAAACGTAGCAGGAAGAACATGTGACTGTATGCACATGTATGTATGCTTGGGTGAACACAAACAGGCAGTGCATACATATGGAAGAGACTATAGGGCAGATCTAAACTGATAGATAGAAGACTGCTTAGCTACAGCTTTACATGTAGCCTTTACTCCATGAATGAGAGAACATGGAAAAGCATGGGTAGATCTAAATATTAAAAGTATTATTAAGTCCAAGTTTGGGACATTGTGGGTGTGCATCTGGAGACTGTTGGTACCCCCCACCCCACCCCCGCCCCAATGAGTCTTAACCAATAGGCATGTAAATTAAAAACAAGATGAATCCATAGTGCGAATGTGGCTGGATTAAAAAATGATGTATATGGAGCCTGGAATAGTGCCAGACACCAAGTAGGTATTCAGCAAACCAAGTAACTGTGATAAAAATAACACTGTATTATTTACATATGCATACGTCACTGTGATTAGGCATTTCACAAAAGTTTGCCTAGTTACACGAATTCACGAAAATGTGCAACTGTTGAGCACCCACTTTATAATAAGTATTAGGTGCTGAAACGACGCAGAGGTGGCTCTGCCCTTGGTTCACCTTTCTCCATATATGTGTGTACAAACTCCCCACAGCCTCCTTCACCGAGATCAAAGTTAAGTTGAGAGGTGGAGATTTCAGTTGAGAGAAGACGGGAGCGCCCTGTTCTCCACTCACCGTGATTTCTATATCAGTTATGTTTCTGTGGCTGTGATAAAATACTCTGACCAAAGCAACGTAATGAAGAAAGGGCGTGTTTCGGCGTATGCTTCCAGAGGTACAGAGTCCATTGCAGTGGAAAGCACACAGCATGGCATCAGGGGCAGAAAACTAGCTTATCACATTTTCATTCACAGGTAGGAAACAACAATGTGTGTGAACAGGAAGTAGGATAAGGCTCTACACTCTCAAGCTTTCCCCTCCTCCCCACCCCCAGTGACTATGTTTGCCAACAAGGAGCAACCTCCTAAAGATTTCATACTTTCCTCTGATAGCACTAACAAAGGGCGACCAAATGCTCAAGTATATGAGCCCACGGGTGTCATTCAAACCATGACGATGCCCAAGCCACGGAGCTAGGAATCCTAGTGCCTCCTGGTGGGCAGAGGACTTGAAGATGAAGCGGGAAGTATTCCCAGATATCCCCTTCCTCAGATTGCACAGCTGCAATATGTCAAACGTTTCAGAGTGCAGGCAAAGGAAGAGCACTGTGGATGGGCGTGTCGTTAGACGTGACTGAGGGTGAGCACCCGACCTACAGGAAGGCAGCTGCAATGCCACATCTGAAACCAGTAGACAGCTCTTAGCAGGAGGATGGCTGTAAAGAATGAACACAGCCTCTACGCCGACACAATGATCCCTATCTCCTACGTGTAGCCTCTCAGATGGGCCATTTCTCACTCTGCAAGCCTCTTCACATCTGCCTCCCTCTCATCCAATGAGCAGCCATCGTCAGAGGAGACAGAAGATGGGCACTGAACAGTAGGTAATGCCGCACAGTATACTCAGAGTACTGGTAAGAAGCAGGCATCTGGGGAAGTCATTAAAGGTAGGGGAGATTTACAAAATGCTGAAGGTCAGGGAGACGAGTGGGGAGGGCACAGGAAGCCCTGGGGCAGGGAGAACTGGAGAACTTATCAGTAGAGAATTCTCAGAGGGAAACTCCAGGCTTCTCCTGCAGAGAAGATGAGCTATTTGAAGAGATGTGTATTTTCATTAAAGAAGTAGTGAGGAAAATTTATACGGCAAATCCGACTCATGGTACTCGGTGATTTATTCTTGTCTTCTGTCATGCCAGACCCTTCTCTGCCTGACTCCACCAGCAGTCTCCCCGGACTCTTTCTACGTTCCCCTTTTGACAATGGTCTTCTTCCATTTCTGCAGGTCATCAATGAGGTATGTGTCATGCCCTCTAAAGAGTCCTCAGAAACCACCACTGCGGCATTTGTCACCAAGCCTGAGGGCCTGAATTTCAGCTCCAGAACTCAGATGGTTGAAAGAGAAAGCTGACTGCAGCAGGTTGTATTCTGACCTGTATGCATGGCCATGACACACTCGTGCGTGGCCGCGCGTCGCGTGCGTACACACACACACACACACACACACACACACACACACACACGCACACGCACACGCACACGCACAAAGTAATTAAAGTTTTTAAATGCTGTGACCGAGGCACTCACACTTTCATTTTAATGCCTTCGGTTTGTTGCCGGAGCTATTGCCGAGCTGACTGCTCTCGAGTTCACATATCATTGAGCTACCAACTGTCCCACTAGTCTGCCAACCTAGAAGACTTGGTACATTGTCCAGAACCACCATTAGGATCAGGTGATAATGGTGGAAATACTCAAGTGCCCATACACATATGCAAATTGATTTTTATTGTGATCATACCTGCATGGTTGGGGTTGATGTGGTCCTCAAGTGTTTCAGTTTAGTACATCCGAGGAAAGTGGAGTTATCCACGTACCCATTGTGTTTGTTCAATATCTTTCGTGTGGCCACACTGGTGCCCTAGTGAGTCCCTGTCCCCACCACTGCCGCGACATGCCCTCTTCCCATCCTTGAACGTGGATAAACACCAGAAAGTCAGAACAAATCACCTACCTTGCCAGCCACTGAGTCATCCTGGAGGTGTGATACATCCACAGGGCTCCCTAGAATGCCTCTGGGGCTGCAAAAAAAAAAAAAGAGCTCAGAAAGACAGGTGGTGGGCAAACAACAAAATGTGCACCTGCGAAAATAGTCTTGCGATAGCAGCCGCCCGTGCACTAGGTGGAAGAGGTAACAGATGGCCACGTCCGCCTAATTTCCCAATCCATGAGGTTGTGTGCCTCGGCTTCCCTTCCATCTCTTCTCCTAGAACATCGCTTTGGCAGGCAGCGAGTCCCTTGGAACCAATCAGTATCCTTCAAAGTCATTCCAGAACAGCACAGCCGGCGGGGACAACCTACATGCCGTGTAAATCGGGAAGTCTGAGTTGCAAATATGAGCATGTCCGAAGGAAATCTGCGACCTTGTCAGGAGCCCCCTTCATTTAAGCAAAATATATTCACTGACGATCAAGACCTCTTCGAAAAGACTGACGGAGGGAACTGGACTCCGTGCAGAAACACAAGATCATGAGGCAGCGTGCGGCCTGCCAGCCGAGTCACGGGCTCAAAGGGTCGTGGAGCAATAACTAGAGCTACCGGGCCAACCGCTTAAACTTACTTTGAATTCTACTTTTTATAGCTTCCCTCATGAACTTCCTGATTCCCTAACTTAAACAGACAGAATTTCAAGTACTACGCAGGCAAAATGTTTCATAGATTTTACCATATCATGGATTCTGTATCGTAACTATGTAAGATAAAACAAATGTTCTTAATCAATGAAGCTCTGCATCAGTGCCTTCCATTACTCTCCAGGAAATCCTGATGTTCTATGCAAGTGTCACTGTAATGGTGAGCACCAGGAAGTGACATACTTGAGAGGTGATGAAGTACAAAATTTAATTTAACCTGTTAAACCAGTGATTCTCAACCTATGGGTCACAATCCCTATGAGGGTCTGATGACTTTTTTTTTTTTTTTTTTTTTAACAGAGGTTGCCTAAGACCATTGGAAAGCACAGATATTCATATTACAATTCATAAAAGTAGCAAAATGACAGTTATGAAGTAGCAATGAAAACAATTTTATCATTGGGATACAGTTCCACAACATGAGGAACTGTATTAAGTTGCCACAGCATTAGGAAGGTTGACACCACTGTGTTAGACCGTATGAGCACTTGATCAGCACTGTGATTGGCTCTGCAGGAGCCCTTTACACTGGCAGGGGTATCACCCTTGCCCCCTCTAAAGCATCCCACCTAACGCAGAGATGAATGACCAGCTCCACTATCTATTGGGAAAGTAGTCAACTTCAAATTCAGAGGCCTGAACTGTGCAAAGAGCCTAATTCTCTTAACACAGTCCTCCCCACAGTTTTTGGAAGGGGTGTTATTGATGCTCTAAATATGAAGAAATTGAGACTCAGTCTGTTGGACTTGCTGTTATAGGTATGAGAGAGGGCTGCATACAGCGGGCAGCATTCAAACTTAAAGGACTCTAGGTCTAGCAGGGAATTCATGAGAAAGGGCACCTCGGAAGGAGCATGAGCCGGGTAAGCAAGCAGGCACTACGGTGAGGTTTGAAATGTAAGGAATATGAAGGGTGGAAGGGGACATTTTAAAATTATGTATGAAGAACCAATTACTCTGTCTTCTACACAACAACCAATCAATATGCCCATCCTTGAGCCTTGGGATTCTTCTAGCTCCTTATGTGTTCTTTCCTTCCTCTTCCCAAAATGTTTAATTCTCATCTTTCTTCTCATTTCAAGCTCATCCAATGAAATGTGAACCCCAAACCCCTTTACGAGAAAGTTCATGTGATGTCACAGAGCATTTTGTCAAGAAGCTACTTGGAAACATCTGTCTGTCTCTCCCTAAAGTAGCAGCCCCTGACTCCTGGAGCACCTGCTTAGAACAGCACAGTGACCTTCCCCTGTTTTCATGAAATGCACACAGAACCGAGACAACCAGGGAAACTACCCGAGAGCCAGGATCAGGAGTTGGCTTTACAGTTATGTGAAACACAAGGATTCAGGTGGAAAAGAAAGTGCCCATCCTGGGTGACAGCTTAGTAGGAATCCATTGGCAGAGAAACACCTAAACACAACCTCACCAGGCCTCTCTACCAGGGTCTAGATAATTCCCAGAGAAGTGGTCCAGCCAGTTATGTTGTGCTATCAAGATCCATCAGCAAGCAGAAATGAGGGTGGTTGGAAAGAAATGGAAATGAAAGTATTAAAAATAACATTTTCCTAAAAATAGAATGAGAATTAGTGGAACTGGAGGCCTCTTGATGATCTATGGGAATTCAAGGTCCTTGCCCTGAATCTTAAAGAAAAATCGTGTCACAAGTGAATACGGAAGAGGCCATCCCTCACCCCATCATCCCTCACAGAAAATGAGCATGAGCAAAAGCCCATATTGAACCCAACCTAAAGCAAAAGTTGGCCACATGTATGATATTACCAGGAGCCAGGAGTTCAGAGATTCTTTGTGTAGTAGAAACAAAAGGAGGAGATTGCGGAGGTTCCCATGTGAATGAGAGGGGGAAAAAATTCAAGGAGGAGTGGAGAGAAGTCTGAAAAGGCTAACGGAAGCAAAGTAAGAGGGCAGATGCAGACTTGTTTTGTTTTGTTTTTTTTTTTTTTCAATACTGAGATCTTCAATCAGATCTAAATATTGGTAAGGAGCCATCTTAAAAGGAGATAGTCAAGCCGCAGAAGCAAGTCCGAAAGGCGGCTCCCTAGACAGGGAGCAAGTGAGGGATGTGCTCACGTAAGAGAAATGAAGATAAACCGATGTCACGTTGAAATAAAAGCTCAGTGTAAAATGAGGACAAGTGTTTGGGAGCCACGGAAGCTGAGATAATTCCTACCTGACATCTTTTGTTTTCTCAAGTGGCTTAAGGTATGGGCACGTTTTTAATCTGGCATGTGAGGAGGAGATGAACCAGGATGGTGGAAGTTGGGGATCCCGGGATGGTAGTCGCCACAATATAAACACTGCACAATCCCCAACAGCATTCGGCAGGCTGTCATGGAGGCAAGGTGGGCAGGGGAAGCTTGGCTGAGGATGGTCTTTTTGCGGAAGGATAAGGAATAATTTTAAAACAAAGGGCGTTGAGGGGACTGGCAGGATTGTCTATTAGTTCATCCGAAACACCGCAGCGCATCCATTCAGCCAGTGTTTGCCGAGTGCCTCCTCACGTGTATCTAAGAATAAGGTACAGTGGTGAGTCAAACATACAGGGACCTAATTGTTAACATACAGTAGAGGCGAGGAAAGGTCACGGAGGGAGAGATGGACCACACTGTCAGTGACACGGCATCACAAAGAGGAGCTGCTCCGTTTGGGGTGGAAGGCCTCTCTGAAGAGACCTGTGTGATCATCTCTTTGATCAAGGCAAGATAGGGAATGAGAGGAGATGCCAGAGGCTATTGGAGAAGGAGGCCAAAAGTCCAGACGGGGTCAAAAGAGTGGGAGTCCTGGTAAGATGGAACACTGTAGCCCGAACACCATGGTGCTCATGTGGCCTCTGAGGCCCAGCAGGTCCTGACCTCTTGCGGGTTGAAAGGATGGTGCTGGACATCATGAGCTTTTTCTGCTCCTGTGAGAACTTCAACTAAGGTCTGAAGCAGAGTCCCACTGTCCTGAGAGCCGCGCATTTGAAGTTAGGAGAAGCTCGTGGCTATTGGCCACCTGATCCCAAGAGGCTTGCAGAGAGATGTCCTTGTCCACTGAAGAACAGCAAAGCATATTTTGACCTCCACCACCTTGACACCCACTGGAAATTCAAGGGAACCTAGGTATTTGTGTCCCTTTTTACCTGCACATGAAAGATCCACTTGTGCCTGCTCTGAAGAGAAAACTGAAGACACAGACGAAAGGACCATATATGCTGTGTTCTAAACCAGAATGGCACTCATGGCTGACCTGTGTCAGGTAAAAAAGAGAGAGAGAGAGAGAGAGAGAGAGAGAGAGAGAGAGAGAGAGAGAGAGAGAGAGAGAGACCTTTCCATCAAAGACAAAATTGCAGAAATAACACTATGGGAATGAATTTGTTCTAATACCTGCAAGTGGCTGCAGATTATGAGAGGCCAGCTAAGAGGAGGCTTTAGTGGCCTGTAAGGGTCACGCTTTGGGAAGAAAGGAATGATGTTTTATGTCTCCTCTCTAAGTTAAAAGGCCACAGCTTTAAGACAGCATGATTGAAAGAGAGTCAACGGGCACTTGTCCCTTCCTTCATCCAGCATGCTGGGAACGCTCAGGTTGGCTCCATATGCTAAATCTCTATTCTCTGAGAACCAGTGAGGGTGACACTGAGGACACTGCTACTCTGGTCCTACAACATGAACAGTGTTGGTCCTGATCGTGATTTGAAGTGGGGGAGAAAAGGACATTTTCAGATAAAGTGTTCAGGGACTCTGACCTAGCAGCTGACATCTTCACATGGAGAGGATAGTACTGGGGGACAGGAAAAATGCTTATCTGGAAGAAAACTCCTCAGACAAAGGCTGCTGGCTGAGCTGGGAGATTCTGAAGTAGCTGGAGCAGCGAGAGCATGGTGGACATGGCAGGAGATGATGTCCAGGACCTGAAAGGAGACCGATGTGGCTAGGTTAAGGGTGTGTAAAGCCATTTATAATTAAGGAGTGATTCCAAGGAGCATGGGAGGTCGGGGGGTGGGGGCGGGGAAACTCAGGAGGCGACCAGTCATATCTACTGAAGGAGAAAGCACACAGCCAAAGAAACTTTGATTAAATCATATGAAAGAAAAAACACAGAGTATTTATAGAAAAATATAGGCAGGCTAGAAATTTCCACAGAAATAATCGCAACAGTCTCTGATGGATTAGAGAGTCTGAGCCTCTCTGGAAGAAGCCAGATGCTCATGGAAGCCCTGCTCCAGGTGGACTGCCACCAGGAATGGTTGGTTCCCAGAAGCCACAGTTAGAACTGGAAATAACATTCACTCCAGATGGATGGCAGGCCGCTGTGGACAACATCCTTCACAGCTTGCCTTCCCTGTGACTCCAAGGGAATAAATGGAAAATGGCATCATTGGTGTTAAAAAAGTAACTTTAGATGAAAGTTATCTGTACTTTCCGTTTCTCTTTATGTAATTCCTACCCACTTTTCAGCACACAGAGATCAGATCTGTGGCCACTCCATCCCTCCAAAGTAGTCCTAGACAAATTCACGATTGGCCTGTGTGTTGCTGTACCCAACTGTCAGGTCTCAGCCCCCATCTTGAGGGATATCTCCGTCCTCCTGGCCACGTCTTTCTCTGTTAAAGACTCCTGCTTCGAACACTCTACTTCTCCACCTGTTCTATCTAAACTGTATATCTGTGTAGCTTTCCATTGCAGTTGCGCCGTGTAAATAAGAGCCTGGACATATTCATGAGACTAAAATACGTGGGAAGGAGCTTGAACTGGGCTGTTGCTACTCAAATGTTAGTTGCAAACTTGGGATAGAAAATGAAGACCAAGGAGACAATATTTAGAGACTCCCATTTCAAGCTCTGGGGGAAATCATTCACTGGACTTGTAGTTGAATTGACACCGATAAATAAATTAAAAGTAACTGCTGTCATACTGTATCACAGTCATGATTCTATAAAGTAGTTGCTTGTTCATACTCATTAAGCTGTCTGGTATCGATGCACTAACTTTATGTGAGCATTTCTGTATTCCGTCATCCAACCCTTAATCGACGATATCCGTGTCCATCTTTCACCCAGTGTACTATTAGGCTTTGGTCCGCCAAGTCAGTCCATCATGTGTAATTTTTAATCGAATGCTTTTAGGATGAGTGGGAAGGTTTAAAGCACTATGCTCCATCTCTGTCCTCAGAGACCCTGGTGCAGAACTGCAATCTCTCCACTCATTGTTGTTGGCAGGCTTTTCTATCAGCATCAATTTGAAGAGACACAAGGATGTCATAAGTCTTCCGGTTATTTTTTTTTTTTATCAGCTAAGCAGGTGCAGAAACATCACTTACAAATGGTCAGCAGTCACTTCCACACGCAGATGCAAGGACTACTGAAGGAGAGAGAAACCTGTTTTTTTAGGATCCCAAGTGTGGAATCGGAACAGTCTTGTGAGAGAACTTTTTTTTTTTTTTTTTTTTTTTTTTTTTTTTTGAGACATGGGATAGTTTTGGCTGTTCATCACTGCACTTCGAGATGCTCCTAGAGAGAACCACCCAAGGGAAGGTTTTGGGGCTCTGGCTCCTGCTGAGGTTCTGGGTTCTGGTTATTCCGATTCCAGCAGAAGAAATCCTGCTGATCATGCCAGGAGAATTGCTCCTCGGAACTGATATCCTTACAGTTTTGTTGTTGTGTTCTTTAATCCTCTTTTACTATTATGTTGGTTAGTCCAGTTATAAGTGACATACACTTGGTTAATAAGTTGTAATAAAGTTATTGGTTTAAAAAATTGAGCCTACCGAGAAGAGACTTGATACCCTATGAGCATATACAGGGGGAGGTAATCCCTCTCAGGAACAGTCATAGGGGAGGGGAATAAGGGGAAAATGGGAGGGAGGGAAGAATGGGAGGATACAAGGGATGGGATAACCATTGAGATGTAACAAGAGTAAATTAATAAAATTAAAAAAATAAAATAAAATAAAATAAAAAATTGAGCCTACAGACTATGCTTTTCTTAAACTCTGCAACATATTCAGTTCTCATGTATACATAGAACAGTGTGTCTCTTGGCATGCCTGCTGTTCAGCTTACTGATCTGCCCTAATGAGTTACCTGCTCTGTTGACATCTGCACTCCGCAATAACACAGTCAGCGGCACCTAAGCAGTCTACTTGCTGTTTTCATCTGTTTTGGATTCTGTCTACAGAGACAACCAGCTATAGACAGAGGAGCAGCTGTCACCTTAGAACCAGGAATCCCAGGTCCAAGTTTTCGGTTATATTCATTGTACCATGCAGGACATCTCTTTTCCATTGTCCTTGTGTCTGTGTGAGCGACCCTACACCTTTCTACCATGCCCTAAGTAAGGCAGGTAGTTCACGTATTATCACTAGGAAAGGCTCACAGATATTCTCAAGATTGGGTTAATTGTCATGGAAAGACTCATTCTGACTGCCTCATAAATGGAAGGGAGCAAAGGGGTTGGGTCTCCAGAGCCTTTCATGTCAAGTTGGCAATCAGCATCAGCCAGCATATTATGCAATTAAAATAATAGCCCATAGGGTTCATAAGCAACTTTAATTTGTAATTGTTAGTACTAGTGACACTAAAATAAAAATTTCACAAGATGACTATGTGGCAATAATAATTACCCCTAACATAAACCTGCTAGGCTAGCTCCCTGTTGTTGCTGCTGGTGGTGGTGGTGTGTGTACCATGTGCATGTCTGTGTGGTGTGTATGCCCTTGAATGTGCCCGCAAAAGCCAGGGGTCTATGTCACGTGTCTTCCTCTATCATCTACCTCTTTATTTTTTGAGATAGGAAACTCCCCGGTTGGCTATACTGGTTGCCAGGGAGCCCATAGAATCTTCTGTCTCTGTCTCCTGGTGTTAGAACTACAGGAGTGGTGCACACATAGTTTTGTGTGTGTGTGTGTGTGTGTGTGTGTGTGTGTGTGTGTGTGTGTGTCTGAGATCCTAACAGAAGTTAAGCACTTTAACAAACTGAACTATCTCCCCAGCCCCTTACAGAGACATTTTAAAGATCAACTCAACAATTGGCACTCCCCATGTGCAGGGTCAGCCTCCTTCTTTGAGAAGAGATACGTTCGCAAAATCTTGCTTATTTAATATGCAATGAACTTCAGTAAATTATTTAGATGAGCCATGTATCCAGAGGCTATGCATCCGTGCTACTGCTTAGCTATAGACAGAGGCTATATAGTGTGTTTTAGTTATTGCTAGTTTGAGGTACAGCAGACTTAAGACTCCAAACTCCTTGATAATTAAAAGGTTTTTTTTTAATCCTTTTGACTAAATGAAGTGAGCTCGGTGCAGTTCAGTTTAAATTCTTTGCAAGTTTTCAGGAGGACAGAGCAAGCCAGGAGTAGTTTGCTACAGGTATTACCTGCATGGGCAAGGTGAGGCGTGGCACAATGATGATGGATGAGGAGAGACTGGTATTAAGCAGGAAGATGTTGTAAGTTCTTTTTTTTCCCATGTGGCTTGGTGGCAACTGCCAGATGTTTGTGGATGCTAAGTTCTGCATCAAATGACCAGAAGAGCCAAACCCACATTTTAATGACAAAATGCTTCTTATACACACACTAAAATAAGACTTCTATTCTTTTCAGTACACCACACACACACACATACACACACACACTCTCACACTTGCACACGTGCACACATACTCATACACACACATACCCACACGTGCATGCACACTCATACACATACACATACACGTGTGCACACATACATACACTCACACACACATGCACACACGTGCGCGTGCGCACACACACATATACACTCACACACACATACACACACGTGCATACACGCGCACACACACAGCACAGTCATCATCATCATCTTTAGTAGCTTGCTTCTGTTTCCACTTGAATAGATGCCCTGTAGATGTGAAGCCCCACAGCAGCTTTGTGCCTTATCAAGTTGCCTCCACCCAAAACCAGCTGCAGTGCTCATCTAATTAAACCCCAGCACCAAACTGAGAGCTGCAGCATCAATCATTAATATTGTATTTTGGATCGCTTTAAAATCTGACTGGGGGTAGGTGGCTTCCCGCACACTGGTCTCGGAAGGAGATTTTTCAAATAATCTTTAGGCAGCACTGAAAAAAAATAAAACGAGCTGCCTGCTGTTCAATGAGGGCTGTGCTGTCCTGCTGAACGCTGATTAGCTGTTAGCGCTAATTGAGAGATGGATATTACTTGTTCTGAAAATGCTGAGGACCTTTTTTTATTATTGTGAATAATATGTAGCTTTCCTCACCTCACAAAAAAAAATGTGTTTGTGGCTCCTTGCCTAAAATCTTGAGCAGTTCCAAAAGATTGGGGGCCTCTGGCTCTCTTGTCTCCAATTTGCAGAGTCATTATTCCCACGCGTGTTTTTTCCCCTCCAGGTAGCCATCCTCCAGTCAGCGGATGGTCATCTCCATGTGGGGTTTGTGCATGCACGCCCTGCATCTGGAACAGGGGCATACTCTTAGAGTTCTGATGGCTGGGGGATGTTTATGTAAATCCCTGTGTCAGTAGGGCACAAGCTGGAGTGCTCAGGGACCAAGAGGAGGCGGGTTTTTTTTCTCTACCCCTTCTAATAGACTGGAGCCAGCAGGGCAAGCCAAATGGGGGCAGTTTAGGCAGGGAGAGGCTGGCCAAAACTAAACGAATATCTGCTTCCTTCTAGCATCATCCTAGGAAAGACACCAAGCAGCTGTGCCAAAGCACGCTGCTCGTCTTTGTTAGGAAAACGCTCTGATCTACTTAAAGTCGGGGCCATCGGTTTGCAACTGGTTCAAAAAAAAAAAGAAAAAGGTATGTACAAGAGAGGGTCCTTAACAAGGGACGGCAGAAGCACAGCATGTGCCAAGCTGCGAAGAAGCACAAATTAAAACTCAAGAGGAAGTCAGGGTAAATATCCGAACCATGAGGCTCTCATTCTCAAAGCCAAGACAGGCTGAGCCTGTGCCAGGGTCCTGCCTGGAACCCAGCCACATCAGCTAAAGAGAGAGGGGAGAGCCAGAGAGAGTACACAAATAAGTGAATGCTGTTGGGGGAAGGGTGTCGTTTCCTTAGCCTCGGGACAGAAGTTAAAAAAAAAAAAAAAAAAGGCAGCAGTAGCAGGAAGGCATTCTGCAGGGGGGAGAAGCTGGGATATCTGGGAGCATCCTGAAACTCTACATAAAAGGCCTCTGCTCATGAAGGGGCTGATTGGAGGCCTCTCCTGAGTCTAGCAAATAGTCCAAAACAGATCAGAGCATGGCAGCTTGGACCGTTAACCCGGCTTAGCTCAAATTACATTTCCCATAGTCTCCTTTTCCTGTATAATTCTGAGAAACTGTATGCCAATTTAGAAGGTGAAGTCAAGAGGCAGCCATGTTTCTGGGCTTTGATGGCTGTTTATCTGCCTGTTCACCTTGCTGGCTAGCATCAACTCCAGTTCCTGCTGAGTAAATCATCTCTTTCAACTCTGTGACTGTGAAGCCAGCGGTGTTCAACTCCTTAGCAAGCGGTGCCCATCATCCCTGGTGCACCCTCCTGTCCTCCAAGTAGGAAATTAAGAAAGCGTGAAATGTCAGCACAGATTCCAGCCCACCCTCCCGGGTTATAGTTGGTGTCCCTGGGTATCACGGCGGCTTTCCTCCAGTCCCCGGAACTCCTACTCCCACATTTCTTTGACCAGTCCTACAAGTGGCAGTGATTTGCCTTGGTGCATGGTGACTTAATTGTCATATTCTAGATAACTCACTAGGTGGCTTGCTGTGATTGGGGCTTAGAAGCTGGCACTAGGATGCTCACTGAACAGAAACTGTATATTTATAACATGACTAAACACACAAAGAGAACAGATATACATTTATGCACATTTATATATTGATAATATACATGTGTATAAAATACGATCCTGCTTGCTTAACATATCTAAATTCTGATGTGTGATTGGCTAGGCAATTTTATTATTATGGAACTGTAAAATATAGTTACATGAACTAAGACAGATAAAATATCTCTCAATAATGCAATTTTACATGACCTGTTCAAAGCCTGTCCTTGACCAACTTGTTATTATACAGCATCTGATTATAAGTATATACACACACACACACACACACACACATACACAATTTGTGGCAGCGTGCTAACTTGTCCATTTGTAAGCAAGGAGGAAATCTCCCAGTATTCCTACTTTCAGCATGATACTCTTCTTTAATTCTCATCACTTTCTCTTCCTGGCTTCACTCTTTGATATGACTTTGATAGAGACCATCTGCAAAAGTGAAGACCCCAGTCAGTGCTTCCATATGAGGAAAGAGCCAGCTGTGTGTGCTCTTCCTCTGGGAAGAGGCCAGCCCCCGAAATGCTGAAACGTTCTCCTGGAACAGACAGCACCTGGCTGAGGATGAACATGATTCTGGCTTTATCTGTCTTCTGTCTTCCCGTACCTCTGGATGTGTTGTGTGGCATCCTGTACCCTTCCCTGCCTTAACTGAGAACTTGAGGTGACAGCGTTTGTTCTGGCTACGTGTGGCATCAAGACTCCAAGTGAAATTATTAATGTGCAGATTTTTCACAAATAAAAAAAGAACGTTAGTATCCAAAGCACTTCAATTACAAAAATAAAGGAGTATTTAAGTTAATTAAACAAAAGAATGGGAGGCCAGATGCCCTCAGCAGACCTGGTGCCTGTGTGCCTAGGACAAGCTTCTCAGCTGGAACCATCCTCGCGTTCTGCCTCTCCATTTTCAAGAAGCCACTTGTGTCCCTCCTAATTGTCCTCTTCTGCAGGAGCCTAACCTTGAACTTCAACATGGACTACTGTGGCCGTAAGAGCTGATGTCCTCTCATCATTCCTTTCTCTAAAGGGCTGAATTCTGCTCCCAACATCCCATGGCTAGTGAACAAGTCGTTTCTGTGAGGAGAGAGCTTTCTGTGAAACATGGGGTCCCACAGACTCTTCTACACACCATGACCTTCTCTTTTCTGGTGTCAGAATTGATGATCTCTCCCGAAAAAGAGATGGGGACGGAGAGAAGGAAAGGAAAGGAATTATAGAAAAGTACAGCAAGGTCTGTAAGATAGGGAAAGAAGCTAATTTATTCTTCTTGGCATTAAGAAAATGTTCTATTTGGCATTGAGGGCCCTAATATGCTTGAAATGTAATTGACTCAGAAATTGTAATAATGGCCTTCCTTCTGAGTGATTTTTGATGAATTAGGAATTTTGCCTCTGGCTTGTTTTTTTCATCACTGATAATTGAAAGTCTGAAGTTAGCAAACAATTGCTTTCCAGCAGGCATTGCTCCTTTGTTCAATTGTTCATTCAACAAAAACACCTCCTGGTTCATGTCTGAGTGCCAGACACCGTGCACTCAGTTTGCCAGGAATGCAGGGTAGAGCCAGACAGTCTGGTGTCTGAGGTTTTAAGGCCAAGAATCAAGTGCTTGTTTCTGGCATTTTCTAATTAAAAAAAAAATTTATGGAATAATGTTGGGGTCTTGGGATACAGTGCGTTTGGTGTTGAGCTGACTGGACTGAACGAGAAGTTGCTGTGGGGTTCCCAGGAGGATTTTAAAGGGCGTGGTTCCCAAGTCTAATTTTCTCTCCTATTGTGGAGCTGAGTGCCAAACCTCGTGCCTGTCCCTCAGCAAGAAGGTGACTCCTTCCACTTGCTATGTATTTGAATCCTCAAGGAACTCCTGTCAAATAAAGTGCCCAACTATCTTTTCTACCTCGGAAATGCTCACGCAGCAGCAGGGACTGGGAAGCAGTTGTGGCTCCGAGTATAAACTCCACAGGCGATCCTTATATATAAGCATGGAGGAGACCCACTCAGCACGAGCTGTATACATATTGTGCAACATATGAAAAATGATCAAACAAATAAATATTTTAAATGAGTGCCATATTTTAAAAAGAATATTTGGCACACTACTGGAAATAAATTCCCAAAACAACATATACATATAGGCATACAGCTCAATTGACTTCCAAAAAGACTGTGAATTTGAAAAAAACAAAGAGGGGTATATGTAAGGATTTGGAAAGATGAAAGGAAAGGGCGAAATGATGTAATTATATCCTAAAGTCAAAATACAAAAGAAAAAAATTTTAAAGGTGAAGAAAGAAATGTTGGGTTAATGTTATACATAGATTTGTACAACACAACTCCCCTCCAAAAAGAAGGTTTTTAGTTTTCTAGTTATTTATTGCATGTACATAAAGTCAGATACTGACTCTGAAGTGCAGGATGACTTTGAACTGTTTATCTCCCTGCCTTTACTTCCCACATACTAGGATTGTTGGTCTATATCTGTTAGCCTGAGGTTAATAAATTTTAAATTATCTCAAAACGTTTTTCAAACTCACTGTCTTTTCTGTACGTTATTCAAGATGCTTGTCAATGGAGAGAGGGAAAGGAGTATGTGATTAGACACAGCATCTTTAAAGCCCTGGGAAAGCCTACATCTGGGGCTCAGTGATGGAGCCCCTTCCTAGTGTACATCATGCTCTAGGCTTGATCTCCAGCACTGAGATAAATACATAAACAAATCTGTTTAGCATTTAAATTTTTCCTTTTTTTCAAAAAAGGTTTTATCCCCTCACATAGTATGTCCTGTTAGTTTCTCCCCCATCCAGACCTGCTCCCTCTCGGTCTCTCATGATGATGCCAACGACGATGACGATGACGACGATGATGGTGGTGATGATGATGATGGTGGTGATGGTGGTGATGATGATGATGACGATGATGGATGATGGTGGTGATGATGATGGTGACGATGATGGA